>JASAOG010000033.1:1540000-2115000 GCA_030265305.1 Biomphalaria pfeifferi
CTCTCGGTGCCGTATCTATCTATCTAAATATATATATATAATTCTCTTCATGGCTCAAGAGTTTGGACGCCAAGTAATAGAAAGATCACTCTTTCATTTCTGCAAATCGGAAGGACTAGAGTTAGCCTAAGTAATTTTAGAGGCGAAAAAAAAGAGGGGGGGGGGGGAACAAGTAGTATTCACCCGTCACTAAATAGCAGGGCTGGACTCAACCATTGTCGAGCCCAATGTGAAACGGATTTCGTTGGGCCCAGTTTTGGTAGGTATACGGTTAATAAGTGAAAATTAAGAGTTTGTATTAGAGAAAATATTCGTCTTTGCATTTTATTCATTGTTTACTTCGTACAGAATTACTTGACGAGGCTCGCGTGTAGCGAAGTCATACAGTATATCATCAGAATTCTGTTTCCTAATAGACCACGCTCAATAGCAAAAATTACCAAATGTTTCAATCTATCTCTGAGTATTGTGGACCTCAAGTAATTTTTCATTAGTTTGAGCCTCTTCACTAGATTCCACAATTACTGGTATTGCATAATACCTTTTTTATCGCGCGTTTTCGATATTTAATGACACCCCAAAATGACAATTTATGTCTATATATATCATGAGATTTGTATAAGTTTTCAAAAATTTTAATAATTTCCGGTTATTTCCAGGATTTTTTCGTATATTTTTCAATTTCAGGAAATTTTCAGGAGCTCCTGATAAATCAGGAGGCCGCGGGAAATCTATTATAAGTTTTAAAAAAAAGACTTAATTTAATAATTTATACACCTAGAATTAACGCGTGTCGTATGAAATTGCAAGGCACGCTCCGGACGCATAGGTTTTAGTGGCCTAAAGCCGACCCTGCAAAATAGCGGCGTATGCTACGCCGCCGGTCGACTAGTAAGTTTAAAAATTGTCTTTGTGTCATTGACATATTTCTTCTTTTTCTTTCATTCCGATGTCGAATGATTTTAACTTCACATCAGATTTTAAAATATTTGAAATCATGTAGAAATCTATTACACTGGTTATTGCCAGTAATAACTTTTCAATATGAACAAAAGGGGTGAACAATAGTTAGATTTTTTAGTATGTATTTTTTTCTCTTATGTATTCACTTGGATTGTATTCTTGTGTCTGGGAGACTTAAATCTCCATTAGTTTACGTGAGGGCTGCTAGTCAAAGATACACTATATCTGCGTAATCATATCAGCAGAGCTGAGTCAGATTTAACTTCTCCAAGTCAGCTTTCTTAGTTATTATAGTTCGTCCATCGTGATACGGTGATGACCATATTTGAAATGCAGGGAGCTCTGCAGTTTGGTGCCTCCTCGTGTGTCAGACCTATGTGAGTTGTGTGCCTCCTCGTGTGTCAGACCTATGTGAGTTGTGTGCCTCCTCGTGTGTCAGACCTATGTGAGTTGTGTGCCTCCTCGTGTATCAGACCTATGTGAGTTGTGTGCCTCCTCGTGTGTCAGACCTATGTGAGTTGTGTGCCTCCTCGTGTATCAGACCTATGTGAGTTGTGTGCCTCCTCGTGTATCAGACCTATGTGAGTTGTCACCCCGGAATGTTCGCATGCATACTGAACAAGATGTTCCAGTTGGAACTTATGTAAATCGTCTTGATGGTGTGAGAGAGAAAGTGTGTGAGAGAGAAAGTGTGTGAGAGACAGTGTGTGAGAGACAGTGTGTGAGAGAGAGTATGAGAAAGAGAGTGTAAGAGATTGTGTGGAAGAGAGTGAAAGTGTGTGAGAGAGTGTGAGAGAGACTGTGAGAGAGAGAGAGTGTGTGAGAAAAAGTGTGTGAGAGACAGTGTGTGAGAGAGAATGGGAGAGATTATGTCAGAGAGAGTGTGTGTGAGAGAGATAGTGTGAGAGAGAGAGTGTGTGTGAGAGCGTGTCTGAGAGAGAGTGTGTGTGTGAGAGAAAAAGTGTGTGACAGATAGTGTGTGAGAGTGTGTGTGTGAGAGAATGTGTGTCAGAGAGTGTGTAAGAGAGAGTGTGTGTGAGAGAAAGTGTGTGAAAGAGAGTGGGAGAGAGAGTGTATGTAAGAGAAAGGGTGAGATTGAGAAAGAGTGTGTGTGTGAGACAAAGTGTATGAGAGAGAGTGTGAAAGAAAGTGTGAGAGAGAGTGAGAGAGAGTATGTGTGAGAGGTAGTGTGTGAGAGTGTGTGTGAGAGAGAGTGAGAGAGTGTGAGAGAGAGGGTGTGTGAGAGAGAGAGTGTGTGTGAGAGAGAGTGTGTGTGAGAGAGAGTGTGCGAGAGAGAGTGTGAGAGAGTGTGTGTGTGAGAGACAGCGTGTGAGAGAGAGTGTGTGAGAAAAAGTGTGTGAGAAAGTGTGTGAGAGAGAAAGTGTGAGAGAGAAAGAGTTTGTGAGAGAGAGTATAAGATAGAGTGTGTGAGAGATTGTGTGTAAGAGAGAGAAAGTGTTTGAAAGAGTGTGAGAGAGAGTGTGAGATAGAGTGTGTAAGAAAAAGTGTGTGAGAGAGTGTGTTAGAGAGAGTGGGAGAGATTATGTCAGAGAGAGTGTGTGTGAGAGAGAGTGTGTGTGAGAGCGTGTCTGAGAGAGAGTGTGTGTGTGAGAGAAAAAGTGTGTGACAGATAGTGTGTGAGAGTGTGTGTGTGAGAGAATGTGTGTCAGAGAGTGTGTAAGAGAGAGTGTGTGTGAGAGAAAGTGTGTGAAAGAGAGTGGGAGAGAGAGTGTATGTAAGAGAAAGGGTGAGATTGAGAAAGAGTGTGTGTGTGAGACAAAGTGTATGAGAGAGAGTGTGAAAGAAAGTGTGAGAGAGAGTGAGAGAGAGTATGTGTGAGAGGTAGTGTGTGAGAGTGTGTGTGAGAGAGAGTGAGAGAGTGTGAGAGAGAGGGTGTGTGAGAGAGAGAGTGTGTGTGAGAGAGAGTGTGTGTGAGAGAGAGTGTGCGAGAGAGAGTGTGAGAGAGTGTGTGTGTGAGAGACAGCGTGTGAGAGAGAGTGTGTGAGAAAAAGTGTGTGAGAAAGTGTGTGAGAGAGAAAGTGTGAGAGAGAAAGAGTTTGTGAGAGAGAGTATAAGATAGAGTGTGTGAGAGATTGTGTGTAAGAGAGAGAAAGTGTTTGAAAGAGTGTGAGAGAGAGTGTGAGATAGAGTGTGTAAGAAAAAGTGTGTGAGAGAGTGTGTTAGAGAGAGTGGGAGAGATTATGTCAGAGAGAGTGTGTGTGAGAGAGAGTGTGAGAGAGTGTGTGAGAGTGTGTCAGAGAGAGATTGTGTGAGAGAGAAAGTGTGTGAGAGATAGTGTGAGAGTGTGCGTGTGTATGTAACAGAATGTGTGTGAGAGAGTGTGTGAGAGAGTGTGTGTGAGAGAAAGTGTGTGAAAGAGAGTGGGAGAAAGGGTGTTTGTAAGAGAAAGTGTGAAATTAAGAGAGAGTGTTTGTGAGAGAAAGTGTATGACAGAGAGTGTGAGAGAAAGTGTGAGTGTGTGAGAGATAGTGTGTGAGAGTGTGTGTAAAAGACAAAGTGTGTGAAAGAGAGTGTGAGATAGGGTGTTTGTAAGAGAATGTGTGAGAGAGAGAATGTGTGAGAGAAAGTGTATGAGAGAGAGTGTGAAAGAAAGTGTGTGAGAGAGAGTGTGAGAGAAAGTGTGTGCGAGAGAGAATGTGCGTGTGAGAGAGAGTGCTAGAGAGAAAAAGAGTGGGAGAGAGTGTCTGAGAGACAGTGTCAAGGAGAGTGTGTGTGAGAGAGAGTGAGAGAGAGAGTGTGAGAGACAATGTGAGAGAGAGAGAGTATGTGTGAGAAAGAGTGTATGTGTGTGAGAGAGAAAGTGTGTGTGTGAGAGAGAGTGTGAGAGAGAGTGAGAGAGAGTGTGTGAGAGACAGTGTGAGAGAGAGTGTGTGTGAGAGAGAGTGTCGTAGAGACAGTGTGAGAGAGAGTGTGTGTGAGAGAGAGTGTGAGAGAGTGTGAGAAACAGCGTGAGAGAGAGTGTGTGTGTAAGTGTGAGAAAGTGTGTGAGAGAGAAAGTGAGAGAGAGTGTGTGAGAGACAGTGTGTGAGAGAGAGTATGAGAGAGAGTGTGTGAGAGATTGTGTGTTAGAGAGAGAAAGTGTATGAAAGAGTGTGAGAGAGAGTGTGTGAGAAAAAGTGTGTGAGAGAGAGTGGGAGAGATTATGCCAGAGAGAGTGTGTGTGTGAGAGAAAGTGTGAGATAGTGTGTGAGATTTTTATTTTAAATAATGGGTCATGGTATATTCATATACAAATGGGGAGAGGGGAGAGTCTTCAAACCATCACTTGCCTCAAGACCTCATTGTCTGAAAGGGAAACTTTACTTACTGCCCCAGTTCAGCCAACTTAAGCAAACTACAGTCACCAAATTTCATGAGCGTAGCCAAAATGGGTTTTGTGGTTACCCTCCCCCTCCAATACAAAAACTAAAGCCTTTTACCATTACAGTCGCTGGATTGTATTGAATAGCAGATTTGATTTTTGCATTTCTTTAAGCGGAAGAGTAGCAGGCTAATTGCACAGTAGATACATCAGAATATGCATTTTTAAAGCTTAAAATAACGGAAATAATGCTTGGTTTCGGGGGTTCGCCCAGCACCCACTGGAGCTCGCAGCGCTCCCCCGGACTCCCTAGCTGTCATTTGGCGGTGTGTACTGTCTTTCCACTAATTATAGGAAAAGAGTATTCTAGAGTAGACAAAATGTTTGAAAGAATGAAAGGTCAGAATGTAATGAAGATTAATTACATATACACACACACTAATATATATATAAATGTATATATATATATATATATATATTGCGGAGTGGGGTAAAAAAAAAACACCGAAAATATATGACATGCCATTTGTGGGCCAGTTTATATGGTAATGCCCGGGCCGATTTAGATACCCAGTCCGCCCCTGAAGACACCTATCATCTGTGTTTACCAGTTAAAGAGTGTTAGATCCCAGAGACAAAGGAGATCAAGTTACCCCAGAGCCAGACAACACAAGGTCAACAAATACTGATCCAAATTACGAGTGGGTCAGTACCAAACATCTCTGTGGACACCATATAGTTATGTTGGGGTGGGGGGGGGGGCATGGGGAGTCAGGGCAAGATGAGCGAAAATTTTGAGTGCTAATGTCAAGAAACCACATTACAACCCTGTCACGTATTACAAATTGAATTCTACTTTTAAATGGCTTGCCTAGGGGAACGTGACAATAGAAAAAGGTAGTTGTGTCACTTATCTTAAGTCTGAATTTAATCAGAGACTTACAATGAATAACAAAAAAAAAAAATGACACAAGAAATCGGAAGGTAAAATATCAACTTAATGTTCAATCATAATATAACTCAATACAAAATGGAAGGGTTGACCAAAACCCTTTTATAAAAATGGCTTGTAAAAATATTACAATACAAGAGTTTGAAAATATAATTACAAATACAAGCAAGGCCTTGAAAAAAGAAAAATCTTAACTTACACGATCAATTGGTATACCACGCACGGGTCACGCAATGTCTCCGCTATTCTGTCTCACGGCTGTCTCCGTATGTCTGTCTGTCAACGTTACGCGAGCGGTCTTTATATAATCTACCGCGCGTCGATATCTAGTAATTTCTAGAACAGAAAGTCATCAACACCCAGATCTAGAACGCTCTTCAAAGAGACAGAAGAAAAGAAAAAAAAAACCACCCTCCTTTCAACCAGAGGTACACACATAGGTCAAGGACCGGTCACTGTCTGTGTGGCTTGACTCACCGTGAAAAATAAAATAAAAAAAAACTTATTACACAAGGGGCAGACAACCTACAGGTCAAGAGAAAAAAAAATAGTATCTAGGTAACAATGCCTAGATACGTAACAACCCAAATACAACCACATTACAACTATATTACAGCCTAATTAAAACCACATTACAACGAAACTACAACTTCATTGCAACCACATTACAGCCACCTTATAGCCACACTGCAGTAACAAACGGGTCACTGGAAGTGACCAACTATTAAACTGTCACGACGTGGCGAAAACGTACTTGACATTTTACGCATTAAACATTCTCTCTCCATATCTGTCAGCCTGTCTGTGCCTCTCTCTCTCTCTCTCTCTCTCTCTCTCTCTCTCTCTCTCTCTCTCTCTCTCTCTCTCTGTCACAAGCATACTTTATCTGTTTCTCTTTTGTCCGCGTCTCTCCATTGTCTCTCTTTGTATATAAAGTCTATCAAAGTGGTCTATCAATTCATCCAAGTTGTGCCACAGCCTATGGAAGTCATTGGACTATTTGAAGTTATCATTCAATTCTTTTATCATTTCAGATTGTTATTGAAATACATTCGCGTCAGCTCAATGATCAAAGGCATCCGTGGCTTTAAAATGAATTAATAATGTATTCCTTTTGTGAAATAAGAATGGTGAATGAAAATCTTTCGTCATCATAGATAGATAGATAGATAGACAGATAGATAGATAGATAAATAGATAGATAGATAGACAGACAGACAGATAGATAGATAGGATAGATAGATAGATAGATATGTAGATAGATAGATAGATAGATAGATAGATAGATAGATAGATAGATAGATAGATAGATAGATAGATAGATAGATAGATAGATAGATAGATAGATAGATAGATAGACAGACAGACAGACAGACAGACAGATAGATACAAACCATCCTTACATTTTTACAAACAAAAAAATCTCGTTTAAAACGAAAGGCGATTTCTCTGCTAATCCGTCAATGAAATATCCCATGTTGACAAGTCCCAGGTCGTATGACATTTACCAGATCCCAGACTCAGGCCAGCGTTTTGCCGTGGGAATCTCATTTCAAGATGGAATCATTGATACGATTCGAGATATTTTGATCACTTGGCTACTTAGAATATCATTGGTGTGGGGATATTAACATGGCAGCTTTTCAATATGTTTTTACTTACATTTCTAGTGACATCTTTTTAACTGGTTTCTAATGAAGTTTTTTAGGTAGGCTTCAAATGGTATGGCATGTTGGCCTCTTTTGACATCGTACTATGTAGTCCTCTAATAACATCCAATTATCTATATCATTTAAATAGATTTTTCATGACAATCAAATTATGACTGCTTCTAGTGACATCTTTTCGTCAGCTTCTAAAGGTGTCTTAAAAGAAAACAAAAACGGCGGACAAGGGATTTGTTCATCAATGAGGCAAAATATGCAAGTAGCATCTTAGTTTCGCAATTCGGTATGCGTGGTCATGTGAAATAGTATGGGTTGATCTTTGTATAGAATCATAATGATCTGTTTCTTATGGATGGTAAAACACGTTTTCTCTCTCCCCCATTCTCGGATCAAGTTGAAACTTCGCACAATTATTCACAGACATAGACAAGACATGAATCAATAAAAGAAAAAGTAACCAGTTAGTCAATTCATTACTGGTAATTAATTATTTTGTTAGATACCAATAAGGGAAACTAATCCTTCAGTATTCACAGATATGACTAAATTTGTTGTGTTTAGTCCTCTTAAATAATTGTTAACGATATTTCTCCCTCGCGCATTCTCCGATCATTTTACAATTAACAAAATATTTTTAAATTTAAAAAGGTTTACTTTTTTTTTCTTTCTTTTTGTAATTTGAATTTTTTTTTTTACATGAATGTGAATCTTTAAATAGCAAAACGTGTTGTGTACACGACCTACGGACGTACTGTTATGCAAAGTGTTTGAAATTTCTGTGCATTTTTCAGTACTGCAAAATTAAATTTCACTTACAAACCAGTTTTCATTAAGTTGGCAACAGTAATCTTCCAATACGGCGTCCTTGACATTGTTTATTCTGTGCGTTTATTTAAACTTCGCTCACAAACTTTTTATTTTCTTACGATTTTCTTTAGGTTCCGTTCTATCAGCACCACATTTCTTCATATCAGTTTCCCTTCTTTTTCTATATTACTGAATTGTATTGCCAAAGAAAGTTAATGTGATCTTAACAAGTGAAAGAATAAAAAACTTTTTTTAAAACCTCGCTAGTATTTAGAGAAATTGTATATTTTAAGTTTGAAGACTTTTAAGCAACTCTCCTGGTCTTGCGACTGTGTCTGCTGCTGTCTTGCTCGTTAGTCCCATTAGAACTTTGGTGTAGACGAGGTGAAACAAACAATGTAAGTTGCACAAGTCGGAATCCGAACTCAAGCCTCTACGACAAAAGGACTACGAGTTTGACCAATGAGCTATTCAAGTACTTATAAAAATTATGTTTTATCAGTCTAATGTTAATTTAAAACTTTCAACGAGCGACCAAAGCCTCTACATTATTGTGATTATCTTAAAGGGTCGCCCATTGTTGGTTCTAGTTCTTATTCATTTAAAAGAAGATTACTTAATTACGGCGTATTTGATTAACTGATTGGTGTGTGTGGTTTTGTTTGTTTGTTGTTTTTATTCCTGTGTAGTCATCGCTATAGCTTAGAACAATTGTGTCCAAGTTTCACAAGAATGGAAAATAGGAACAAAACGTGTAAAAGATTTTGACTTCATTTGGTAACAAGCAATTGAAAAAAAGAACACATTTTTTAAAAACAAAGCTTATCATTTATCTGAAAACTACGAGGTTTATCTCCCTTTCTGCTAAATAAAACAAAATTTATTAATAAGAACTAAATGATTAAATAATTGGTTAATTTTCGGTTTGATTGTATTGTTATAGACTATGAATAATTATGCAAATTTTAACTTGATTCGAGAATGGGAAGTAGGAGAATATAACGTGTCAAAACGTATTAAGGGGACTCAATCCATAAATATATATCCACATTTCTCATTAAGCAGAATGTATTCCCATTATTTCGAAACAAACAAAATAATTAATCACCAACAATTAAGTAACTAATTGTTTTTATTGGTTCATGTCTTTAAAAGTTTGATGAATAATTGTGTACAGTTTTAATTTAAACCGAGAATAGGAAATGGGAGAAAAAACATGTTCAAACTTTTATCAGACAGACAGACAGAGTGAGTTGATATAAACTGCTGCCTGGATGGCTGCCTGATCGTGCGGTTTGTGCGCTGGACTGTCGTTCGGATTTATCGACGGTCGAGGGTTCAAACCCTGCCCGCTCCCATCCCCCGTCGTCCTGCGGGAGGTTTGGACTAGGAAGTAAACTATCTTCAACTCTGAAGGAACATCCGAAACATGTCAAACATTTTACAAACAAACTTTGTAAAAATCGAAGTGTAAACAATTATCAGATTGCTGTGAATATGTTTTAGAGTGAAAATCCCTAGCAACCTTTTGGTAATTCAACTTCTAAAACCTTTTAGAATGCTACATTCAACGTGCTTTTAGGTTTCTTGACTGCGAACCTATTTTTTTATCATTATTACTTTTTTTAAATAAACCAGCAGCATTTTTTATCACTTATCTACAAAGTCCCCCATCGATAATTGTCTAATCACTTCAAGTCATAGGTGAAGTTTCTTGAGCTACTGAGACCCACCAATTGTTCAAGAAATAATCAGTGAAAGATTGCTCTCTAAAACTACTAGAAGTCTGAAGGACAATTTCCACTAATGACATGGCAGTTAGCTCAGAGCTGGCCGTAGCTTTGACCTTCTCTCAGTCACCATCAGAACAGAGAACATTAAAGATTCATTTGTTCCGCTAGATGTCAGCACTTTTCAAAGGGATCGCTCATATACCAAAAGTACTGAAGAACTTTCTAAACTACCTAGTTTTTTATTCAATATTGACAAGCGGCTATTACGTATAACGATATGAACTCTGAATTATTTTGGTTATATAATAAGTTTGCTTATTATTTTATACTAAGCTTGTATGTTGTTTATATATTAAGTCTGTATATTTTTATATACTAAGTTTGTATATTGTTTATATATACTAGGTTTGTATATTGTTTATAAACTAAGTTTAAATATTGTTTATATATACTCAGTTTATATTATTTATAAACTAAGTTTGTATCGCAACTAGATTCTCCTTAGTTTAGATCAGTGAAAAGATCTTGAGAGCATGCAACCTTTAAAACTGCTTCGTTCAACAAAGTAGCTGAAATTATTTTTTAAATATCTATGTACCCAGTTACCCTCTCACTGGACTGAATGACTGAAATTAAATATCTATGTACCCAGTTATTCTCTCACTGGACTGAATGACTGAAATTAAATATCTATGTACCCAGTTACCCTCTCACTGGACTGAATGACTGAAATTAAATATTTATGTACCCAGTTATTCTCTCACTGGACTGAATGACTGAAATTAAATATCTATGTACCCAGTTACCCTCTGACTGGACTGAATGACGGAAATTAAATATCTATGTACCCAGTTACCCTCTCACTGGACTGAATGACTGAAAGTATTTTTTAAATATCTATGTATAAGTTACCCTCTCACTGGACGGAATGACTGAAATTAAATATCGCATTCCATAACCTACCACCCACATAGGTTCAAACAAAATAGTTTAGACAGAAACATATCACCTCTAGCTGCTTTCGGAGAAAAGCTATTATTAGTTTATGCGTCTGTCCGTCCCTCGTCTGTCACGTTTAGATCACCAAAAGTAAAAAAAAATCGAAAATCAAAAGACATGAGAATGTGCAGCTTGCAAACTTTTGTGGCAATGTCTATTTTAACAAACCTTATACTCTGTCTGTCGTATCAAATTTTGAGCAAGTTATTTCTCCCTCACCTATTTTCGAATCGAGTTGAAACTTTATACAGTTGTTCATTGTACCTGACAAAACATGAGTCAATAAATAAAAAATATTAAAAAATGGTCAATTAATAATTGGTAATTACTTTTTTTGTTTGGTATCGAAAAAAGGAAATAAATGCTACTTATTGAGAGATGAGGCTGTATATGGGAAGTTTATTTTCCTTTTAACGCTTCATACATTTTATTCATGGTTCAGCTCACTCAGCTCAAGGTAGATGACAATAAGGGAATTAATCAAAAATAATTTTACAAAATATTGGTAATTAATTAATTTCGTTTTGGGTAGAAAAAAAGGAACTTATTCTTCCAGTATTGAGATATATGGTAGTGATTTTTTTTTTCGGCTCTTTCTTTTAGATAAGCTTTCCTTTTCTATTAATTTAACTTGTTTTAAGACCACAAAGAACCCATTTCTGTTACGCCAGCAACATTACGTGACTTATGGGTTATGTTTCAGACCTGATGTTGTAGATTTATTTGCGTATATGTTTCTTTTATGTTTTATTTTGTCTGTGTTTTTATGAAGTGTTCTATAAACGTGAATTCTTTTTAGCAGCTTCAGTTTTATGTTGTCTGTCTGTCCGTCCGTCCAACCCGTTTAGATCTCATAAACTAAAAAATCTGAAAATCCGATCGTATGATATTTTAAGTCTTTCAAAGTTTTAATTAAAATTTTGTATTACTATATAAAGTAATTTCTATCATACAAAAGAATGAATCTATTTAATATGCATATAATTTAAAACAACAATTAATAAGCATCGTTTAATGAATGTTAAAATATATACTTTTCAAAATTTAGCAAAATGTGAATTTTCTTTCTTGAAGCCTTGAATAATCATTCAATAACATCGATTAGGCCAGGTTCACATTGAACTATATCTTCATAACTATCAGTTCATTGAATACATATGAATATTAACAATGTAATAATAACAAGGTTACAAAGACAGTTTGTATGGAAACACAAACTCTAAATCGGCCCCCGAAGTGGTCCACCCAGGCAGGCTTCAATATTTTGAGAACGAACATCCAAATGAAATTATATCAAAGACAAATGAGGGATAAGAATGGAGAAAGAAGGTTGACAGATCTTGTGTAGTGCCCCAACGGTCCAGCAGATCAAATGATAGGTGCAAGTGAATGCAAAGTTAGATGTGAAAATGGCCTAACTAGTTCCCCTTTCAGACCTTGTGGTCTATAGGGCAGATGATGTAAAGTTCATCTGTTTTTGGCCTACGGTTAACGAGATTGTCATGTAGCCAGCACAACGATCAACCGCCTTTACTTTTCCCCAACCAATGTCAGGTACCCATTAGAGGTGGGTGTACTCAGAGGAGCCCAAAGATTCCAAAGTTGAAAATCCCAGTCTTCACCAGGATTCGAACCCGGGACCCCCGGTACAGAAGCCAAGCGCGTTACCGCTCAGCTACAGCGCCTCTCCTGGCCTAACCGAAGTCTTATAATTGATGTAATTGTTTTAAAAGCTTAATCTCTTACTCGAATGCTCAAAATAAACAACAATCACATTCGCGAATTTAAAAAATGTTCACGAAAATGAAGTTTACAAGATTAGTATTCGTTTTAATTAAGGTCTAACTTATAATGCATACTAATTTACTTTTTCTCTTTGAAAAACTGCTTGCATAACTAATTTTAAACTGATTTTTCGCTTTCAGAAAAAAAAAAGTTGCCGTTGCCTCAGAACTTTGAATGGTCTAAAATATTGTGATGTCGGATTTTCACTATCTTTTCTAGTTTACGAGATCTAAACGGGACGGACGGACAGACGGACAGACATTTCGCACAAAACTAATAATGTCTTTTCCCCTTTCGGGGGCCGCTAATAAATCTCCGTATCCGGTGGTATCATATCGTCAGTTGGACTAACAAAACAATAGTATCGTCTACACTGTCGAAACTAATATGTCTCTTCTTTTTGTATCGGCGGAGATAGGGTTGTGGTTGTTGATAGTTTGTAGTTCATAGTTTCTGCATTTTTACCTGCCTGAGCGGATACGTCGGGGACCGACTTCCAGACAAACTATCTTTCTAACCTTACGAATTCTAGACAAACTATCTTTCTAACCTTACGACTTCTAGACAAACTATCTTTCTAACCTTATGACTTCTAGACAAACTATCTTTCTAACCTTATGACTTCCAGACAAACTAGCTTTCTATCCTTACGACTTCCAGACAAACTATCTTTCTAACCTTACGACTTCCAGACAAACTATCTTTCTAACCTTACGACTTCCAGATAGACTATCTTTCTAACTTTATGACTTCAAGATAGACTATCTTTCTAACCTTACTACTTCCAGACAAACTATCTTTCTAACCTTACGACTTCCAGACAAACTATCTTTCTAACCTTACTACTTCCAGACAAACTATCTTTCTAACCTTATGACTTCCAGACAAACTATCTTTCTAACCTTATGACTTCCAGACAAACTAGCTTTCTAACCTTACTACTTCCAGATAAACTATCTTTCTAACCTTATGACTTCCAGACAAACTATCTTTCTAACCTTATGACTTCCAGACAAACTAGCTTTCTAACCTTACTACTTCCAGATAGACTATCTTTCTAACCTTACTACTTCCAGACAAACTATCTTTCTAACCTTACGACTTCCAGACAAACTATCTTTCTAACCTTACTACTTCCAGACAAACTATCTTTCTAACCTTATGACTTCCAGACAAACTATCTTTCTAACCTTATGACTTCCAGACAAACTAGCTTTCTAACCTTACTACTTCCAGATAAACTATCTTTCTAACCTTATGACTTCCAGACAAACTCTCTTTCTAACCTTATGACTTCCAGACAAACTATCTTTCTAACCTTATGACTTAAAGACAAACTATCTTTCTAACCTTAATACTTCCAGATAAACTATCTTTCTAACCTTTTGACTTCCAGACAAACTCTCTTTCTAACCTTATGACTTCCAGACAAACTATCTTTCTAACCTTACGACTTCCAGACAAACTATCTTTCTAACCTTACTACTTCCAGATAAACTATCTTTCTAACCTTATGACTTAAAGACAAACTATCTTTCTAACCTTAATACTTCCAGATAAACTATCTTTCTAACCTTACTACTTCCAGATAAACTATCTTTTTAACCTTACGACTTCCAGACAAACTATCTTTCTAACCTTACTACTTCCAGATAAACTATTTTTCTAACCTTAATACTTCCAGACAAACTATCTTTCTAACCTTACGACTTCCAGACAAACTATCTTTCTAACCTTACGACTTCCAGACAAGCTATCTTTCTAACCTTATGACTTCCAGACAAACTATCTTTCTAACCTTACGACTTCCAGACAAACTATCTTTCTAACCTTACTACTTCCAGACAAACTATCTTTCTAACCTTATGACTTCCAGACAAACTATCTTTTTAACCTTACGACTTCCAGACAAACTAGCTTTCTAACCTTACTACTTCCAGATAAACTATCTTTCTAACCTTATGACTTCCAGATAAACTATCTTTCTAGCCTTACTACTTCCAGATAAACTATCTTTCTAACCTTATGACTTCCAGACAAACTCTCTTTCTAACCTTATGACTTCCAGACAAACTTCTTTCTAACCTTATGACTTCCAGATAAACTAGCTTTCTAACCTTATGACTTCCAGACAAACTATCTTTCTAACCTTATGACTTCCAGACAAACTCTCTTTCTAACCTTATGACTTCCAGATAAACTATCTTTCTAACCTTATGACTTCCAGACAAACTCTCTTTCTAACCTTATGACTTCCAGACAAACTATCTTTCTAACCTTATGACTTCCAGATAAACTATCTTTCTAACCTTATGACTTCCAGACAAACTCTCTTTCTAACCTTATGACTTCCAGACAAACTTCTTTCTAACCTTATGACTTCCAGATAAACTAGCTTTCTAACCTTACTACTTCCAGATAAACTATCTTTCTAACCTTATGACTTCCAGACAAACTCTCTTTCTAACCTTATGACTTCCAGACAAACTATCTTTCTAACCTTACTACTTCCAGATAAATTATCTTTCTAACCTTACGACTTCCAGACAAACTATCTTTCTAACCTTACTACTTCCAGATAAACTATCTTTCTAACCTTATGACTTCCAGACAAACTATCTTTCTAACCTTACGACTTCCAGACAAACTATCTTTCTAACCTTATGACTTCCAGATAAACTATCTTTCTAACCTTACGACTTCCAGACAAACTATCTTTCTAACCTTATGACTTCCAGACAAACTATCTTTCTAACCTTAATACTTCCAGACAAACTATCTTTCTAACCTTTTTTTTTTTAATTACGTTTTCGTCTGGAAGCTTCAGCACGCATATAATTATGAGCCATAACATCGCCAGTCAGGCCCACGTGACCACACGACAAGATTTATAGTGTAACCTTATTGGTAGGCTCTGCTAGTTTCATGTACGTTCGGTTCTCCTCTTGTCGTGACGTCACACATGCTGCCGTTTATTGACCATGGTCACTGGATTTTGATTCTGTGTGGGGTTTATGTGGTACGATCCACTCACCATTTATAACACATTCGTAATAACATTATCTGCTAACAGATTTACAAAACACAACACATCCCCCACTCACGAAGACGGTACACATACACTAACACACACATGAACACATGTGCAGACACGCACACATACAGAAACACAACCACTCTAAATTATTGAGAGTTGTAGTTGTAAATGTGAAAATAAAAATTAAAAAAAGAAATAAAAATTATGGCTATGGTAAACAAGAGTTACACTGACTGGGTGATAAAGCGCTATGTGAAACAAGAGTTACACTGACTGGATGATAAAGCGCTATGTGAAACAAGAGGTACAATAACTGGGTGATAAAGCGCTATGTGAAACAAGAGTTACACTGACTGGGTGATAAAGCGCTATGTGAAACAAGAGTTACACTGACTGGGTGATAAAGCGCTATGTGAAACAAGAGGTACAATGACTGGGTGATAAAGCGCTTGGCTTCTGAACTGAGGGGTCCCGGGTTAGATCCTGACGAAGACTGGGATTTTTTCTTTCGGGATCCTTATGGTGAATCTGATTCCATCAAGCTCAAATGGTACCAGACAATAGTTGGGGAAAAGTAAAAGCGGTGGGTCGTTGTGCTAATCACGTGACAGCCTCGTTAGCCGTAAGCCACAGAAACAGTTGACCTTTAACATCATCATCATAGATCGCAAGGTCTGTGAGTGAAATTTGCTTTTTTTTTTTTTATTTTTACAATATCTCTATTCAAGTCACTCCTTCATGGAACCTGGATCCGCTGAGACCAGACTGACCAGCTCGTTGGCCACACGGGGAAAACTCTAGTTTGACCGTTATCATTTTTTAAGTAAAAAATTTATTAAATTTAAATTTGGCTAGAGATCTAGGTCTAGGTTTCTATGTCTAAATCAACATCGGTTTTCAAAGGACTATCGCATTTGGGAAATTCCGAATGTAAGGCTTTATTGATTCAGGAGTTCAATAAATTAATGTTTAGGAAAATTCTAATTTAAATAACAGTGTTTAGTGTTTTTTGTTGCTAGTGTTCACCTTACATTAGACCCCGAGCTAGAGGCCTCCAGCCTTTTAGACGAACAAAGAGAAAGACTTGTCCCGATAGCCTTGAATGAGAGCTTAGCCATTCACCAACCACCTTGTCGGTAGGTCAACCAGCCATCAACTGACAACCTTCACCTTCACTTATCCCTTAGTCTGTTTGACCGTTGGGGCACCACACAAGATTGGTCGACACCGCGTGTTCAACAAATTCAATGAATACTTGAGGATATTAAGAACGAGTCACTAAAAAGAACATCCAGCCAAACTTTACAAGTACATCGGCAACACACGTTCGTCCCGCACAAAGTCTACTTTGTATGGAGTGAGGATTGTGTTTGTCGACAGTTTTTATGGAGGGAGGATTGTGTTTGTCGACAGTTTGTATTTCACAACTCTGGATATTCATGCTAATAATATTGAGAACTTTTTACCTGTATTTCTTACAGATCCCCCATGGGTGAACCCTTATTTGTTTGTTTGATATGTTTCGAATGTTTTTTCAGATTTTGAATGTTACATCCTAGCCAGAGCCTCCCGCAGGACGGGGGATGGCAGGGGGCAGGGTTTGAACCCGGGGCCTTCGAGACCACCGGATGACAGTCCAGAACGCGTAACAGCTTGTAATTAAGCAGGTTGCAATTGTGTTACATAATGTCACGTCTATCTGATTAATGATTTTCCTAAGCACTTATTTTACCTACTTATCATACACATTTTTACAAAGTTGCACATAAAGTCACACCTATCTGATTAATTCTCTTTATGACACCTAGACACACATTAAATTTACCTGTTTTACTATTTATCAAACACCTTTTTAGAAACCACATATTAATTGTTTCGTACGTCATTTGCTAATCAAATATTTTAAATATGCCATTAACAAAGTAAACTAAAATAATGTAAACTAGTAACTAGCATCGTCATCTTCCTCACCAACCACGTGACTATGTGAACCAGTCGTACCCCCACTATACTTCTATGTTGTTGTTTCAGAGAGGAGATTTCTCAGACAGAAAAAGCCAAGTTTGGTGAATTGTGCCAGGTAGGCTTGACTTTTTTTTGAAATCTAAAAGTTAATCAAATTTCCTTATGAATATCTCAGTTTTCATATATATATATATGTATATATATTCATAGAATGTAAGGAGTATGTATGTATGTATGAATTTATGTATGTATGTATGTATGTATGTATGTATGTATGTATGTATGTATGTATGTATGTATGTATGAATTTATGTATGTATGTATGTATGTATGTATGTATGTATGTATGTATGTATGTATGAATTTATGTATGTATGTATGTATGTATGTATGTATGTATGAATTTATGTATGTATGTATGTATGTATGTATGTATGTATGTATGTATGTATGTATGTATGTATGTATGTATGTATGCATGTATGTATGCATGTGTGTATGTCCTTTATAGAGATCAATTTATTAGGCCAATATAAATTAAATTAGGACGTTCTTTAGATATTACCAATGATAATAGGATATAAAAAGTTGACCTACAACAAACGAGTGTACTAGATTTTGGTCTTTGAGGCATCTTGACATAGATTGTAACTATGGAAACATAAAAAATGAATTTATTATATAACAAAACAAAAAAGAACACACAAAAAAAAGAGCCAAGCCGGGTAAAAAAACACATAGCTAGTGTATAGATATATAGGTCTGTATGATCTATATAGACTCTATGTAGACGGAACAAGGCACGTATGTGACATATCTGATCAGTTTTACAATTTTGTTGTTTCGGAACGAAAGTAGTTTTTGCTCTTTTATCACATGTACACTATATATAGTCCCTATACACACATATATATATATTGTATGTAATATAAACAACTACTCAATCTGTGGCATTTTACGTCTCGAGAGACGATCTTTTCCCTTTGCAACTTCTTGTGTGACTAAAGAGGCCAATCCTTGATACACAGCTGCGATCGCAGGTTGGGCATATATAATCACCAGGCGCCGTTACATTTTCACCCTTCTTTCTGCTTCTGTTGTGTGTGACATCTGCAATCTTTGACCCTTCCTTTATGCTCTCTCTCCATGAGGATCTGTCCAGTGCCACCTCTTCCCAGTTGCCAGTGTCGATTTTGAAGAGCTTCATGCCGCGTTTGCATACATCCGTATAACGTAAAAGTGGGCAACCAGCGGCTCTCCTGCCTTCTATTAGATCGCCATACAGGATGTCCTGTGGAAGTCGACCTGCTGGCATTCTACGAACGTGGCCAAGCCAGCCAAGGCGTCTGCTGCAGATAACAGAGCGGATGTCCTGGCACCCTGCTCTTTGTAGCACTTCCTCATTGGTTATCTTGCCACCTTATTTTAAAGATCCGCCTTAGGCATCGGAGGTGGAAAACATTCAGCTTTTTTTCCTTCCATGAGTAGGTTGACCATGTTTCACTTCCGTACAGCAAGGTGCTCAACACACAGGTCCGGTAGACTAGGGCTTTAGTACTGTTAGTCAGCAATATCAGACTCTTTTCTGCAGCCGTGACATGGTGGCCATTGCCTTGGCTATCCTGTTGTTTATGTCTTTATCCAGTAAAGTGTTGTTGGATATGATGGAGCCAAGGTAACAAAAGTGATCAACAATTTCTAGTGGTTGGCCATTAATGCTTACTTGAGGTGCAGTGTTTGTGTTTTGGAAAATTATGTTAGTCTTGGTTTGACTGATGTTTAAGCCGAACTTCTGGCAAGCAGCAGATAGTTTGTCAATCAGGGACTGTAGCTGAATATCAGAATCAGCCACAATACAGGAGTTCCCTGACGAGTAGCTTCCTAACCTTGGTTTTTGCCCGCAGCCTTGATACATCAAATAGTTTTCTAGAGGATCTTGTATGGAGAAACACTCCTTTATGTTTATGTCGTTGTACTCAAAATGCAGTAGACAGGAGAAGAATATGCCAAACAGAGTAGGTGCGAGCACACATCCCTGCTTGACACCACTGCAAACCTCAAACGGTGCTGATTGGGCTCCATTGAATTTGACAGTACATTTAGTTTCCTCGTGAAACACAATGAATTTCAGTAGTTTGGGAGGGCAACCTATTTTCCTCAGGAGTTTGAAAAGGCCACTTCTGCTGACCATGTCAAAAGCTTTAGTCAGATCAACAAAAACGATGTAAAGGGGTCTGTCTCTCTCTCTCTGAATTTCTCCTGCAGTAGTCGTAGAGAAGTTATCATGTCTATAGTGGATCTACCACTCCTGAATCCACACTGAGACTCTGGGTAGACTCTAGAAGCTAACACTTGCAGCCTGGGTAGTGTCACTCTAGCGAAGATCTTGCCCACTATACTGAGGAGACAGATACTCCTGTAATTGTTGCAGTCACTCCGATCCCTTTTGTTCTTGTATATTGTGACTAAAGTTGCGTCACGCATGTCCTGTGGGACATGACCTGTTTCCCAATAGCGGCAGAGGAGAATATAGAGTTCAGGGAGCAGGAGTGATTCGTTGACTTTCACTACTTCCACTGGGATACCATCACTCCCAGGAGATTTTCTATTTTTTATGCCGTTAATTACTTTTTTGAGGTCACTGAGGCTCGGAATCTCATCTAGGTATTCCAGTACTGGAAGATCTGGTAGAGAAGCCAGGGCGACATCGTCTACTGTATTCTGTGTGGCATAGACTTCGAGGTAGTGTTCTGTCCATCGTCCTAGCTGCTTGGTTTGATCTGTAATTTTTTCTCCTGATTTGGATAGAAGGGGGGCAGGCTTAGACACTGTTGGACCCAGGGCCGCTTTAATGCCATCTAATAGAGCTTTGCTGTTTCCTGAGTGGAGACTGTCTTGGATTCTGTTGTTAGCACATTTTCTAGCCATTTGTTTCGCCTCTTTATTAGCACTTTTGAAAGCCTCCAAAGATCTTTGGACTTGGCTTTGTCTTGTGAGCGAGGTGTGCAGATCGCTTTTTCTCAATGCAAGGTTCCATATGTGCTAGATTCGCCTCAAACCAGTCTACATCTTTGTGTTTTTGAGGCCCAAAGGCGGTGATTGCCGAACTGTAGATTACATCTCTTAATTTCTCCCATCTGATAGAGATGTCTTCTTCATCGCTTAGCGAGGGGATTGAGCTGTTCAGGAGCTCGCCAAAGAGTGCACACTTCTCTGGGTCACCTACATGGTTGACGTTAATTCGCCTAGTTCTGGGTTGAGTGGAAGTATAAGCCTTCTTGAGAAGTAGTTTGATTTTGCTTAGCACTAGTGAGTGATCTGAGTTGCAATCCGCGCTATGGTATGAACGGGTGTGGATGACACTTTTCAGATCCATCCTTCGGGTGATGCAGAGGTCAAGCTGGTGCCACCTTTTTGAGCGTGGGTGCTGCCAAGAGACTTTATGGCGCTCCTTGCCAGCGAAGAATGTATTTGTTACACACAGTTCATGAGAGCTACAGAACTCGAGTAGCCTTTGGCCATTGTCATTGATTTTGCTAACACCATGAGGTCCCAGGCATTGTGGCCATGCATCATTTCCATCGCCAACACGGGCATTAAAGTCTCCATTTATATAGAGGTGCTCGGATTTTGGAATACTTTTAATTACGTCCTCTAGAGCTTGAAAGAATCTGTCTTTGTCCTCTTCCGGTGCAGCAAGGGTTGGTGAGTAAGCACAGATTATAACTTTGCCTTGCGGTGATGCAAATTTCATGTGTGCTACTCTTTCATTGCCAATGGGAAACATCGCGATGCAGGGGACGAGACTGTTTCTTATTGCGAAGCCGACGCCATGTATTCTAGGGCTTTGTTCTGGTTTTCCTTGCCAGTAGAATGTATAGTTGCTTTCTGTAAGAGATCCACTGTCTGCCAGTCTGGTTTCTTGCAGGCAGGCCACATCAATGTTTAATCTGCTGAGTTCTCTGTCGATGATAGCTGTTTGACGCATGTCGGTGACGAGTTCAGGGTCAGTATTGAAGCCAGGACACATTGTCCGTATGTTCCAGCTTGCCAAACGCATTAATGTTGAGGGTTTTCTTTTGATTGTATTTGCATGTGCGGGTGAGCAGCTTGCTTTTTGATTTTGTCTTAGCACCAAGCACCCAGTGGAGATGCAAGCTGTGTCGGGATAACACTTTATTGTCCGAGGCCTGTTCGGCTTAAGGCAGGCAGTAGCTATCCAGTGAGGCTAAAAAGCCCCTCCTACCGTCAAGAGTAATCCCTGGCGTTCCAGCTTACGCCAATCAGCTAGGAACTTATCACCGGTAACTACCACTCTCCGTGTTTTTTCAAAGACATTACTGTCAGAGATGGAGTGACCTCTCCATTGCTGGGGGAAAGCCTGGGCGGTAAGTTTGCGAGTGCTGGGCTTCCCACACGTCAGCACACGCCTCTCTTTCATACTGACCGGATCCAAAGGGATGGCGAGCCATCACAATTTGGGGACAGGTGGCTACAGGAGTTTGCCAGAGAGCAGTAGTCTTACTACTGTCCCCCCGCCTACGGGGCTCCAGGACCGGATTTTCTGTTAGGGTTTACTCCCTTAGCCTTAGACCTTACAGGGACACACACACAAGGCAGTGCGGCTATTTACCTATAGCTAGGGATTTGGTTTGTGGGCAGCAGGGCGTATCCGCACGCCGACGGGCCATGCCAGCCTCACATCTTGGGGCCAAACCTCCTCCGAGACCCTTGCAGTTTAGCCTGAGGCTTCGCAGCCACAGTTTCCATCTGCCACCACGAGGAGGTACTGCATAGGACTTGCTGTGGAGAGGCTATGCAAGAGAGACTTACAAAATTGCTCCCCTTTCACAGATGCTAGCAAGCGGTGGCAACAATTCAAGCTACCACACTAGACGCTTCACACAGCCATTAGACAGACAACTACTACAACTATTAAAACAGCAAAGATGCATTTTATTATAAAACAAAACAAAAACAGAATGAATAAACCCGACCAATGCAGGGTAAAACATAGCTAGTATATATATATATAAACTTTAAAACTTTAAACTGCACAGAAACGGAATGAAAGAAAGTAGGAAGAATAAAAGAATGATTCCTTGTCTTATCAAGTGTATGTAAATCGGTATGACTGCGAGTGTTTGTGTGTATGTTATTGTGTGCATTTGTGTTTGTTAGCGTGTGTATGTGTACCTTCAGTGTAAGTGGGGGGTGTGTGTGTTGTATAAATGTATTTGTAATTATGAATGTGTTATAATTGGTAAGGGTTCGTATCACATAAACCCCCCCACACACACACACACCCAATCTCGTGACTACGGCCAATAACCCTGCAACATGTTTCACGTCACACTAGAGAAGACAGGAGCGTACATTACGACTAGAGCCTGCCAATAACGTCACAGCATAAATCTTGTGGTCACATGGGTCTGGCATGGCCAGGTAATGGCTCATAATTATCCGAGTGATAAAACTAACAAATAACAACGTAATAACAAAAAACACAACGACCGTCTATAAAATGTCGCATAAAAACACAGACAAAATAAAACATAAAAACACAGACAAAATAAAACATAAAAACACAGACAAAATAAAACATAAAAACACAGACAAAATAAAACATAAAAACACAGACAAAATAAAACATAAAAACACAGACAAAATAAAACATAAAAACACAGACAAAATAAAACATAAAAACACAGACAAAATAAAACATAAAAACACAGACAAAATAAAACATAAAAACACAGACAAAATAAAACATAAAAACACAGACAAAATAAAACATAAAAACACAGACAAAATAAAACATTAAAAAAAAACATATACACAAATAAAAACTACACCATTAGAGTTGAAACAAACCCAAGTAACAGGTTTTATTACTGGCGTAACGGGAAAAGGTCTTGGTTGTCTTAAAACAACTAGGGGTTTAAAAAAAATGAAGTTGTAAATGAAACTAAAATGATGTGGAAGATGACGATGTTAATGAGGGTGGTTACAGTCTTGTTCATTGGGTTGGGTGTAAGGGCAGCGATGTTGTAGCATGGAGTCATGGTGATGATATGATTGTAATAAAGGTAAAGGGGAAGATAGTGGTTGTGTGATGATGTTGAATATTGTGGTTGTGTGATGGTGTTTGATATAGTAGTTGTTCTGATGACGACGTTGATAGCAGTAGAGTATGATGTTTCAAAATAAAGATGTTGTTAAGGTCTTAGTTGTGATGATTTCTGAAAGTTGGCGATAAGTCGACAAAGAGGATGCTGTTGAAGCTGTTGCTAATGTTTAAGTTGTTGTGTTTTAAGTTGTTGAAGTTGATGATGTTGATGTTTTTTATGTTGTTAAAGTTAATGTTGATGTTGATGTTGTTGATGATTCTCATGTTGAATACGTTTTTATATTTCTAAGTCAATCAAAACAAAATGACGAAACTATATCGGAACTTCCCATTTCTGCTCCTTACAAAAATAGAATCAAAATTAAAATGAACATAAAATAACACGATTCAAAATATTTTCAACAATCAATGAGTGTCTTTAAAGTACCTAAGGAACCAGACGTTAATTAATGTCCAGCAAGATTTGAGCACATGCTTAAGTTTTTCTAAGCGTGTATCTCCCCTCGGGCTAAGAGACAGTACTTGATTGTTTTTAGCCCTGGAACATCACGAGAACTGGTTTAGAGTTTCCCCAGTCTCGTTACAGTCTCGTTGTAATTTGTGAGACAGTTTTGAAAGAGTCCTGCATTGCTGAAATGTATTCTTCAAGCATTTTATTTTATCTGTACTTCTATAAACCAAAGAAAAATGTTCTCTCTTGAAACTCAAGTAATAGCTTCAATTGTAAAGAATTTTTTTTTATTTCCTTTTAGAGAGTTTATTTTATTTTCTTCTGTCTTTAATGTCAACGTGACATTTTATGGGAGAAAAATAATTAGATTTCTTTCGGAAATACTCGAGTCCATGAAATAGTTGACATTTAAATCTAAGCCTCTCCTGATTCAGTGGCCAATAACTAGAACGTTGTTACTTGGCTAATAGAACTAAATACATTGTAGGGAACCAATTGAAAAAGTCTAATGTAAAAATAAAGGTCTGCTTGCGCAATGTTATCTCTTGATCATTTGATTCTTCCATTAGTCCATTAATTCCATTTAACTCTTCCATTTGTCCATTAACTCCATTTAACTCTTCCATTTGTCCATTAATTCCATTTAACTCTTCCATTTGTCCATTAACTCTATTTAACTCTCCATTTGCCCATTAACTACATTTAAATCTTCCGTTTGTCCATTAACTCAATGTTATCTCTTCCATTTGTCCATTAACTCAATGTTAACGTTTCCATTCGTACATTAACTCAATGCTATCTCTTCCATTTGTCCATTAACTCAATGTTATCTCTTCCATTTGTCCATTAACTCCATTTAATTCTTCCATTTGTTCATTAGCTCAATGTTATCTCTACCATTAGTCCATTAACTCCATTTAACTCTTACATTTGTTCATTAGCTCAATGTTATCTCTACCATTAGTCCATTAACTCCATTTAACTCTTCCATTTGTTCATTAGGTCAATGTTATCTTTTCCATTAGTCCATTAACTCAATGTTAACTTTTCCATTTGTCCATTAACTCCATTAAACTCTTAATCATTTGATTCTTCCATTTGTCCGTTAGTCTATTGAACTCTACCATTTGTCCATTAACTCCATTATACTCTTCCATTTGTCCATTAAGAAACTGTAGATTCCGTGTTTGTGTTTATATAATGGAAGTGCCTTTCTTACGTATCAGACTGCTAAATATTGCCACCCTACAGTGAAGTTTACATTAGGTTACTTTATTACTGCAAGATTCCAATGGCAGTAGACTCCGTTGTGTGGTTATAATAATGAAATATTCTAATGTGAATGTTTTCTAGACCATCACAAACGTTATAGATCTACATGTTAACATTGAGAATGTTTCAATTTGAGTTTGACATTTTGTTCTCTCTCTCTCTCTTTCTCTCAGTATTCCCCTGGCAGACTTTGGTTTTCTCGCTACGTTAACTCACAGGTAAGTTATAGAGTTTCTCTTGACACATTGTCGGCTTTTTGGCTTTTACTTTCTCTACACTCACACTGTAGGCTTAACGAGACAGTGCAAGGCTAGTTCCTAGATCTGTTTTGACAAGGTTTTTGTTGTGCTTTTAGAAAAAAAAAATTTCTGAAAGTTTTTCAGACTTAGTGTTTATTCCACAAAGACTTATGTTTGTGTTTGTTCCACAAAGACTTATGTTTGTGTTTGTTCCACAAAGACTTATGTTGAGATCAAAAATATTTTTAAAAAACTACAACTCCGGTTCCAGCTCAAAAACTAGTGAAGTGCCGCTCGCTAAGTTACACTTCTGCTTGTTCATGTCATTGAAAATCAGCTCATATCTGAGCAACTAAATGTAACACGATATGCGAGACTCGATGAAGGTCCTTGATTTTAATTTCATTGCAACCTGTTATAACGTCACAATGTTTACAGCTGCTTTTCTGTGACTTTATACAATTACAAAGCTTCTATTAAGTCACTCTGTTGACTAAAAAGTTTGTTTACACTCACAAAGCCTCTATCAACTCACTTTGTCTGCTCAAAACTTTCTTCACGCTACTTCTCCGACACCCGATCTCGGTCAACTATTTCTATTACCCGACAATACAACAGTAAAAAAAAATAAATTACCAATTATTTGATTAATTTATTTTGTTTGGTATCGCGAACAATGGAAAGAAATAGTACTTGACTGAAGTGTGGTATAAGCTGAATTATTCCCCATTATAGTTTTAAGTAAGTTTGAAACAAACATAGATAGCTATACAATCTTACATGCTCATGAGCTCTTCATTAGCAGAGTGGTTAACGAGTTGGCATGAGAAGCATGGGAAGGCTTTAGATCAGGTCGTTCATCTTTTTTTTTATAAACACATTTTAAAAGGGATCACCCAGATAACCCGTTCTTGCTCTCCCCACCCCCTTTCCTTTTTCATCCTTTTTCAACTGGTCCAGACAAGTGATATGATCTTAGCGGAGTGAGATGGCATGACATTGTGTTGAACAAAACATTTGGTAAAAATAGTTCTCATCGCACAGATTTATTCTTGTTTATCTAGATCTATTACAAATCTATTACAAATCTATTGACGTGACTGATCCAGACTATTTGATACACCTACACATGATATTGTGAGAAGTCAAAAGCTTGCTGTCAGAGTCACTAAAATTTATCACAGCATTAATTATTATTATTCATTATTTATTTATTTTATTTTAGTTATTTCCCCGTCCTATCCCCACTTTCTTCACCTTTACCTCTTCGAGCTAGACTTGGTCTGCCACTTTGGCGTCCTTTCATTTATCTTCCCTTGACCGGGGTAAAGATAAACACAGTCTCTTTGATCTCACCCGCAGTATGTCTGACAGCCGCAGTGGACACCACCTTGGGTGGAATGCGAGTCAATCTTTCTTCCCCCCGCCCCCTCTTCCCCGTCTCTCTTTGATCTAGGAGATCACTCGAACCAACACGCCTTGTGACGCTCCAAGGTGCGACTCTTGTCGGATTCATCCACGTGTAAGATAATTCTTAGCCTAGGACATTTCCTGTTTCCGCCCACATTTTCCAGGCCTATATATAAGGTAGATTAAATCAAGCCAGACCCTCTCATTTCTCTATCGCTGTTAATCGAGTCTGGACTATATCATTTATTCTTACTCTTAGAGGAATACCTGGTGCCTCCATCAGGTGTCTGCCTATTTGCTATTAATCGGATCACTTACCTGCCTAGTTACCTGCCTATTTGTTTGGATCTATTGCCTTTGTACTTAGTGCTATTCAGCACTGCACACTGGCCTAATTGCTGTTGAGTATCTTCTACTGTCTACGTGGACCTCCTCAACTCTACTACTTGGCGCTATCGGCTCTACTTGCCCGCCTATTCGACAACCCACCTGTCAGCTTATTAGGTGCGACGTCCCTATAGACTCAGATCTGTGCGAGACGTCATAGCTACGCCAAACCCTCCGCCACTCACTGGACTCACCCTGCACTACGCTTCCCACGGCAGATCAGCTCTGCCCGCAGTACGCTTGTGCCCACGGTAGCCGGCCACCCGCCCTACTGTGCCCACTACAGATACCAGAACTTTGGATTGAGACTCCACAAGAACTGTATCGTCGGCGTCCCTCTACCCTCTAGAGCGCCACCTCCAGCTGCAGAACCTCAAACCAGGACACAGCTAGCTGCGACCCGAGCAGGACAACCAGATAAGTTCAGAAGACAAAGTGACATACTCTCTTATTAAGTGCTAGAGTGATGATTATATATAGTATCAATTAGAGACAGATGCAAACCCTCCCCCTTTTTATTCTTTTATGTAAATATTTATGTAAATAAATATTCTTCGATTTTAACTTTTGTATCTTTCTCTCATTGCTTGTCTCGTTGCGTGCCTGCTACCGATTTATATGCTGACGGGTTGGTGTGTGATAGCTTCAAAAATAATCATCCCCTAGACATTAAACGCGCGAAACACACGTCACTTTCCCCAACCTGTCACAAATATAATCTTTGTTTTAAAAAAGTTGTTTGTGTTTTTTTAAATTGTGCTTATTTTGTTTTTAAAGTATTTTTCAATTTGTTTTTCTTGTTACAAGTTCAAGTCCCTTGTGTAGATTTTGTTTTGTTTTCCAAGTGGTTCTGTCACCAATGGAGACACATTCTTGTTAGAAACATTGTCTGCTTAGATCTAGCTTTATATCAAGTACAGTCAACGATTCAATTTCCCGTTGAAAGAGTTTTCATTTCTGAAAATCATTCCATTAAGTTAATCCATTCCTGAGAGATACATAACAAGAAAGAAAATAACTAAAAAAAAACAGAAAGATATGAATTTAAAATAGACATATACATTAAAAACATTCACACTATAAGCCGTTTTGAGATGCTTTTGGTCCAAGCATTCGAATAGAGCCGAGTGAATATATGCTCTGACGTACGGACAACAATAATGGCATTACGTGTTTCATCACAGTGAGTCCGTAATGCAAGTCTGCACCTGAACAGGCATGTGTGTGCGTGTTTGCGTGTGTGTAAACTCGAGCATAAAAACATTTTAAAATGAGGACAATTTTTTCTTCTAAAAATACAACTAGATCTACATATTTATTCTTAGACAAAAATTGAACAACAATTAAATGATCTCTATATGGTGGAAATTGAAAAACTAAAATTCCAAACTAAAAAAAAAAAACAAAAAAAAAAACACCAAGAATATTTATTTAGTTACAGATGTCAATGTTTTGTTGTATTCGATTTTAAAGACAGCGTCGATTTTCTTTATATTGCACCATTGGTAATAAATGTCAACTTTGGTGCATTATTCAATGAAGTCCCTGATCCAGAGCTTTACTTTTACAATTTACTTATTATTTAACGCTTTTGTCCTTCGGACATTTGATCACGTAAGGTCCAGTCCCTTCCTTTCTGTAATCTTTCTGACCACCCACGCTATCAATAGATTTCGTTTTGGCCTTATTGCGTGCACAGGAGTGAGCCGAGTGAAGTCCCTTGTGGATCCGGAAGTGTCATCCATCAGACGACGATAGCCGTTCACGTGACCCTGAGCCAGTGCATGTGGTACGGAAGGGAACCCCAAACGTTCGATCATTGAGCTGTTCACAAACACCAGATACCACCACACTTACACAGAGATTGTTTCTTTTTAATCAAAATCTAGCAAGTCAAATCATATTATAATTATTGTCTGACATCTTCGGGACTCTTTTATGGAGGCGAGACTTGAAAAAAAATAAGTATGATGAACAATTAAAAAATCCATTACTTTATCTCCACACGTTCTTTGATCAGATTTGAAAAGTGAAATTAATCCACAATTAAAGAGTAGGGCCCAAGTCAAATGAAATAGCAAATTTGTGTTTAACAGAAATGTTAATATATAGCTAACTTTTCGATTATCTGGTGGATTAAGAATGTAGGCTCGTATAGCGTTTGTACAAAGCTTATAATTAACTCACGCTGTCTGTCTGTCTGGCAAAAGGTTTAAACACGTTATTTCTCCCACACCCATTCTGATCAAGATGAAACTATGCACAATCATATCTTGTACCTGACACAATAAGAATCAATATAAAAACAAATAACAATTCGATAAATATATTCATTATTGGTAATTAATTATTTTGTTTGGTATCAGAACAAGGGAAAGATATTGTGCTGTATAAGTTGAATTAGTCCCCTTTATACTTTGTGTAGAAAATTAGGTCGTCGACTTTAAAGTTTGAAACTAACAATAGATAGCCTAAAACCTTCCATTTCCATAAACACTTCGCTGGCACAGTGGCTAGCGTGTTGGCTTGAGGAGGTTTGAGCATTCGAGTTCGAATTCAAGTCGCACAACTTTTTTGTTATAAAATGCCTTGAAAAAGCAACTACGGTAACCTTAACAGGATGCCCCCTTCTTTCTTTCCCTTCCCCCCCCCCCCCCTTCTTATTTCCCAATGGGTCCAGACCAGTGATAGGAGCATACTCATAGAAAGCTAAAAGCATGAAATTTCGCTAAACAAAAACAATATGTAAAAATATTTCTAATCGCACATATTTATTATTGTTAGTCTTCTCGATCTATTAACAAATTAATCGCTTCTCTGATCCAAACTAATTGATACAATTACATTTAATATAAAATTTTGTTGCTGTTTTTATATCTTTCTTGTTTTTAGCACTGTAAAATGAAATAAGCCTTTTATTGGTAGCACAAGCTTATTTCTATTATTCAGTTGGCAACAGACCAACAGCTATCTTTCAACATAAGTCCTTGATATTGTATATTTTGTCTATTTATACAAAATAGTCTACAATTGTTTGTTTTTTTTTGTTTTTTTTTTACATATTTCCTTATATCGCTTTCTCTTCTTTGTCTAAGATAATGTAATTTGGATGTAACTTATTTACTTACAGAGTTTTAACCACATCTTTAAAATGAAAACCCCGTGCTAAATAGTCCACTGTGGGTAGAACTTCTATTGCATTCTTTATCCAAACGAGACTTAGATCACCAGGTCTAACTTTGACATACATTGTGTTTGATCTGAGCATTAAAAGTGTGTGAGTTAATAAAAAAACAAAGGGTGGTCTCCCTGTGAACTAAAGGAAATTTGGTGTTGGTCATGTCACAGTCAAGGTGACCACACTTGTTCACCAGGACTAGGGATCGATAAACGTGCCAGTGTCCATCTATTTTTTTCCAGTGTGTGTGTGAGAGTGTCTGTCGTAATGGGAATGAGCTGGCCATGTCTCGTCTTCTTATGGGTGGGTCTTTCATTGAGATGGCAAGAACTTGCAAGAACAAGAGCTTGCAATAACAAGAACTTGCAATAACATAAACATGACCTCCCTAACGGTGCTCGGTACCAGCCACCTCTGGATCCATCAGACTGAGAGAAAGGAAGGGGGTACCGTAACATTTGTTTTGAGAACCTCTTCAACAGTTTGGTGAGAGAAATAATGCCATTGTTAGCGAGTCTAAAATGGAACAGACTCGAACTTCAACAAATTGATGGGTTCGAATGTTTTTAAATTAAAAACTTATCTTATCTTATATAATACAGACGTTACAAAAAAAAAGAAAATGATTACGTCCTACGCATCATGCATTTAGTCATGCCAGTGGACATGTGCTTGCGGGTGGTGCGGGCCGCACGGGGCATCAAGTGGTGCGGGTCATCAAAATGAGGACAAACTTTCTCAGTAGAACTAGACACTGTAATTACACAAATAAAAACAAATGCATCTATTTGTTTTTGTCATTGGTTATGTCTTATATTCTCTCTTGAATTAAATGAAATGTAGGCTGTAGACCAGCTTGAATTAAATGAAATGTAGGCTGTAGACCAGCTTGAATTAAATGAAATGAAGGCTGTAGACCAGCTTGAATTAAATGAAATGTAGGCTGTAGACCAGCTTGAATTAAATGAAATGTAGGCTGTAGACCAGCTTGAATTAAATGAAATGTAGGCTGTAGACCAGCTTGAATTAAATGAAATGTAGGCTGTAGACCAGCTTGAATTAAATGAAATGTAGGCTGTAGACCAGCTTGAATTAAATGCAATGTAGGCTGTAGACCAGCTTGAATTAAATGAAATGTAGGCTGTAGACCAGCTTGAATTAAATTTTAACAGATTTATTTAAATCTCTGAAGATAACACACTTTTTTTTAAGCCTTACATAATGTTACTTCATTTCATATTACTTTATTAGATTTTGTTTTTGTATTTTGGATCAGTGTTTTATGTATAATTGCTACTTTACTTTTGAGTCTTCTGTCCTGAAGGCTGTCTAAATTTAGTGATTTTACTAAAGGTGTTACTCGAGTCAAATGTGAATATTCGTTTGTTATGAATCTCACTGCTCTATTTTGGATGTTGCTTTGATTGTTTGTGCACATCTCTGTATTTACGTTGCACAAAAGTGTTCTCGTAAAAAAAAAAGTTTATCACTCTGAAATAGTCTAAGCTAGGGGTCGGCAACCTTTTCAGTCGGAAGAGCCAAAAATTACAATTTACAAAATTTCGAAGTTTTTAAAGAGCCACAAAGTTTTGTCTTGCCAGCTATAAATGGCTCTCACACAATGAATTTAAAAAAAAAAAAAAAAGGAATTCAAATATAAGTAGTGTTTTTCACAACAAATTATATAATATATATATATTATATATATATAATCTTGTCCATATGGAAATTTGTCTTACAATTTCTGCATTACACCAAACAATTTATTTATTTATATCATTGTTAGATAAATATTTTTTATTTCGGCAACAACTAAAGCAGTTAAACATTTACTTACATTATTAACTTATAGTTGAATAACAAACAATTAAACAAATGTCAGTGTAAGTTCAGGCTGCTTAGCATGGTTTTAGAAAGTTTGGATACATTTGCCTTACACGGTAACTTGTTTTTAGTTTTAAACAAGACTCTAAATTTGTATTTGATAGTTGGCTTCTTACTTTTCTTCTAATTATATTCATGCAAGAGAACATTTGCTCGAACAAATATGTCGATCCAAAGATAGTCAGCACTCCAAATGTCAACATCTTCACCTCACAGTAGCAATCTGGAAGATTATTTCATGTGCCTAATCTACTCGCGGCAACCCTTTTAAAGCAGTCCACTTTTGTTGCGCTACTTACGTACATTCTGGACCTTCAACACTTCCAACTTGCTATTCAACTCTGTAAATTTTCCACTCTACTTTTTAAATCGATCCATTGCATTTCTAGAGATCTAGTATCGATTCTAAATGGATCAATGTGGATTTCGTTACTATTTGTGTTGAGATGGTGTTCTAGGAATGCTAGAATGTCTTTGTTGGTTTTAAACTGCTCAAATCTGTCAAGAAATTCATCTTTGATTTATTTATAACTAAGATGAAGTAATTCGTGTCAAAAGTTGCACTGAATTTATCGCGATACTGCTTCAAACATTCAAATTGAAGTAATTGACCGCTCTGAATATCTTCTGTAAAAAGAATAATTTTTTCTTCAAAACAAACCAATTCTTCTACCAAAACATAGGCTGGGTTTTCCTTTCCATGCAGTTTAAGATTCAGCTCATTTAATCTCGCTGTTATATCGATCATAAAGTAAAATTTGTGCAACCATTTGTCGTTCTCTAATTTGGTGTGATAAATGCCTTTATCATTTAGAAATGTATTTATGTCATTGAAGCACAAAGCAAAACGTTTTATCCTCTTACCTTTGGAAAGTCATAGCACTTTTTTGGGAAGAAGGAGGTCCATTTCGTTTAAGTGGCAGAATGCTTTTTACAAGATGCTTCAAATTCATGACCTCAACTATTTCGGTCGGAATCGTTTTGAGCACAAAGCGCTTCTTGGTGTATTATTCAATGAAACGTAAGAATTTCATTTAAAGACAATTTTAGCTATTCTTCTTGTACTGTTTCAACGGATAATGGCAAAACTTTGGGGTTTTTTTTTTTCAAGATTTCTGGTATGTTTTTCAAAAAAGAAACAGTTCTTCAGATGCACGTAGGAAGCAGTTTTTAACAAACTCATCACCTGTGAAATGTTTGCCTTTTGAGCAATTTCTAGTGGTGTCGCAAAGCTTGCCAGAATAACTTTACTTGAAGATTGCTCCTAACTTTGAGATGATAATTCGACTCTAACTCATTTACTTGAAACAACAAACTATACGTCCCAGTCAAAGCACGTGGTTAAGATGCCAATTCGTTTTGCGTCAAAGCGATTTAAAACCAACATAGAAACGTCCGACGACAGCGTTATTCAAGAGCTTCCGATGGACTGACAACAGTGACGACGCGTGTAATGGGGGAGGGGTGTGGTAAAAGCAAGTACAAGTGGCTGAGAGATCGAACCGGCTCCTAATCTTCGTTAAAGGATTCAGAACTATTTTAAAAATGTTTCGATAAAATAAATAATATTTGCGTATGGAACTCAAGAGCCGCAGCTTCACATCCAAAGAGCCGCATGTGGCTCGCGAGCCGCAGGTTGCCTACCCCGGGTCTAAGCCATAGACATAGACATATATATATATATGTTCCCTGTTTGCCGATTGGGGGGGCGTATACCTCTACCCTTCCCACCTTAACCCTTTGAGTGGGGGGGGGGGCGGTTGTACCTTTATGGAGAAATCATAGTTTGTGAACAAAATTAGTTGAATTAATATATAAATTTTATATTATGTCGCTCCCGTTCTGGCATCTTGGCCGATTCGGTGGGGTTGGGGGGAGGGTGATTGCATGTACTGCCCTTCCAACTCTAGCCCTCTGAGTGGGGGGTCGGTCCTATTTTTATGGAGAATCATAGTTTGTGAACAAAATTAGTTTAATATCTATATAATATAAACTACGTATTCATATGTGAACCCATTGTATATTATGTCGTACCACGCTCTAATCTCAAATTTTATCATTAGTAAATTTAAATGAAAACGGGTTGTACCAGGTGGGAGGGGCGATACATGCAATCGCATTTCCCCCATCGGACAAATCAATACTTTTTCTTTTAGTATTATAGTTAAGAAATTACAAAATAAAAAAAATCTGTCACTAATATAATTTATATATACTATAAATTAAATTCTTATATCGAGTCGCCCGACCCCTATTCTTTAATGCCAAATGCAATCTTTAGCAGAAATTATTAAAGGAGCGAGGATTAATCGTTTTCACTCTACCGCCCCTCCCATTTCCAGAGTTTATGTAATTTCACATGAATTTATCATAATTATTTTAAGAAAGACTTTGCATTGGAAAAGTTAGAATTCAAACGAAATTTTTCAGTATGAGTCGTGATTGAGATGAGTTCTAAACCCATATAATTGTTTCATAGTCGTCTTTTCCCAACCTTTACTCAATCTGATATTTTTCTAGTTAAATAAATTTGGGACTATACCTCACAACTTATACTTGTATTTAAATGAATATTATTTATCGAATAATTTTTTTTTTCGGCGGCGATCCTCAAAGCCAAAATCTAAATATGTGGGGTATCTTATCTTTTTAAGGAACAAATCGGTTTTATTTGCAATGTATTAAGGGCCTATAAATTCATATTAGAATATTTTTCAAGTACAACATTATTCAAAAGGTCCTTTTTTAATAGTATGAATAATGAGCTTTAGGTCAGAAGAATGCGTTTCTTCTGTGAAGTATGCAAGAAAACGTTTTTGGCGTCGGGGCTTCGCCCCGAACTATATCGATGAATAATAAGCTGTAGATGTCAGGAGAATGCGTTTCTGCAGTGAAGAATGCAAGAAAACGCTTTTGGCGTCTGGCCTTCGCCCCGAACCCCACTAGGAAACCTAATAGCCCTGCCCCAGCTGTTATGTTTTTCGCTGAAGGTTGAGAAATGCTGCTTTTTTAAATTCTCATATGTATATTCGCCCCGAACTATATTGATGAATAATAAGCTGTAGATGTCAGGAGAATATATATATATGTATGTGTGTGTGTGTGCTGTACGCACGTTTATGCATAGGGTTAGGGTTTACTGGGCGTTAGGGTTAGGGTTTGGAAAAACATCGCCCCCCCCCCCACTCCAAAGTTCTGGATCCGCTAGTGCATAGACGTTATTAAGATTTTTCTCGGGGTGGGGGGAGGGGGGGGGAGCGGGTGTTTGGCTTGGAGTAAAAAAAATGTCCTTTTTTTTTCGTTTGAAATCCATCACTCATCAGCTGTTAAGAGTAAAATAATCGATTACAAAAATGTTATGGGCTTCATAAAGGAGGAATAAAAAACAGTGTTCATGTTATTTGTTGTAGAAAACCCTTTTTAAAAATTAAAATAAAAACAAGATTTGAGAAAAGCTCTTCAGACCAACGAGCAAACACAAAACGTTAATAAACATAATGACTTTCAAATGTGGAGTTCTGAATCTAATAATAGAGTACGCCCACTAAACAAGATCTATGGTTTCATGCAATCAGTAAGCAAGAGCTTGGAAAGTATTTTATTAAGTTCAGACATTGTTCTATTTAAATGGAATGTCTTTTGATTTGAAATAGTTCAAATAGATCTAGCCTTCAAGCCAACGTCTTCCTAATCACAGAAACAAGTGCAGATTTATGTTGTGTATGTGTCTGTGTTCACTTCGTTGGTAGTTGTCCAGTGTACACAAGATATTGCTTAGTAATGGATTAATCTATTGACTTTAAAAAAACAACACTTGGTTGAGGTATCTCAGGAAGAAGGTTTATCATGAGCCTATCTCAGTTTATCATGAGCCTATCTCAGTTTATCATGAGCCTATCTCAGTTTATCATGAGCCTAACTCAGTTTATCATGAGCCTATCTCAGTTTATCATGACCTTAACTCAGTTTTCCCCAAACGTTTTCCTTAGCGGAACACTTCTCACATTCTGAGTATTTAGCGGAACACTTTGCTTATTTTTAGACAGGTTAATTCACATGGTGGCCTATTAGTTAATTATTCCAATAGTTCAGGTTCCGCGTGACAAAGTTTGGGAAACACTGGCCTAACTTAGTGATTGTCAGAATAAACCAATTTTTTTTTTACTTGAAACATTTTAGAGAAAAAGACGCTGTCTTGACACAGTTACTTCTGATCATAGTTAAGGATGAAAACAAGTTTAGTCTTACTTTAGTGTACTAGACTCCAGTTACGTCTGAGGAGATTTCATCTCGGTTATTCTCGTGGATTCATCGTGAGTGGAAACTAATAAGTCAACTGGCTTACAACAAGATTAACTCCGGCGGAACTATTACATCAGTCAGAAGTCCGTGGCGACTGGTACTCAAACCATTCCTTGGCAATGATAGACTGTGACTATTACTTTCATAGTTGTTCGGAGACTGGATTGCAATTTTAATTATTTATAAACTATTTTTATCTTATATATTAAAGACGTTACTTCAAAAAAGAAGATAAGTTACGCCCTAAGCATATCATGTGTCAATCTAGTCATGCATGTTAATCAATTACTTAAACTCTGCTAAGTCGTTGGTTTTCCTGGCTGATTCAGGCACTAGGGAAGGAGCACTTGAACAAATTTGCCCTAGCGTATGGAATAAGAAATGTGTTTCTATCTTTGTGTCTTTCTTTCTCTGAGTATTTCTTAGCGTTTTTTTTTTCTCATACTAAATTATGGCTCAGTGTTTTATGTATTCTAGGGTAGAGCTACTTTAGTTTGTATTCTTCTGTCCTGGTAGATAGTGATTTTACTAATCAAATTCGAATATTCGTTTGTTTTAAATTTCACTACACTATTTTCTGTTAGTTCTAGTTTCTTTATAATCTATTTTGTGATATATTTTTGTAACTCGAACTCAATGAGGAAGTCTTGGGGTGATCCCCTAGGCAAGCAATGTCAGCTCTTCATTTCTGCTAATTTGTTGTGATGATTTTGACCTTTTTTTTTCTTTCATACAAAATCACTTGACACTTCTGCTCTGCAACTTGCATTTGGCGCCATCTCCAGAGAGTTCATAACAAGAGAGTGACAGAGCCTGTGTTCTTCCGACTGATGCAGTACTTCGCCGTCTGCTTGTTTGAATGTAAGGAAGCAGAAGACTTTTCTCCCGCCAAAACATTAATGACCATGTGCTTTACATTTTATTATGAAGGTAAGTGTACATTTTAAAGTTTGAGATCAACTTAACTTGAAAGTATGTATTTTCTCTGATAATAATACATACATTGCAATTTTAAAGAGGAATTACATAGTCACAAAAGGAAGAACCATATTTATATCTCTAAATCTTTATACTAAATGTCCCAGTTTTCAACGTTTACTCGTTCATAAATGATATGCATAAGTAGCATCAAGGGATCTGCTGAAAGGTGTGATATTTAAATAACGCTTTGTGCACTTATTGTGACCTATCTTTTACTTCGAGAATAATCTTTTACCTATTGGTCTTGCTAATTCCATGAAGTCTTGGTATCTGGTGTAAGTATTCTCATTAGCCCTTCCCACCCAAGATGACAAAGGTGGTAAACTCGCTCCTTTCTTAAACAAATAAGAGGCCCTAGGGAGTGCTGTAAGGATGAAGATTTCCTGTCACTTTCTTGTCACCAGAAGGTATGCAGAGTTATTATATATTAACAATTACCATAATAACAGATCACTGGTGTCTTATCTCAAAAACAAAAAAAAACTCTTTTGAAATCAGATTTCGACATCACGCTCATCAGGATTGAAATTGTTGAAACCCGCTTTTAGACTAGCATTGGGAGCCACACCCCTAGGGCCAGTATACGAGTCTGTGTAAAAACAAACTACCTCGTTGACGTGTTTTATTTCAGAAATAAATCTGAATTAGATATCAAGATGTTTTTTTAACTCAGTTTCTGTGTGACTTAAAAACATAAATTACTTTTAATCTTTTGTATTGTTTATTTTCTTAAATGTATTAAAAAGCATTAACTTGACTAAATCAATGGGAGAGTTGAAACAAGTACAGGAAGGTCAGGTTTGTTACCATCAACTGGTCGAAATCTTTTACACATAAGTTCTCCCACTTCCCATTTTTCGATCAAAATGAAGATTTGAACACAGAATCATTGTCTAGGACAAAACCTTATTTGATAAAAAAATTAAGCCCCAATTACTTAATCAGTTAGTCGTAATTGATTCATTTGGTTTTACATGAAACTCGGCGACCAGCAACGCATGACAATAATCACAATAATGTTAAGAATAAGGTCGTTTGCTTAAAAGACCAAAAATAAAAATAATAAAGTAGTAATAGACTGATGAAAATTTCTATTTTTATAAGTACTTGAATAGCTCAGTGGCAAAACACGTTGGCCTCCCATAATGGAGGCTCGTGTTCGAATTCCGACTAGAGCAGATCTTTTTTTTTAATGGCGTTAAAAAAAAACATCAAGAAAACATTCTCCCAGATTATTGATTAGCCTACATAATGGATTCAAAATAATCAATGCAATTCCACTTAATATTAACGAACCCTCAATCTCGAATCACGTTGGAATTTTTTTTTTAAATTACAAGAACAAGAATTAATATTAAAAATTAATTAATAAGTTAATTAACTATTGGTAATTAATTATTTTGTTTGGTATCGAACTAGGGAAAGAAATTGTACTTGATTGATGTGGTGTTATAACTTAAATTGGCCTCCCTTCATACTTTGTGTAGAGAATTTGTGAATTAATTCGTCGCTTAAAAGTTTGAAACTCACAATAGACAGCTATAAAACCTTAAATTTTTATAAGCACTTCGCTGGCCCAGTGGTTATATTCAAGTCATGCAACTTTTTTTGAAAATAAAAATCCATTTAAAGCGATCACCAAGATCTCTCTTCCCCCTCTCCCAACTAGTACAGACAAGGATCACAGAGTATCAAGAAAGCTAAAAGTACGAAACAGCACTTAACGAAGACTATTGGTAAATGTTTCTTATCGCACAGATTGATTATTGTGTAGATCTATTACAAATGTCTGACATGACTGATCCAGACGAATCGCTACACTTTCGTATTTTGGTACGGATGTTTTTTAACGTATTTTTTTTATTAATTTTTTTTTAATTTAAATTGTTTGGGGTTTTACTCGCGGTAACTAGTATACCTTCACTTTAACACAATAAATTGAAGCACCTTAGAACACAGTTTCGTAAAACAAGGCTGAATCAGACAGCCACCTTCCTCTAGACTACACCTGTGATCTTAAAATAAATGATACAGCCCCCCAAGTAATCCTTTCAATTATGATTACATTACCACTAATGGATGCTATCCTGAAAATTTAAAAAAAAAAGTTTAAATTTTTTTGTGGGATGTCCATTAATGCTAATGATTGACCTTTTGGTACTCAGCTTTTTCAATGTCCCTTTGTTGTTGTTTTTTCTTGACCTTGACCTGAAAATGTATCGCTGTGTAGAGGACATGACATTAAGAGAGCTTGGACGTCCCATGGCCTTTATTGAATTGAACTTTGCCGCGTTCGGGGATTTTCCCATTGGAATGAGGTCTGTTACTCCGCAGACCTATGAAGGTTGAATTGAGGTCATGGCGTGGACCAGGACTTCCTACTAAATAAAGATCAAAGGCTATACCCCTTCTTCTCCCCCCCCCCCCCAACATTAAAAACTGGAATTGGAAAGTATTTAATAATATTAACTTTTTTTTTCATATAAATAATTATTTTAAACGCTGGAAATTAAAAAAAAAAAAGGACACACGAGTTGTTAAAATGTTTGCCTGAACTAATGATTGGACAACTCGTTGGGGGGATTCCTCTCTCATTTCACTTTTTTGTTTTCTATCGTGGTTCTTCATTGAAGGGCGAAGGGGGGTTTTCATGGCAGTCTTAGATGACGGCCCCACTCTGACTTCTTTTTAGGTATCTTCTTATGTCCATTCAGGTTTTTTTTTATTCTGATCGTCGAGTAATTCATCACGCCTGAACGTCTTGTCAATGTCACTAAGTATTTCATCACGCCTGAACGTCTTGTCAATGTCACTAAGTATTTCATCACGCTTGAACGTCTTGTCAATGTCACTAAGTATTTCATCACGCCTGGACGTCTTGTCAATGTCACTAAGTATTTCATCACGCCTGAACGTCTTGTCAATGTCACTAAGTATTTCATCACGCCTGGACGTCTTGTCAATGTCACTAAGTATTTCATCACGCCTGAACGTCTTGTCAATGACACTCAAGTATTTCACCACGCATGAATGTCTTGTCAATGACACTTGAATATTTTATCACGCCTGGACGTCTTGTCAAGACACTCAAGTTTCACGAGAATGCCGACACAAACTAATTGCACTGGTTTAAGTGAAATGTCTCTATGAAAACGACTTTGTTCCAGTAAAATCTTTGAGTGAAATGATCATAATCCAGCTAAATGACCTGAACCTCACTGGTCCCTACAATACATACTTGAACAACTTTTCTTGTTGCTTTTAAATAACTAAAACAAAAACCATCAGACAAATTAAATTGCACACTTACACACACGCACACACACACACGAGAAAGAGCCCGCTGAAAAATAAAGTCGGTTATTTTTGTGTCCCCCCGTCTCCCCAACTAACACTTCTGTTTTATCTTATCGATTGCAACATTTCAAATCCCGGAACGATCTAAGACTGTAGTCATGAGATGTTCGCCTCAAGGTTCTATTGTTAAATGTTTCTTAAACATCTTATGATACAAGTTAATTTTGTTTTTGGTAGATACATTGGCAACAGTGTTGTACTCTCTTTCTTAGTCTCTCTCTCTCTCTGTCTCTCTGTATCTCTCTGTATCTGTGTCTGTCTCTCTGTATCTATGTCTGTCTCTCTCTCTGTCTCTCTCTATCTCTGTCTGCCTCTCTCTGTGTCTCTCTCTGTCTGCCTCTCTCTGTGTCTCTCTCTGTCTCTCTCTTTCAGTCTCTGTCTCTCTCTGTCTTTCTTTCTGTCTGTCTCTCTCTTTCAGTCTCTGTCTCTCTCTGTTATTCTTTCTGTCTCTGTCTCTCTCTTTCTTTCTCTGTCTCTCTCTTTCTGTCTCTCTCTCAGTCTCTCTCTGTCTCTCTCTCAGTCTCTCTCTGTCTCTCTCTTTCTGTCTCTGTCTCTCTCTTTCAGTCTCTGTCTTTCTGTCTCTGTCTCTCTCTTTCTGTCTCTCTCTCAGTCTCTCTCTGTCTCTCTCTCTGTCTTTCTCTTTGTGTATGTGTCTGTCTGTCTCTCTAACTCTCTCCCTGTCTCTCTCTCTTTCTGTCTCTGTCTCTCTCTGTCTTCCTCTCTGTCTCTCTCGTTCTTCCATTACCGCCATTTTCTTTAATATCCCACTGTGTATCAGGGAGCCAGACCTCATTGGAATATAAATGGGCCCAGATTTTGCTTATAAGGACCCGCTGTTTGCACGTGAGTATGGAAACATCCGTTTTTGATTTCTCAAGAGGAGAGTGTAGAGGGCTGGCAAACGTTCAGAGACTGGGTTGATAGAGCAGCTAGGATCACGTCCAGACTCAAGTAAGGGAATAAATCACACATACGAGTTGGGTTCAAAACTGTTTCTAACGTTTCTGTCATGCACATTAATCTCTTTAATAGACAGACATTGACATCTTTAATAGACAGACATTGACATCTTTAATAGACAGACATTGACATCTTTAATAGACAGACATTGACATCTTTGATAGACAGACATTGACACCTTTGATAGACAGACATTGACATCTTTAATAGACAGACATTGACACCTTTCATAGACAGACATTGACTCATTTGATAGATAGACATTGACATCTTTGATAGACAGACATTGACATCTTTGATAGACAGGCATTGACATCTTTGATAGACAAACATTGACTCCTTTGATAGACAGACATTGGCACCTTTGATAGTCAGACATTGACATCTTTGATAGACAGACATTGACATCTTTAATAGACAGACATTGACACCTTTGATAGTCAGACATTGACACCTTTGATAGTCAGACATTGACTCATTTGATAGATAGACATTGACATCTTTGATAGACAGACATTGACATCTTTGATAGACAGGCATTGACATCTTTGATAGACAAACATTGACTCCTTTGATAGATAGACATTGGCACCTTTGATAGTCAGACATTGACATCTTTGATAGACAGACATTGACATCTTTAATAGACAGACATTGACACCTTTGATAGTCAGACATTGACACCTTTGATAGTCAGACATTGACATCTTTGATAGACAGACATTGACATCTTTAATAGACAGACATTGACACCTTTGATAGTCAGACATTGACACCTTTGATAGTCAGACATTGACTCATTTGATAGATAGACATTGACATCTTTGATAGACAGACATTGACATCTTTGATAGACAGACATTGGCATCGGTGATAGACAGACATTGACTCCTTTGATAGACAGACATTGACATCTTTGGTAGACAGACATTGACATCTTTGGTAGACAGACATTGACTCATTTGATAGACAGACATTGACTCCCTTGATAGACACACATTGACATCTTTGATAGACACACATGGACATCTTTGATAGACAGACATTGACTCTTTTGATCAACAGACATTGACTTCTTTGATAGACAGACATTGACTCCTTTGATAGACAGACATTGACATCTTTGAAAGACAGACATTGACTCTTTTGATCAACAGACATTGACATCTTTGATAGGCAGACATTAACATCTTTGATAGACAGAAATCGACTTTTCTCAGAAACGCTAATTAACCTCTCTCAAATCAGACATTGAATTCTTTAATATAATATATAGAAATGATCATCTTTGATAGACAGACATTGATTTCTAACACTCCAGTACTAAAAGTTTGGTAACAATTCACCCCTTTAGTTTTAGCCAGTCATCATTGTCCTCACATTACATAAATAATAATTCTATCCTTTTGTGTGTGTGTGTGTGTTAGAAACAGATTTCAGGTCTTCATAAGAACTGGATGCAAACACAAACATGCTAAAATGACAAAGTTCCTTGCTAAATAAATAACTCTCTTCGCTAACCTCCTTTTGTTTGCTTCGCTTTCCTAATTTTTTAAAACTTTAATCTTTACCAAACAACATTGTTGAAAATGTCGCTATGACAACCAAAATAACTAGTGTTTTTTTTTTTGTATTTTTTTAAGCTTTCTTTTTTATTTATGTTTTTTTTTTTTTTAAATGATAAATTAATTGATGGCTAATGATTAACATACCTCAGTTCTGAAAGATCACTCTTGTTTGATTGGGTTTCTGTGCAATCATAATCTATGTTGTTTTAACTCACCCACATTAAAAACAATTACCACTATTTACAGTGGCGTATCTTTCGTTAAGTATCCCTGCCTCCACTCACTTCCTTCAACCCTCCTAGCTCCCGGCTATGATTCGCGGCTATATTTAATTAGCTACGTTTAATTGGACTGGATCGATTCTGATACCGCTCCACCCAGCCAAACAGTTTTGTCAGTAATTTGGTTGACTCTATCGTATTCGATTCTCCGTGGCAAACAAAGGGTGATGAATGGAGTTCACCAGATCTCTGCGTCTGCGAACTCAAGGGAGACTATGCAGATCTCGCTTTCATCACTTTAAATACATGTATGGAACTGCCGGAGCCTGAAATTTGGCCACTTCTCGAATAGGCCAGCCATTTTCAACATTGACTGAACGATACGGCCAAAGTTAGATATACTTATATCACTAGTTTACTTTGTTATTTTGCTGTCCTTTTCGTGAAGTGGCCGCGATTCTCTGGCCAAAATCCAATGTGCTGATTTGCAAGTGTACATTTTGTATTACGTAAAACTCCATTTAAGTAAAGGCTAGAGAGGCTTCAATCCATCTCTTGCTAAAGTCCTGCTGATTTACGTACACATAAAAGAACTGTTCAACATTTTTTATTGCCACTTCAGAAGCAGACATGGAGGCAGGGTCGGCTTAGGTAATTGGAAGCCCTAGGTAAAGTGAATTAGGTGACTCCAAATGAAATAGAAAACTAAGACCAAAAAATTAAATTACGTATTGATTAAAAATCTTCCTAAATCTAGGTCTAAATCAACAAATAAAATAAATTATATAGCGCTATTTCCCCCGTAGCGTTCCAAATGGAATCTAGAATAATTGTAGAGACTTAGAGCTAGGCTAATAGACGAGTTATAGAGTTCTGATATGTTTGAGATTTGATCCAAGTTTCGCAATTGTTTTCGTAAGATTTTGCGAGGCCCCCACCAATCGGAGGCTCTGTGAGGCTCTGCCTAGTTTGCCTATGCCTAAGGCCGGCCCTGGTGGATGCTGCACAAGGAACTTCAAATAAAAAAAAATATCAATATAATACAAAAATATTTATTTAAAAAACTTATATTAAGTGTAATTGTAACAATTAGTTTGGATCAGTCGTGTAATTAAATTTCTAATAAATCTAGACTAACAATAATAAATCTGCGATTAAAAATATTTTTGCAATAGTTTCTATTTAGAGCGACTTCATGCGTTTAGCTTTCTCACTACGCTATGATCCTATCACTATAGTCTGGACTAGTTGGGAACAGGATGAGGGAAAAGAAGGTGTGATGGTTTCTGTGTGATGGTTACCAAGATCGCTTTTGAATGCATTTTATAAATTTAAAAAAAAAGTAAAAAAAGTTGAAAGACTTGAGTTTGAACTCGAGACCTCAAGCCTCCTCTAGTCAACACTCTAACCACTGTGCCAGCGAAGTGCTTATGAAAATAGAAGGTTTCCTTGTTATCTATTGTTAGTTTCAAATCTTTTAGTCACGACCTAATTCTCTACATCATGAATAAACGAGTCTAATTCAACTTATGCCATCACATCTTTCAAGTACAGGTTCTTTCCCTTGTTCGATATCAACAAAATAATTAATTACCAATAGTTAATTAATTTATTCGGTATATTTTTGTATTGATTTATGTTGTCAGGTACAAGAAATAATTGCGCAAAATTTTAACTTGATCCGAGAGTGGGTGTGGGAGAAATAACATGTACAAACTTTTTACCAGATAGACAGAGTGAGTTGACATAAGCTTTTTTAAAAAAAAATTAAATTGTATAATGGGAACTATGCTTTGTTTTTTTTTTTCCAATTTCTAGATGTATCTTGAAAAGTATTTGAAACACAAGGGAAGCAATTGTGCACATAAGGCCATATGAATAATATGAAGTTTCTACTCTTTCTCACAGACATTCTTATTTCAAACAAAAACTATTTTTGCATTATCCATTGGCTAGTTTATGTCCGTCCGTGAGTTTAGGACAGGTCATCAAGTGCCATGGCTTACTGAATATATATTGCTGCTTGCCACCGAGTTTTATATACACAGAAATACCCACAATGCATTTTGATAGTATGGTTTATTGGGGGTCATCGGCATTGGGCCTTGAACTGTGGACAGTATGGTCTTAACATTGTCCAGAGACTTCGTTTGTGATGTAAAGGCAGACCCTCAACTAAATGGTACTTCAAATCACAAACATTAAATGGCAACGAAGACCATCCTTCTCCCTTTCGACGCCACGAATGTTTGTAATTCTCACTCAGCCCAGAATAGACGATTTAGAATAGCCTTTAAGTGCCCAAGACTTTTATTTAGTGAGTGCAATTTCTTTTCCCTTTTTAAGTGTGTTTTTATTGATATTTTGTTAAATATTTTTTATTAATTTACTTCAGAAACAAACGTGTCCCATTGAAAATTTTTTTTAAATGTTAAAACACCAGTAAAATATCAGAAACATGTATTGATATCAAATGAATAATCTGAAACAACGAAAACTGAAGTTTCTTTTTGAACTTCGAACTCGTGACTATTGTGAAGCAACGCATATCGCACGACATTGAAGCTACCCCTAAATTTTCGTACTTTGCTGACCTATTGGAATAAGGCAATGACCGAAGAGCGGGTGGTCATAATCAGTCATGCTCCATGTGGTCTTCAACTCTAGAAGAAACTTTGACCACATAATTACTTATAGTCGAGGGATTTTAATCGTTTCAACCTTCTTTGTTAATTAGACAACAAACTTCCAACCAACTCTTTAGAATGGCTCTTGGCTTATCTCCCAACCAACTCTTTAGAATGGCTCTTGGCTTATCTCCCAACCAACTCTTTAGAATGGCTCTTGGCTTATCTCCCAACCGACTCTTTAGAATGGCTCTTGACTTATCTCCCAACCAACTCTTTAGAAAGGCTCTTGGCTTATCTCCCAACCAACTCTTTAGAAAGGCTCTTGGCTTATCTCCCAACCAACTCTTTAGAAAGGCTCTTGGCTTATCTCCCAACCAACTCTTTAGAAAGGCTCTTGGCTTATCTCCCAACCAACTCTTTAGAAAGGCTCTTGGCTTATCTCCCAACCAACTCTTTAGAAAGGCTCTTGGCTTATCTCCCAACCAACTCTTTAGAAAGGCTCTTGGCTTATCTCCCAACCAACTCTTAAGAAAGGCTCTTGGCTTATCTCCCAACCAACTCTTTAGAAAGGCTCTTGGCTTATTTCCCAACCAACTCTTTAGAAAGGCTCTTGGCTTATCTCCCAACCAACTCTTTAGAAAGGCTCTTGGCTTATCTCCCAACCAACTCTTTAGAAAGGCTCTTGGCTTATCTCCCAACCAACTCTTTAGAAAGGCTCTTGGCTTATCTCCCAACCAACTCTTTAGAAAGGCTCTTGGCTTATCTCCCAACCAACTCTTTAGAAAGGCTCTTGGCTTATCTCCCAACCAACTCTTAAGAAAGGCTCTTGGCTTATCTCCCAACCAACTCTTTAGAAAGGCTCTTGGCTTATCTCCCAACCAACTCTTTAGAAAGGCTCTTGGCTTATCTCCCAACCAACTCTTTAGAAAGGCTCTTAGCTTATCTCCCAACCAACTCTTTAGAAAGGCTCTTGGCTTATCTCCCAACCAACCCTCTGCCCTGTTAACCCTCTTCCCCACCAACCCTCTATCGCACCAACTCTCTTAGCCGTCCCTCTTGTTGGGCAAACAAAATCTTATTGAAAGGATCAGCTTTGGACGAGCACTTAGAAAGTTCAAACTTAAACATTTGAAGTCATTAAACTTCAGAATTAGAAAAGAAAAAAAAAGTTTGTGAAAATAAAAACGTTGAATTGAAATGTTAGGCCTTCATTCTAAAGTAAGTCTTTATCCTGACAAAGTGGATACAGGCCACTGGGTTGCATTCTTAACATTTATTATAGTGTAGATTTTTTTATGGGGGCGTGGAGTGTTCTTTTGTAATATCTTGATAAACTCTGTGTTGATAGACTCTCTATCTCTGTGTTGATAAACTCTCTATCTCTGTGTTGATAAACTCTCTATCTCTGTGTTGATAAACTCTCTATCTCTGTGTATGTTTTTAAACTGTTAATACAATAACCCTAACGAGAAGCACGATTCTACAGAACTTTTTTAACATTCAGTCATTTTCTATCAGCAATGTAGTTTCACTATCAAGTTAGCTCTATTTATATAGCATGGACATTACACGAACCAGTAAAATGAACAAGGTGACCTAAACCAGGCGATATGAACACGGTGACTTGAGCAAGGTGATCAAACCTGATGGCTTGAACCATGTGACATTACCAGATAACTTAAACAGATAACATAAATCAGGAGACAAAAACAGGTGACATTTACCAAGAAATAAACCAGGCGACATAAATGAGGTGAAATAAACCAGGTGACATAAATGAGGTGAAATAAACCAGGTGACATATCAGAAGAAATAAGCCAGGTGACAGAAATTAGGTGACATAAACCAGATGACATAAACCAAGTGACATGAGTGAGGTCACATAAGTCAACTAGTCAAGGAACATAAAGTAGGTAACATTAACTAGGTGACGTGAGTAAGGTGATATAAACCATTTAAACCTCTGGTACAAAACTGTGTAAAATGATCTTATAATACTTTTAATTACTAAAATATTGCAGATTGATAGTGCCAGACAGACAAACAGACATAAAAACACACAGATACATATACATACAAATAGATAGATAGAAAAATAGCTAGATAGAAAGACAGACTGACAGAGTCTGTCAGAAGTTCTTTAGTCCTCTCTATTCTATATAGATCTAATCACGTATGGTTCCCAGCACAAATGATTACCAACAAGGGAATCAATTGAACTGACTGTAACAAGAGGACTGGTTCACCCGATGCTCTGACATAACTCGAAACGAAATAGAGTCTCCAAAGTGATTTTAAGAAGTCTGGCTGGTACCATATGTGGGAGGATGTCTTATAAAATACAGACGTTACTTCAAAATAGAAAATGATTACGTATATATATATATGGATAACTATGAATAGACATCTTAGTATATCCGGTGTACAGAATATAGGAAGTGTATTTGAAAAGGTGGATGTTGTACTTTTCAGCCTGGAACAATCAAATGTAGCTCTCTCTCTCGCTTGTAGCACAAAGAAATGTTAATATTTAGCTGGCGACAGTGATCTTTCAAAATGACGTCTTTGTCTTTATTTAAATTTTAATTTCGTTTCAAATCTTCTACAATGTTTTCCTATTTTCTTACCTTTTTCCACGTTTCCGAATATCGGCTCTACATTTCTTCATATTGTTTTCTTTCTTTTCTATGTCACTGTTTTCTTGTGTAAATTGTATCTTAAAAATTGAAATCCAAACAATGTGGAGATTACTGAGTTCAAAATTAATCTTGCAAGGGAGGAAAATAAAGATTACTTAAACTGGGAAACAGTTTGTTATCAAATTATTTATACGGGAAAACAATGTTTAGATGTGTTCATAACTGTATTGTAAATGGCTTCACTGGTTTAATCATTGCGACAGCAATTAGTGCTATTCTAATTAATCTGGTCTTGTTATTTATATCCACGGGATTGTCGAGAGATTTGTTTTACCATTGCTCACTACTGACTCCTTACACTCCATCTCTTTCGTTTCGTGTACAAAAACAATATTTTTGATCTAGTTCGCACTAGACTTGTGGGATAGGGACGTGTGCCTTGTGCAAAGATAACCGAAACTTTGTAAGCAGGCGTCATGTTGCGTGCTGACGTACACATAGGTCTACTTCCTGTTCTTTGATCGTCTGCTCAAGTCTTTGCTTCGTCTGTCACTTCATGCGATTTTTTAAAATTCTGTTTACAAATAAGCGAATTTTATATATTGTATATTATCCATGCTGTTACAAGAGGGTTATAATTAGTATTTAATAGTTGGTCAGTTTTTAAAACTTCAATAATTACGATATTGCCAGTAGAGTCCATTTGAACACAGTCTAGATATGCCATCATTGTTGGGGTGTTCAAAAATCTTTCCAGTGTTTGTGTTTCTCATTCAACAGCCGCGGGGTTTACGTTTTTATGACTTGTGTGCAAGAACAACAATTATACTAATCAGTGTTGACAATTATACTAATCAGTGTTGACAATTATACTAATCAGTGTTGACAATTATACTAATCAGTGTTACCAATTATACAAATCTGTGTTACCAATTATACTAATCAGTGTTGACAATTATATTAATCAGTGTTGACAATTATACTAATCAGTGTTAACAATTATACTAATCAATGTTAACAATCATACTAATCAGTGTTAACAATTAAACTAATCAGTGTTAACAATTATACTAATCAGTGTTGACAATTATACTAATCAGTGTTAACAATAATACTAATCAGTGTTAACAATTATACTAATCAGTGTTAACAATTATACTAATCAGTGTTGACAATTATACTAATCAGTGTTAACAATTATACTAATCAGTGTTAACAATTATACTAATCAGTGTTGACAATTATACTAATCAGTGTTAACAATTATACTAATCAGTGTTGACAATTATACTAATCAGTGTTAACAATTATACTAATCAGTGTTGACAATTATACTAATCAGTGTTAACAATTATTCAAGAAATAAAAGAATGTCAACATCTCGATGCGTTCCTTGGTCACGGCCAGATTTTTATTTTACAAATACAACCCTTAATTTTTAACATTTTTAGCATCCTCCGATTGATTTATTTCATGGCCGAACTCTTTTCAGCTTTTGATTGTATATCTCTATATATATTTCATCAATGAATAGTTTTAACCTTATTTTATCCCAAAATCCTAAGAAAAAGATTCTAGATTTATCTTTTTAATGCTATTAGGATAATTTTTTTTAGACCGCGTCTAAAAGCAAGTCATATTAAAAATAAGTAGACTAAGTGGAAAAAAAGATTTTCCTCTAAAAATGGGAGGTAACAAGCTTGGCGCCAAGTCAATTTTAGGTTTAAATCCTCGAAATTCATGAAGCTCAAGAAATTTAATCTGACACGCAGCTGTATTATATGTCTTGAGAATGATATATATATATATATGTTTGGAAGAAAATACTGTACACTTACTAAAACATGAATATTACATTTTCTTGAGAAGAGACAAAAAAATAATACACTTTGACTGGTATTGATATATTCATGTATAGCTGGTTGTTGTTTCGCTCCATTTTATTCTTCGTGATCTCATCTTGTGATTGAAACTTTAATCAGAATTTTAGAAACAGTGATTCCAAACCCTACCGCCCGCGGACAACGCGGTGCGGCCCCTCGATACTTCTTCCCAGTAAGCTGTTTAGGAGCGATTCTATCAGACGACATTTTTTGGAGATGTCTCGGCCTTTCACAAAAATTCATGGGACTTCCAGGTAGAGCAGGATTGGGCAACGCTGCTTTAGAACGTCCCTGTGTCCACCAAGGTCTAATGAGAGCCAGTACGGGATATGAACTTTTGTGTACGCTATGTATGGGCTAGTTCAAACCTTTTCTTCGTTGCCGATAAATCTCTTGTTGTTATTTTCGGACAATATAAACCTAAAACCTGTCCCGTTCCAGTTTAAGAGAATAAGGAAAACACTCTAGAACGTATCCAAAACAAGACATTATTGCAATATTTATCGTTCTTAGTGGCACTTTTATATCTTAACAAATTTAAATTTAGGACTTAAAATCATGTCGGCCTATCGGCTTATCTGAACCAATCTTCCAGACAGAACCGGAGATTAAAGTCGGATAACGTCTTTGCACGAATCGTCTGTTAACATTCGATTTTTGGAAAGCTTAAAATTGTATCGATTTGTTAACATGACGACATATTTTATCAACAGCGCCCTCTAGCCACGGAGAGACTGAAAAGGTTTTTCTCTACACCTACATGAGAGATCAGCCAATCTGGCAATCACTTCGGTTTTGGAACGCCGCTTTTTTTGACGCGGTACAGTGTGAGAGATCGAGGCGACCTATGCCGACAAAGTAAGCTGCTCTATTTAAAGTATGGCCTTGAGTTCAAACATTAAAAGAAATTATACCCTAGGACAGTGTTTCTCAAACTGTGCTCAGAGGAACCATAGTGTTCCACAGGGACTGAATAGGTATTCCACGAACTACTGGAATAGTTATCTAGTAGCCGCCACGGGAATTAATCTCACTAAAACAAATTAAGCAAGGTGTTTCTCTAAATTCTTCTGATTGTGGGAAATGTTCCGTTAAGGAAAAACATTTGGGAAACACTGCACTAAGGTATGGACGCATACAAATAATTATTGGCTCCGAATTGAGTACATAGTTATTGTAGAACAAAACACTCACAAAAACAAGAAAAAAAAGATTTTTTTTTTACAATACTTCTATTCAAGCCAGAAATTCATGGGGGGTGGGTGGGCGGAGGGTAGGGGAACTGTGGAACGTGACGCTGATCTAGAAAACGGCTCTAACGATTTTCCTAGAAAATTAACAGTTAATTTGTATTGTTGAGAAAAGAATTAGGCCTTACTAGCTCGTTGGCCACACGGAGAAAACTCTAGTTTGACCGCTATGATTTTTTACTCCGCCACTTAGACTTGAGAAGACGGTGCAAAAATGTTCCTGAACATTAATTTATCTTATACTCTTAAATGAATAATAATGCCTTCATGCGGAATTACCCGAAGACGTTCAGTCAAGTTAAAAGTAAATATTTTTTAGTTCTCTTGACAAATTAATTTCTTTTTTTTACTTTTGAAAAATTATAACGGTCAAACTAGAGTTTTCTAAGTCCGGCCAACGAGCTAGAAATTCTTTTCCCCGTGATATAAAGCAACTGGCAAATTTCTATGAAAATCGTTAGAACCGTTTTCGATATCCGTGTCCAGCCAGGTTATTTTTAGCCCACCCAGAAGGTTTTGGTCTCCATGAAGGTACAACTATTTAAATAGAGTTATTGCAAAAAAAAAAAAAAAAAAAAATATTTCGACATTGCTAGCAAGAATATCCCCCTCCGTCTTTCATTAAATGGGGGAAATGAGAACTCTGTTCAAGCCTTGTCAAGTCAAGTGCCTCTTGCAGACTTGGCGATATGTAGTGCAGAAGATAAAATAAAATGTCATCTTTTTCTAAGGCTGACGGTGAACGAGGGTTTATGTGGCCAGAGCAACTGCAAGGCCCCAACTACTGCCAGGCGCCTTTTTGTTTCTCCAATCAATGTCTGGTACCCATTAGAGCAGGGGGACTCAGGGGCGTCCTAAACCTAGATTAAGACCCGAGACCCCTAGGTTATCAAGTAAGGCGCTCTACCACTCAGCCACCACGGCTTATTTGACGCCTCACCTAAAATGTAAAGGCGTCTCCCTTAGTCTGAAATGTTACCTTTTGTCTTTGTTTAATGTATAGCCTAATAGTTCTAGTAAATACAACATTGATAGGAATGTAGTACCAATAGTCTAGCGACCATGACTCCTCTACTAATATTGATTTATTTTTCTAGACGATCTCAACATCTCATTTCAAAAGTTTTATAAAAGAAAAAAAAAGCCAGACATTCATTAGAGCTTATAAACAGCTCTATGGATGTTAGCCTACCCAAAGAACCCAAGGGAGTTTCCAAATGTCTCTTTCGGTATTGGCTTTAACAGACGATAGACAAAAGTTTTCAGAGATTTTTCGACTGAAAAGCTTTGAGTGTCTGTGTGGCTTTATCAGAGATGTATTGTACATATGCTAGAACTATAGTAATGTCTGATTAATTATTTCTTTTCACACAATGAAGCACTGATGGAAATGAGACTGTCACAGACGATAAACAATTTCAAGAGAACATAACTTTTGGACAACTAGGGTAAGCAACTTTTGTCCTTTTTCTTAATACAAGTTCCAGACGTAAAAGCTTTTTGTCTATTATTTCCACCTAGCTGTGGTGTTTATGAAATGTAAAACTATTCATACAATTTAGAATTTAGAATGTGTACATTATTTAATAGTTAGTCTTATTGGTAACAAGATACAGTTGTTAGCCATATCACTCCATTGTCCCGCGGGGACTCACTATGACACATCCCTCCGTGTCTCGAGGGGATTAAGTATGACACTGATCTACAGCTTCATGTCTTTTAATATTATTGTCAGTTTTAACATGTCTAATTTGAGAACCTCTCCTTTTTTAATATTAATTTGGCATTAAATAATAAAATAGGCCTTTAAATTTTAAAAAAAGATCATTTGGACGATTCCGATGTATTCAGCCTTAACAAAGTGTATGTAAATCTGAGCCAATCTAGGCCTACCCAGAGGAAATATTTCGTTCTGTTCTGTATTGAAAGAAAATGTTAGGTCGTGGTTCTAGACATAGACGAACTGGACTACACAGGGCCGTGTTGGTCTATGGGGAAGGAGAAAATGATAATTAGATCTACTTAGTCTACATCGGCACGAATCAGAGGCGTAGTTAGAGAGACATGGAGGACACGATGCCCCGGGCGCCACCCTCAGTGGTGTGCCACACGCGACCTATATTTCTATGTGATGTTCATGGAAAATTGGGAGGGCGCCAAAAAAAGTAGCCTACCTTGCCCCGGGAGCACGTTTTGCTCCCCACGCCTCTGGCAGGAATACAATGTTTCTTGTCTTTTCTTTATTATTATTGATGTTTAAAATCTCTATCCTTGGTTGCTATTGGCTTATTTTTTTAAATTATAGAATTAATTAATTATACGTAATTACGGCTCATTTAAAACCAACTTGGTGTTGTAAAAAAAAAAAAAAACCACCTCTACCCCTTCCACCACCGCAGAAGATCTTAGAATGACATTTTGACAAATAGTTTCATAAAGGACAGACCAGGCCTGGTTCCTTATGTCAACAGTAGACCTGAGTGGATCAGACGTTCTTCTTTATACGTTTCCACCTTCTGGATGTCTGATTCATTTTTCCACTAAGCCATGCTCTTGTTATGTTGAATGCAATTGGTTGTTGCTCTTGTTATGTTGAATGCAATTGGTTGTTGCTCTTGTTATGTTGAATGCAATTGGTTGTTGCTCTTGTTATGTTGAATGCAATTGGTTGTTGCTCTTGTTATGTTGAATACAATTGGTTGTTGCTCTTGTTACGTTGAATGCAATTGGTTGTTGCTCTTGTTATGTTGAATACAATTGGTTGTTGCTCTTTGTCAAGACTTGTTTCCTCTCTAATATAAGTGTGTGTATTACTAAATGCACCCAAGTCCTGGGCAATACATAACGACACATACAACGACATAGTAAAAATTCAGAATGCCAATTCACAGACATATAACACGTTTATTACATAATCTGTACTATAATATAGAATCAGTTCAGACATTTGAAATATCCAGTATCAATTAAAAAATATAACAGCTTAATATTCCATAGACTGAATAGTGACAACACAGAAAAATAATTAGTCTACGACTATATCTATATCCAAAAGTCCAACTGTCCTGGACTAGGAACAAAACCACACTGCCTTATTATGAGTTACATTATATTCAACAAAAACATCTCACCAAGTAGAACAATCCAAAACAATAACAGTTTTGAAGTCAACCTGAATTGCCCCCCTTCTCCTATACAGTAAACAGGAGACCCAGGCTGATTAGAACTCAATCCTGACACTCTTGTTATGTTGAATGCAATTGGTTGTTGCTCTCGTTATGTTAAATGCAATTGGTTGTTGCTCTTTTTATGTTGAATACAATTGGTTGTTGCTCTTGTTATGTTGAATGCAATCGGTTGTTGCTCTTGTTATGTTGAATACAATTGGTTGTTGCTCTTTTTATGTTGAATACAATTGGTTGTTGCTCTTGTTATGTTGAATGCAATCGGTTGTTGCTCTTGTTATGTTGAATACAATTGGTTGTTGCTCTTTTTATGTTGAATACAATTGGTTGTTGCTCTTGTTATGTTGAATGCAATTGGTTGTTGCTCTTCTTATTCCAAGCTTTCTATGGAATGACTAAACTTCTTTGGGCGAAGTATAAAATGTTTAATTTATTTTAAAAAATTAACTATTTATTAAGAAATACAAAATGAGTAACAAGATAACTAATGTTATAATAAAATAGTTTCATTAGACGTTTCCTATTGTGCCTAAAAAGTAATTGGTCATTCTATACAATGAAGGTATTTATTGTCCCTCATTAGTAAGCGTAAAAAGTCCAACCAGCAATCTTCTTTGCTGATCTTTGCACTTTCTTTTAATCTACAGGACATTTGCTTGTAATATGAGATCCTTTGGACTCAGTAAAGAGCTTTGTTTAGAATTTCTGCGAAAACAATCCACCATCGCCAATCTTAGAAAAGGTAAGTTTAAAGAATTAGTAACACACAGGTAGAACGACGGACTGACTCAGAGGCATGACAACCAAGGCGCGATGGGGGTTCATTCGAGACCAATCGTTATAGTAGGCCTGACAACTGACCTAAAACGTCACAGCCTGTGTGCAGTTTAGGCCGATAGCTCGTTTCCTCGTCACAGGTCGTGACGTCAGACCTGTGACGTGGCAAAGTTTTATTGGTTCATCGCGCTCAGGCCCTCGATCAATAGTAGCCCAAATGGGCTCTTGTAAGGAAAACCAATGAGTTAATTGTAAAAATGTAAATGTTTCATATTCTTACATAATTGTACTTGATACCATTATATATTAAATTGTTATTTCAACATCTGGTAGCAAAATACACAATGAACGAAAACCTATTAATCTAGTTATGAAATCTATTCAAGGTAAACAATCCTTAAAATGTCTCTAGCCTACGGTGTTAAATTAAATTCCAACTTGTTAGAATTTTTAATAATAATAATGATAATAATAATAGTAATTGTAAACATTTTGCAAGTACTCTACTAGATAAAAAAATATTTTTTTTATTCTTATCTATATTATAACATTACGGTATTTACCTACTAATAAAGATACATAAATTAGTGTTATTATTAGACAGTAAATGTGAGCTTCTTTGTTTATAGAGAGAATAGTTGCCACAATAAGTTAAACACTGAATTAATTAATGATAACTATATTATTTTGTTTGATATTAAAGATAGATTGGCCTCCTTCAGTCATAGAGCGACTATGGTTCATCTGAAACACTTTTAGTGTAATAAAGGGGAATAAATGCTACTTATTGGGAGAAAAATAAATGGTTGTTAAGTACACATCAAACTATCGATCGTTAATTTCCATTTGTGTTTATTACACATTACTTCAAAAGAATCCCAATTTCAACACGTGTGATCCATGTGTCTACAGCATAGAACAATAGACAACCTAAAGAGCATGAAGTTTGAACAATCTCTAAACACTGTTAACCTCCATCGTTGTGAGGACAGGAAACTTACTGTTTTGTCATATGTGTTTTGTAATATTCTACTGATTAAACAAAAAAATAACTGCACATCCAACTATCAATCGCTTATTACAGTAGTGCAGTGTTTCCAAAACTTTTGACTAAAGTGTACCCCTTTAAAAAATGTTTAACGCTAAGTACCCCTAGCCTTGCATCTATGAACATAATAAATGGGTACCGGTATTTAAAACAAAAATCAGCATAGCTAATGAGGTACGCTTACCCCACTTTGGGAAATATTACACATTACTTGTTTAATGAGTTCGAGATCACATCTGACTTAATACTGAGTAGGGTGTCAACTAGCTTACCAAAGGTGCTTCGAAAAAGGTTTTACCTCCCTTTGAAGTTGGTGTCAAACATTCAGTCAGGTCTTTATTTTGGTCGCCCTAGGACAAAGTCTGCTGGTTCCTAGACTTGTGTGACTAGAGCATTCAGAATATCTTAAGATTCAACATGTGACTCGGAAACCTAGCGACTGGACTGACTGCTGTATGGGATTTATGTTTGAATTATTACATTTCTTTTTTTTTTCCCCTGTCATTACACTCGTTACTGAGGACGTGCTTAATGTAGACATTCTAAGTTAAAGATCGAGATAGATCTCTAAATGTAGATCTTATCTTCTTTAGATTACGGCCTATCATGGTCAATTACCTAACCCGAATCTTGTGTGGGGTGGTCCGAGGACAGAGAAGGTCAGCAGGATCATCGTGGCTCAATTCCGAAGCGCAGTGGCGTAGCCAGGGTGAGGAAGGGGGATCCCAATTCGAAATTCCCCCGTGGCCCCCACTTGAGGGGTCCCCAAATGAATGCCCTTAATCTATTTTACATTAAATATTAAATATTACGCCACTGTCGTGTATTCTTGCAAGTCACGTAAAGTCCAAAATACTATGCAGCAATGATCTAGATGATGTTATAGATGCCTTTGCTGCACTGAAAGCACGACGTGAGGCGATAGGAATTGAGATTTGCCACTTGTGCATTATCTTGCCAATAAACAACGGTATTAAAAGAGCCTAACTGATTATGTTTTGTAAGTTGTACTTCTATACTGTACCAATTGGAATTTACACGTATATTTATTAACTACATTATCTCAAATGTCAAAATGTAGGGGTCTCTTTAAAAAAGGTCACGCCCCACCCCCGCGGGCCCACAAATCCCTACCTTCGCCACTGCCGAAGCGTATACCATACAGTCAGGTTGTTGTTATTGTTTTCATAAGAATTGAAATTCTAAGGCAAAGTTCAAATCTTGTCAAGCTCCAGACTTTCTTTCCCAAGTTCAGTATGTCTTAATAGAATAGACAGCGCATTCCACTCAGCTAGGCACCCAGCACAGCTAGGCACCCAACACAGCTCGGCACACAACACAACAAGGCACCCAACACTGCTCGGCACACAACACAACTAGGCACCCAACACAGCTCACACACAACACAACTAGGCACCCAGCACAGCTCGGCACACGACACAACTAGGCACCCAACACAACACAACTAAGTAAACAACACAGTTCGGCACACAACACAGCTAGGCATCCAGCACAGCTTGGCACCCAATATGAACAAGTGAGCATGATGTTTTTGACTTCAAACGAAGCTTTACTTTTCAAACCAGCATATGTATAAAGCTTCAAAAAAAAAAAAAAAAGCTTGTCCCATCAGCCCTATTTTTAAAACTTGCTAGATCTGATATAGATTTAAATTCGGATATCTTTTTTCCCCTATGCAATAGCATACAGATAGATGGAAAATTCCATTTTTTCCCCTCTGTAACTCACTGCAGCATTTTATCTCCTCCTCTATGTTCGTGCATTATTTTTGTAAGTGTTTTCCCCACAACCGACCAAAAACATCGACCGAGTGTCTGAGACCTATATTTTCTCATTGACCAGCTAGATGAAGACACCAATCAATGTCTGTTCGTCTAGGAACAAGTTATGCCTTGCCTTCCGGAATCTAACAGTCCAGTCCAGACAATACTTTCCGTTGTCGATTGATGCTTAACACCCCTACATATTGCGTTTTCAATTCTGACATGGAAGGTGGTAGTGGTGATATTAGATCTAGAAATCATGTATATTTTAAACAAGATCTACATCTATAACCAATTGACATTAAATTTCAAATAAACCAGACTACTGGATGAAGTTCAAGTTAGAGAATTAGCACTTTATAAAACTAAAATCCCTTTGAAGGGGAAAAAAAGGCAACTCAATGACGTCATACTCGTGAAATCAATCTTATTATTACACTGCACCATTTAACCAAAGGAAATGTAACAATACTTTGTAGGTAGGAATGGAGCTCACACAATAGGGGACAAACAGACCCGTAGGCTATCTAATTCATTTTTAGAAGCCCATTCTTTCCTCCTTAAAGAGAGCGCAGTTAAATACAAAGAAATAAGGGTGCGGCAGGGCCAATAATGAAGTTTTACGAGACACACGAGGTACATGTAACGCAAGGACGAGCTTCATGGTCCAAAACAATGACCATGTCCAGCAAGACATCTTGGGCGGGCTTGTTTTGTTTAAAGGACGTCAAGAGAACGGTGATACGATACTGGGTACAAATTCGACTCCTCTGGTACATGTATTAAGGACGTCATGGCAATGACTGAAATACGTTCAAATGTCTTCTTTAAAAACAAAGTTTCGGGTCGGTCTTGTTGCAGGCGTCTCTGGTGAAGACGCTACGAAAGGGAGTAGGGAATGTCGACAAATGAAAAGACGTAATTTCATTCATTTCATTTTGTAAAAAAAAAATAATTAATAATGACATTTTGCTTAATCAGTTTTCACATTTGAATTTAATACTATATATATATATATATATATAGCTCCTCCTTCGTGGTCGAAGATGAGCACATTTCTCATTTCCTATGGACTCGAAGATGACTGTAAAGTCCAATCCTTGCTTTAAAAAGCCGGCCGCATACGTGGCATGGGTGGGTTAGGTCAGTTGCAGATAGGCCTGCTTCTTTCAGTTTTTTGTTGATTCGGCGCTCTTTCACCATGGCCACTCTTCTTGCTTCAAAACTTGAGACTCCGAGACTCACAGCTTCACCCCATGAGGAACGATCGAGAGCTAGTGCTTCCCAGCCGTGAATGTCTTAATATCGCATTCCTTGGAGGAGCTCTTAAGATTGTCTTTGTAGCGCTTGTATTGGCCTCCCTGGAAGCGCTTTCCTGCACACAACTCCCCGTACAGAAGTCGTTTGGGAAGGAGTTTGTCTGGCATGCGGACTACATGTTCCGCCCATCGAAGTTGGGACATTTTTACTGTCGCATTGATGCTGTACATGTTGGACAGCTTTAAGATTTCTGTGTCTGGTATGTGGTCGGACCAACGCACCTTATGGATACTCCTTAGACAGCGTGGGTGGAAGGAGTTTAGCTTTTTGGTGTGGCGGGAATATAGAGTCCAGGACTCTGATGCATATAGGAGTGACGGGAGGACTACAGCACTGTAAACTTTCAGTTTTGTGGATATGCTGAGTCCTCTCCGTTGCCACACTTGTTCTTGAAGTCTGCCAAAAGCAGCACTGACACGAGCAACACGGAAGTCAACCTCATCATCTAGGTTAGCGTTTGCTGATATGATGCTTCCCAGATAGACAAACATTTTGTTGTTTGCTAATTTCTGTCCATCTATGAGAATGTCTGGCTCTGTGACAGATTTTTTTGGAGGAGGTTGGTGCAGCAATTCTGTCTTTTTTACATTTATTGAGAGGCCAAAATTTTTGAAGGCATTAGTGAAGAGGGACAGGCTCTTTTGAAGGTCTTCTTCGTTTGCTGCATTTAGGGCACAGTCATCTGCGAATAGCAGGTCTCTGATGCAGTCGTAGTTTACCTTTGTCCTTGCCTTGAGTCTCTGAGCATTAGATAGACTTGCATCGGTGCGATATCGTATGCCAACTCCGATGCTTTCTGTGCGAAAGGCATCTTTCAGCATGGCGGTGAACATTATGCTGAAAAGCGTTGGAGCCTGCACAGCCCTGCTTCACGCCATTTGAGACAGGAAAGGCTTGGAGTAGTCTCCGTTGTTTTGGTCTCTTGCTTGCATGTCATCATAGAATTGGCGCAACATTGTTATGAATTGATCCGAGAAGCCGAATTTGGACATGATTTACAGGGGCCTTCACGACTGACATTATCAAAAGCTTTAGTGAAATCTATGAATGCAGTATAGAGATTTGAATTTTGCTCTCTACATTTCTCTTGGAGTTGGTGGACTGCAAAGATCATGTCAACCGTGCCTCTACCCTGCCTGAAGCCGCATTGAATCTCCGGAAGTAGGCCAGTTTCTAGGTGGTGTTGTAGTCTGTTTAATAGACTCTAGCCAGAATCTTGCTAGCAATGCTTAGGAGGGATATGCCACGATGGTTTTCGCATAACTACATATTTCCCTTTCTCTTCGTAGAGATGAATGATGGAGGCGTCTTTGAACTCTTGTGGTAGTGTCTTTTGTTCCCATATTATCTGGTAGATTTCTGTTAGTTTAGCTGTCAGCTCTGAACTGCCTATTAAGTATATTTCAGCAGGGATGGAGTCTAGTCCCGGTGCCTTACCAGTTGAGAGGTTGGATATTGCAGTCATTACTTCATCAGCGAGTGAATGGTTTATTGGGGCTTGTTCCAGGCGTGCGATGGTTTCGGCGCTAATGCTTGATGGACAGTTAAGGACGGTACTGAAGTGTTCAGCCCAGCTAACAAGTATATCCTCCTTGTCTGTGAGAAGTTTGTTCCCGTCAGCACTGACTATGGGAGATGAGCCATTTTACTGATGACCATAAAAAGCTTTGATTGAATTGAAAAACATTTTTGCATTTTTACTGTCAGCATAGGACTGGATTTCTTCTGCTTTTTTGTTATACCATGACTCCTTTATGAGTCTCAGATTCCGCTGGACCTAACCTTTGGCATTAGTGTAGCGTTCTCTGCTTTGAGGGCAAGCTGGATTACACAGAAGGACCTTAAAGCAATGTTGGGTGTTGAAATTTAATACTACAGTACAAATGGATACATCCCTCCCCCAATTTTTTGTAAGTAGACCTACAGGTACGCTGTTACAGTGAGCCGGTTTTAAAAGTAGGCCTACGTGTCCTTTTGCTTTGAGCTGTAAACAAGCAAAATAGAAAAGAAGCAAAATATTTAATAAATACAAAAAAAACAACAATCTTATATTAAGTGTAATCATGGGCGTAGCCGAAGGGGGGGGGGTTCAACCCCCACCCCACCCGCGGGATCGGAATTTAGGGACTGATTTTTTGCTTTGATTTTGTTTATTTTAGGTAAGATTTTAATACTAAACCTTCACTTGCTCCGGCACAACCAATGGGGTTTTGAGTTTAAAACCCCCTAACAAGGGGGTTCGAGTTTAAAACCCCCTACCAATGGGGTTCGAGTTTAAAAAAACCCTACCAGGGGGTTCGAGTTTAAAAACCCATACCAGGGGGGGGTTCGAGTTTAAAACCCCCTACCAGTGGGTTTGAGTTTAAAACCCCCTACCAGGGGGGTTTGAGTTTAAAGCCCCCTACCAGGGGTTTTCACAGTTAAATCCCCCTCTTCTATAAAACAAAACAAAAAAAAATGCAAACGACAATCCCCAAATTCCAAGAGCACAGTTAAGGAAGATTTTGATTTTAAAACCCCCTCCAAAATTTACGATAAACCCCCTCTTAAATATGAAAAAAGCAAATTACACACTCAAAATTCTATGAGCGTAGCCAAAGGGGTTTTGAGTTTAAACACCCCGCCAGCGGGGTTTGAAGCTAAACAATACATCTTTAGTATAAGAAAAAAAGCAAATTTCGCACTCAAAATGGGGTTTCGAGTTTAAACCCCCCTTCCGATTAGTTTTGATGCTAAAAAAAATACCTCTTCAATATAAAAAAAGCAAATTACACACTAAAATTATTTGAGCGTATCCAATCCAATTGGGGGTTCCCCTACAGAACATTTTGAGGTGGAAATCCTCTATCTTCAATATTATTCTAAAGCAAACTACAGTTTCTAAATTCTATTACCATAGCTAAATGGGGGTTTGAATATTAAAAAAAACAACTCCAGAGATTTTCTAGTTTAAAACCCCCAACAGATGATTTTGACGATAAAACTTCTCTTTTCGATATAAAATCTAAAGCAAACTACAGTCACTTAATATCAAGAGCGTATTCAAGAGAGGTTACACATTTCTACCAGTGGCGGGGACTCCATTAATATAGTGCAGTGAATAGTCATCTGCCGAAATTGAAAAACACTAAATGTGGCTCAACAAAGATGGCTAAGACAGATTTTAGGAATCATTTATAGAGATATGGTCTAAATCAAGGAAATCCTATGCGGCGCCGGAGGTTCTAAGTCAGTAAGAATAGCACATTAGGTTTTTGAAATAAAACTTTTTAATAGCAGGAAAATGCACTGCAGATACCTCAGAATATGCATTTTGTTGGCTTTCAATACCAGAAATAGTGCTTGGCAGCAGGGCGAACGCGCTGGGGGAGCTCCTAGTGCTCCCCCTTGCTAGCAGTAGCGGGGAATCTACAATTTTTCCACTAACTCCAGGAAGAACCTATTCTAGGGCACAATAAACGTCTTCCGAGAGAATGACGGGTCAGAATGTAAATAAAGATTACGTACACACACACACATACATACATATAAAAAAAATCCACCCCAAAACAACCCCCCCCCCCCCCGAAAAAAAAATCCTGGCTATGCCCATGAGTGTAATTATATCAATTAGTTTGGAATCAGTCATGAGATTAAATTTTGTAATAGATTTAGAATAACAATAACAAATCTCTGCGATTAGAAATTTTTAAAATATTTTTACTAATTGTTTTTGTTTAGGGCAATTTTATGCTTTTATCTTTCTCAATGCGCCATGATCTTATCACTTGTCTGCACCAGTTTAAAGGGGGGGGGGGAGGAGTATCTGGAAGGTTGCCGTGACAGTTTTTTAAATGCATTTTATTTTTTTTAAAAGGGCTCAAGCTTCCTCAAGCCAACACACTAACCACTGTGCCAGTGAAATGCTTGTGAAAAAACGAAAGTTTCTTAATTATCTATTGTTAGTTAAAAACTTTTAAGAGACGACCTAATTCTCTACAGTCTATACAAAGTATAAATGAGACTATTCAACTTATACCGCCACAGCAGTCAATTGCAATCTTTCCCTTTTTTCGATAACATACAAAATAATTAATTATCAATAACTAACTAACTGGTTGATTTTTTATATATTTTTTTCTATTGATTTTCGTTTTATCAGGTACAAGAAAAAAATTGTGCGAATTTTCAACTTGATCCGAGATTGGTTGCGGGAGAAATAACGTGTTCAAAAATTGTACCAGACAGACAGAGTGAGTTGATATAATCATCTCATCTCTGCCTGTGGTCCCTTCTGGGGCATAGACCAGCTTCCTCCAGGCGTCTCGGTTCTGGGCGAGTCTCTCCAGCTGTCCCCACTCTTGTCCATCAGCTTGATATAAGCTTTGTATAAAAAAAACTTTGACCTGAAAATCAGTTCTAAGGGGAAGAAATTCACACGGACAGTCCCATACTGTACTATTTGTTTCAATTTTCGTCTCAAAATTAATCAGTTTTACCACTAATTTATTTATTTTGATTGATTCGTGTTGTACTAGTAGCAATGAATAATTGTTAGAAATGTGTACCAGGCAGACAGAGAGAATGAGTTGATATAAGTTTGTAAGTTTGGCGGGATCCGAACCTGTTTAACTTAAATTCTTAACTGTGATTGTTTCTTTTTGTTTTACAGATCAAGTCAAACTTCTAAGAGACAACATTGAAAGGTTTAAAGAAAATTAATTGAAAGGAAAGAATCCTACCCAGCAAAATAGTTTTCAATCAAATCACAGAAATTGTTCTAATGCTTCACTTTGTTTAGTAGGCTTTTCTGTAGATTGGCCAGGATTTTCAATGGACTAGTGTTAAAAAAAGAGACTTACTTTTGCTAAGTCTTGGTTGATGTTGTATTACTTATATTCCCCGCAATAACATTGAAATAGTTAATAGATTGGTCTTGTTTCTTTATGTTTTTATTGTATGCGTATATCAACGACAAGTGAACACCCAGTAAAAAACAGTTTAAGGATGTGAGAACGACCATTACATGAAAAAGTTACTTTCCTTAGGTAACTTTTAGGATATTTCTATGTGATGGTTTATCTGGCACGTCCTCAGCTTCTGCCACTGACCAGGCCACTACTGAATTTGCTATTAAGGAATAATTAAATCAAGACATGTAGACCTTTATGCTGAAGGATTGTTCTTAAATTGTTATGTAATTCTAATCGTTGTAATTTGAAACGAATAAGTGGACCATTTTTTTAAACAACTGGTACTAACTAGTTATAAAAGTAGATCTAGAATTTAGATGTAGCCTAGCTGACCCAACATGATATGGACCTAGCAGCAACCTTCAGATGGTCCTTGCTGATCCAACATGGGCGTAGCTAGGATTTCCCCCCCGCCAGTATTAAATCTCACCTAAAATAAGCAAAAAAAGTCTTTAAATTCCGCCCCTCCCTTCAGGGGGGAGAATTTCATTTTGGGAGGGGGGTCAAACAAACACACACCCCGGCTACGCCCATGTGATCCAATAAACTAGTATGTTCCTATCTGACCCAATAATAAACTTAGCTGACATATGTGGACCTAGCTGACCCAACATGAGCATAGCTGATTCTACTTTTGGGTCCTGCTGACCCAACATATGACCCTAACAAATAGATCAAGATCTAGTGACAACAACAAACAAACAAAAATTCACAGGATCAGTGAAACACTTTGTGCTATTTAAGAAAAGCTCTTTTCATTATTAGATAATAATTCCTGTCCATGTCTTCTTGAAATTAAAAAATGTAACTCCTTTTAGACATATCATTCATGTATTTATTTTTGTTGTAGGACAATTTATGATGTTACATAGAAACTAGTCTTTCCTAAAGCATAATAATTGTTTTTGTTCTGTAGCAATACAATTGCCTCATAATGGAATCTTTTGTACAACATTTGTATACATAGCTTTTATTTTTTTTTATTTTGTAGTTTTTCTGGAATATGAAGAATACTTGTGTATATAGTTTGTTGTATTTTGACTATACCTGTCATTACTACTTTTCTTTAAATCACTGGTTTAACACCACTACTCATTAGTTCTTAGCAAATTCACTAAGTAGCATGTAAACAAGCAAAATATAAAAAAATACTTTAAAAAAAAAAAAAAAATATATATGTAGTGAAGGCAGAGCACTGATCAATTGCTGCTATATCTCTCAATAATTTAAGATTTCTCTCCCCTTTTCTAAATAAAACAAAATTTATGAATTACCACTAATTGATTAACTAACTAGTTAATTTAGTACAGATTCATGTGTTGCCACTGACAATGAGAAATTGTGCAAAATATCAACTTGATCATCCAAGAATAGGAATTGAGAAAAAAAAGTGTAAAAGAATCCACCTAGACAGACAAACAGACAGAGTGAGTTAATATAAACTTTGTAAAAATTTTACGCCCTCTTATCCCAAGCCTAAACAGACAAATTTTTCCTAACAATTTGTTTTACTAACCAATTCCTAAGCAACCAAATTTTAACTTAACATTTCCTAAACAACCAAATCTTTACCAATTAATTCCTGAGCAACCAAAGCTTGAACATACGAACAAATTATGTGCTAAATATCTTACAATGATGTAATGACAATTTGAATATGGCACTCTTGATAGAGGCATTTTTCACATATTATATTTCAGTTTAGACTATAATGGACCTCATTCACCAATTGTAAACAAACATTTAGCCATGTGATAATATTGATAAAACAATGAAAAAAAACGTATCACGTGACAGCCTTTATGGATTACTCAATTTGTATAGAAGAGATAGAGAATCACGTGGCTAAATGTTGTTTGTTTATGATTGGTGAATGAGGTCCATTTACTGTTTAGTCAAACTTTAGTGCTTGTGTTAAGTTAAAGTGATTTTGAAGGCCAGTATTTAGAATAAGTTAGACAATGTGAATGTATAACAAAAATCTCTCTTGACACCAATGTTGACAGGTTCAAACAGAGCATTTATTTTTCACACTCCTTCATTGTATGCTGATCAAATGTTACTTCCCTTTGACCAGTGGTTGTAAATTATTTTGTTCCACTTGTGATATCAATGATATTAGACAGTTCTGTTCCTTGTCTCATCATTATGTACATACATTTGAATCTACCCTATCAGCTTAAGTGTCTAGAATTTATAGCCATGCCTTAGTTGATTTGATTTTGGAAGTTTTCAAGAGAACCCAAAATGTATTTGACCTAGAATGAATAAAGTAGATATTCATGCTAATAAGATTTCTGTTATGTTGACTTAAATTGAGACAGCCTCAAGCTGATGCCAATTTGGAAAGTTAAAGGAAATAGAGGACAGACCATTTTGGTACTGGCCAACACCATACCCAAGCAAGCCAATGGTTGCAGAGTAATTCTTTGACATAAATGTACATTTCACAAATAGTTTATCCATCTTCATTTCATTTCCCCCTTGTGTACTTAGCAGACTAGTAGTGATTAGGGTCTTTCGCTAATGGTAGACACATGGAAAATAAGAACAAGTAGATATCTTCATTTTTGTATAAGGCCAGATAGACATGTTGCATTATCTCCAACAGAAAATTATGTCTTGAGAAAAAAAACAACTAATTTACAACAAAACTTTTGTAAGTAACATTGAAATGTAATAAGAGATTTATTTCTTTATGAGTTCAATATAATGTAATGATATAATGTAAAACTCATCATTACAAAACTGTACACAGACTAAACACACTGACAGTCATAAAGCTCAAGAAACACTGCCCTATACATTAGAATCCTCTAAAAACGTTCAACAAAAATAAACTGCTAGGATCTACAACTTCAAGTTTGCACTGTATATAATCAGGCCAATAAACATTATAAGCCTTCACAGAGTCACTTACAAAGGTTGAATTACCATGAACAGCATTATATTTTACAATACTTACAGAAATAGAACTAGAGTCAATGATTAGATACTTTGAAGTGACACAGATATTATGTCCTAATTCTTATCTATAACATAACTTCAGGACCCCTTATATTGCTTCAAGCCTTCTTTCAGCAAGTGAAAACTATCTGATGCTATTTAGGAAATAATTCCAAACACAATATTCTCTTATCAGCTGAAGTTCTTTTCATTTGCCCTCCATTAAAATGTCAATATTGATTGCTCATGTAATGAAAGCATAAAATGAAAACATTTAAGTCCCTGCACAGTTGACAATCAATAGCTGTCACTAACACAGAACTCTCACAGCCATTACAAATATTAAAACAATAACTAGCCTCTGCAACAAATACATTCACTGATATTGCTAGCATGAGGCACTTGTGTAGAGTAAATAAAATAGCTCACGGACAAGATAATTTTCTTAAAGTTAACTTGGAAGAAGAAAAACAAAACAGGAAGTAGTAGTTTGTTTTCACAGGATAGGGATTGAAAAAAAAATTCAATATTCATTAACTGATTATTATTTCTGGTAGAACTTGTGTGTGGCTCAAGGTTGTTGGAACAAACATCAGAGAATATGTTTTATTGAAACAATATATTTCAATCATGCCATTATTTCTTAAAGTTAACCTATGTTAGTTTGTATTTTATCTTTTAATAGGCCAATGCACAATATGCTAGACAAAATAGTAGTCTTTCCTAAAGTAAACTATTCTTGTAAATAATTCTTATATCATTCTTTATGGTATGGAGTTTTTAACTAACAAAGAAGCCTATAATCTTGTAAAATCAGACCCTATGTCCTATTTATAGTGAGGATTTTTCAGATCAAAATATATCTTTAGAACTTATACACATTACAAATGATGTACAAAACATAATGGATACATATTACAAACACTTTAAATAAATAGAAATAAAGTCCATGGCATGAACTTCTTAAATAATTAGGGGGTGTATGTAGATATTTCTAAACTATCACCATTCTTATAATTGGATGCCTCTATGTAACAAATTTCAATTAGCCAGCTAGAAATATATACAATTCTCATAATATGACTAAAACCAACCATATCGACTTGTCTGTTTCTCCTCTGTCTTATACTCTTCCTCAGTTTCCAAATATTCATCCCTATCATAACCCTCTGTTATATCAGCTTCTGTTGCCCTGCGGGCAATGACACTAGGAAGACTTTGGGGAAGTATCCTAGCTGCTGCCTCTAGTGTCAGAACATGGAGCCTGTCATTTTTCTCTGTTAGAAGGCCAAGATTTTTCAGAATGAGAACAGCCTCTGTGGCATTGAATTCTAGCTGGACTCCTGTTCGTTGATCCACCCACTTAGAAACTTGTTCTTCAAGTTCTTTCTTTGTTAAACCTGATTGTAAATGACAGAAGGATTTCATAATGTACTGATATTTAAATTTCTAAGACTTATAAAGCATTTCAACTTGCAAGTAATGTTTTAAAAGTACTTTACAAGAGCAGGAAAACTTATTAATTGACCTTCTTATGAAGTTTTACAACAATTTCTTAGTTGACATACTTATTTAAGTACAGACCTGCCTACCAAAAAAAGTCCAAATGCGTAACGCTGATGGTCAAAATACGTATTTTGGCACCAGAATGCGTAACACTTACGCGATCCACTATTTTGTCATTTATATATATATATAATATTAGATCTAGATGTCATGATTAGATCTACAATCTAAATCTAGATCAATATGACAATAGAGATGATATCTAGACTAAATCTGGATCTATGTCTATATAATGAATATAATCTACTCTAGATTTGGGCTCAAGAGTGTTACCGATGCCATGGATCCGCTACAAACACAGGTCTACTCCAAACTTTCGTAGGCCTACCTTCATCCTCGATCTATTCTAAGACTAAGAATCTAGTCTAGATCTAGACTAGATGGTGGTAGATGTTAATGATCTAGATCTAATCAATCTAATTTATACTAAAACTAAATTGGATCTATATAGATTGTAGAGTAATGTAGAGAATCATGACATAACGTAATGACTAGCTAGACTCTAGCTAGATCTATTCCTGTATAACAAGTTATCTAGATTCTAGATCTAGACTAGAATAGAGCAGTGAGATTCATAACAAATTAATATTCACATTTGACTAGAGTAACACCTATAGTAAAATCACTAAATTTAGAAAGCCTTCAGGACAGAAGACTCAAAAGTAAAGTAGCAATTATACATAAAACACTGATCCAAAATACAAAAACAAAATCTAATAAAGTAATATGAAAGACACAAAGATAAAGGCACATTCCCCGTACCATATGCTAGGACAAATTTGTACAAATACTCCTTCTTCCCTAGCGCTATTTGAGCATGGAATGAGTTGCCTGAGCTTATCTTATCTTATATAATACAGACGTTACTTCAAAAAAGAAGATGATTACGTCCTACGCGTCATGCATTTAGTCATGCATATTAACCAATGACCAGGGGTTCAACATAATTAATTTCTACTAATGAACTTACAAAAACAAAAGTTACTTTGGTGTATCAGCTAACTGGCAGTACCAACCTGTCACTCCCTCATTCTCGTGTTCTTCATTTCTAGACTAAATCTAATTGCTTTTAAGTACCAATCAACGTATAGATCTGGACACAATGTGTTCCCCCACCTTTTCTGTTCCCACCCCCACCCCCCAACAGGACGGCTTAGCGTGACCTCCATGACCGCTCGTAAGCTAGTCAAGAGAGGGGGAAAAAAAAAGGATACGAAATGCGTAACGCGACAGGTTAAATGCGTATTTGCGTACTGACGGTAATTTTTGGGAGATTTTGCATAACAAATATGCATTTTGCGTACCAGTAGGCAGGTCTGTAAGTAGCTTAAAAACATTTTTTACTTGATGTACTAATAATAGCAGTCTTGAACAAATGTGTCATTGTTGCACTGTAATTATTGATTAAACTATAATTGTCTAAATGAATTACCTTTAGAAGAAGAACTATTAGCTGTGGGTGACTTTCTAATAGATTCAGGAAGAGTCTGCAGCAAGAAGGCGTAAGTTAGCAAAGTTTCTTTTAAACTTTCATCCTCAGCTCGGTCTACCAACAGAGTCAAGAGACTTTTGTTGTTGGTTATATTCTGGGGAGTACAGCAGCAAGGTCTATGTTGAAAGTAACTCAAATATACAGCAGTGCAGAAAGAAAGAGTTTAAAAAAAAGAAAAGTAAGTGGTCTAAAAGGACTGTAGCAAACTTTCATAATACTGTTAATTTTGAAAGGACTTGTTGGCCATGTTGTAATCATTCAACAATTAAAGATGAAGATGTTGTTTTTTTTTAGATTACCCAATATTTAATGAAAAGCTGTGTTAAATTTAATATTAATTAAAGAATCATGAAGGGTCTTTTTTTTAATGGAGTATGGGGCACAACTCCTATGACCTTGCAGGAAGGATTAAAAAGTTTTTAAAAATTTAATACCTTAATCTCAGACATTTAAATCACATTATAAATTTGAAACTGCTTAAAGTAAACACCCAAAACTGTGTATGTTGATTTGGATTTCTAGTTTGATCAGTTACTGGTAGAATCAAATGTTTATGAAAGTGAACCATTGAAAAACAAACAAAACATTGTGAAAACAATTCGATTAAAATACAACTTTTTATCAACCATATTTTTTAAAATACAAAATAAACAATTTGGCAACTAAATTTTAGTTTATTTATATTATGCTCAAAGAGTCATTAAGTGATTAGAAAATGCATTTTAAGACTTACTTGAAAATATTAGCAATTGAGCAAAAAAAAAGTTAAAATTTTAAAAAATCCCAAAATGTTTTAAAACAAAATAAGTTACCTTCATGGCATTAAGTTAGATCTATAGTAAAAACAAAATATGTTTCATTAAGATCTATAAGGAAAGCAACAAAAATCTGAACAATTCATTTCATAGTATAACGCTAAATGAAAAAGTGTTTGTAATATGAAAAGCCATGATGAAGTCTATAAAATATATTTCATATGGAGCTCATTTACCTTGAAGTACAAAGTCCTAGAGACATCTATCAGGTAAGCATTTTTTCTGTTCTGATAAGAGTACCAGAAAGGTAAAGCCATGCTCCCAGTCACCAATGAAAGAAGTAAAGGCCAGTCTACCTGATGTAATAAAGTGGGTAAAATGTCACAAACAAAATATTTATTGATATTTAGGCTGTAAAAGAAAATGAAATTCAGTTGCATACTTGGAAAGCTAAAAATGTCTCTTTCAGTATGTTCCTCTGATCAAACTTACATTCATAGTTGCTAATACTGTAACTGCCTTAGCTAAAATTCCTAATCCTGCCAAACCACCAGAAGCTGCCAAAAAGCTTTTATCAGTCAAACTCATTCGGACTTTGCCATCAGGTAGTAACATTTCTATTCTTTGAAGAGGTATCTGCAATGTAAGGCAAAGGCATATAGTACACAGTTATTCAATTTAAGGTCACAGATTTAGTAACATCTAAAAAAATAAAGATAATACTCATAAAACTACATTTTGTAATAAAGAAATGTGATGAATTAATAGTTATCGGTGAAATCCATTATAACTTGGAATCGTCTTAAAAAGACCCGCCGTTAAGTGAGGAATCACTGTATAAAGTAATAAACTTTGCTTTAGAATCTCATCATAAAGCTGCCTATTGTTATGGTACTTTTGTTTTTCTGAATGCATTTCTTTGGCTTAAACTATGGGCTACTAGTTACATTAAAAAAAAAAATTCTGAAAGAAATATTATTAAATAATAAATTTCTGAAAAGAAAAGAATACAAATTTCAAATCTGTCCAAATTTTAATGATACTTTGTATAGAGGCACCTATACAAATGGTTTTTAAAAAACAGTTCTTTCAAGCACATAAGATATGATGACCAGCAATTATTTCTCATTTATTTTATTTATCCAAAATGTCAGCCATCAATATATGAAATCAACTTCTCATTTGAAAAATAATAATAATAATCTTTATTGTCCGTAAGGAAATTAGTCTTACAATTTGACTTATTTTATCTTTTCTAATCTACCAGTTTGACCTCTTGACAAAATGTTAAGCACAAAACTTTGCTTGGCAGTAAAAGAGCTTAAAGTTTTTAAATTCTTGAGATAATTTAGTAATTACAGGAGACAGAGTCAATTTAAATTTCTTTCAATTCTACAATTGTATTATAAGATTCATTTAACTTGTTATGTCAAGATTAAATATATTGTTAAACTGTACTTCAATGTTGTTGTGGGCTAATCTTGTAGGCTATCTGACTTTACTTATATATTACTAATTATTACTTCACATTAGCCACAGAAACGTATATATTATTAATTATTACTTCCCATTAGCCACAGAACATTACAAGTTAACAATATACTTAATAACAACTTTTACTTCTTTAAAATGACACCTTTATTTATCACTAGGAAATCCATCCAGTCTCTCTAAACGTCCTATTTCTAACTCATATCCAAAACAAATTACTTCTAAACTAACGCCATGTTGCTCTCTTGTCACCTAAGACTACTACGTCATTAGTCTGTCTTAATACATCACTACTTTTACCATCCCTAAAACAATACAAAATATATTTGTCTAATCTCTAATCTAGTACATAACAATGTATAACTACAACTTATACAATGCTATACATTGTTTAAGGACTTGAAAACATTTGTACAAACCTCTTTAAAAGCTTTAAGAATCAGCTTAGAATCTTTCTTTAACCTTAATGCAACTACTACTCTTTTGAAATATTGTATTGGCTGTCTAGGAGGCCTTCTAAAAATCCTGTTTAAAATTTTTTCACCAAAGGAGATGTGGAGTTCAGGTTGTTCATGTCCCAACACCCAGAACTTGAGAACATCATATCTTGAAGGATCCACACTCACCTGTAACATCAAATGAAGCACAGTATTAACTCATTGGTAAACAAAATAATATAATCAAATCACAACACCAAAGATATAAAGTGAAATTAGCATAATGAAGAAATTAATAGGTTCAAAGTTAGAATGAAATGTATACACACATTTAGGGCATGACTATTACACTATGTGAGTTTCTGTTCAAACAACAGAAATATGTGCTTATATTGCATGCTTTCACTGCTTATAATATAGTATACACAGACTAGGTCAAGGGTCTCATCAAAAGAATCCACTTTCCTACCCCTGGTCTAAGAAACACTTCAGATAGCAAGAAAATGTAGCAATACTTGTATTATTGATATGGAGATACTTGTTTATTCCTAATGTGTGCTACTTTTAGTGTTTTTTAAATCTCAACAGTTAAGTATAATACAGAAAAGGTTAAGTTAAATAATAGACAATTTATAATTACAAATGTCCTTTTCTAAGCCTTTCCCACTTTCTCAAAATGAAAATATTATTGCTGACCGTGAACATTTCAAAATATCATTATTTCACAAACATTCCAATCATCTGTCAGCATTTGGCACAGATATTTTTCAACAACAGAAAGTCCTAGTATACTAGATGTTTTGGTGAGATTTCAAGATCACATCTTTATAAAATGTACTTTTTTTGTTTACTTTCAGAAGAAATTAAAAAAAAGACTTTCTATTCACTCTCCAAGCCACTTACAATGACACCTTCTTGTGCCTTGTGTTGCCTAAGAATTTGTTCTACTTTCTCTGCAGGCAATTTATGAAAGTTTGCTTTTTTCATGACGTCTTGCAATTGCTGCAAAAGCCAAAACTCATTGTCCAATTTGTCATTTCTGGTCCACTCTCTTGTTTTTAATGTATCTTTGTCTGGGTTGATTGGATCAAACAAACTCTTTGAAGATTAAATAAAAAAGAGAGGTATAAATGAAACTTTGATATGATGGATAATTATATAAAATCCATTTATAATAGATAAAATATAAGCAACATTACTAGAATCAAGAACTACAGTGTTAATATTTATGTTTGTATTTCATGTTATTTCAATCACCATGCTTTTTGTTAACTTTTCCTTAAAAAAAAAAAAAAAATTATAATTATCAATTGCTATCCAAACACTTATTTCCATTTTGAAATTTCATATGAAAATTTATGTAAAAATTTGATTTTTGCTGTATCAGTTGTTTGTTCCACTATCTAGTTAACTGTTGAATAAGACATAAAGACCAGTTCTCTTCCATTTCTCTCAATCTTCTTCCATTTTATTCTAGGAATGTAAAATTATTTTGTATCAGTTGCAATAGGGGCAACAGACATAAAAAAAAAAAAAAAATTATTTGGTCTATACCAACTGCATTAATAAAGTAACCCTGTGAATTTTTAGCTTTAAAATCAACTAGAAATGAAAATAAAATGTATTAAGCTGACCTGTAAGTTTGTTAAAACTGTGTGGTATTTGTTGACTAAGGTGCTATCCAGAGCTAAAGCAAAAGATGGAAATAGTTTCAATTCTGACTCTGTGAAAAAACTCTTTTCCTGAAGCAAAAAGCGAAGGAGCGACTGCCGTGTTATTGGTATATACTGTTCTCTGGAGCAAAACAAAATGAAATACAAAAATGTTAATGCTTCCGAGATTTACAGTATTTATGTAGTGTTTTAAACTTTCAGAAGTGCAATGAACCAAACAATAACAAATAATATTTAAATAAGTAGCAATTAGTAGTTCTAGATATATATTTATATAATTATATTTTTTTGTTATTTATTTTTTAAATGTTGCAAACTGAAAAAACTACAGCTAGGTAGTGCATAAAAATGGTAATACTGAAATTTAAAATAGTAATGTTATGCTTTCCATTTCTATTTCAGACAGAAACAACACAATTTTTGTCTACAAAAAAAAAAAAAGGTTAAATGAATAAAAAATAACAGAAAATTCAAAGTTGGATAAAATTTACAAAACAATCAACATTGATAATATACATTTTAGGATGGGATATATTAATGTTATAAGCTGGTTTAAACTAGTACTCACTTGTAGACATATCTTAAATCTGTGTCTCGTGGTTTAATTTTGCTATCAGTTGCATTATAAGGTAAAGCTGCTGTTGACTCAGATTTGTTTGTCACTGGTTCACTAAGTCGTCCTGATGATGTAGAAAGACATGCATGTCCGTAGCTATAAACAGCTGCACATGTTGATGGAGACAGTGTTCTTTCAACATTAAAAGCAACATACTTGGCACTCCTCAACTATAAACAGAAAAAAAAAAAGGTCTAATTCTATTTTTTATTTTAATTTGATACTAGAATATTAGATTTAGAATATAACTGAACTATTAGAATAGATTTAATTTAATTATCTAGCCTAACTACCTAGAACTAGAGTGTAAGTGACTTAATGAATAACAGTTAGTGTACTTAGTGTCATCACAGTATGAGACAATTAGTAACTCATTAATGGGATTATTATGCATTAATCCTGAGTCACGTGGTGGTTGTGTATATATCTAGCACCTTGCTTAGTTTCAGTTAGTTTATAGTGGAATCTGAAGCGTTTTAAGTCAATATTTAGTGGTTTTAATTAATTCATTAGCCCCAAACTAGAATTTGTTAATAAGAGGAGAATCTAAAAATCCCTTTTTTTAAATAGTTTCAACTTAAACAGATAGTTAACCCTTTGATAGAAAGTACCAAAGCCTATAGATCCTATAGTCAGCCATACTGAGATCTAGATTTTTATCTATACTAACTACACTTACAGTTGTTCATAGCATTCAGGTAACCAACCCTAGAAAAAACATGTAACACTTTCATCCCCCCCCCCTCCCTCTGCCCAAAAGTAAAAGTAGAGCTTGAGTAGTAAAAGTTGGACAGCAAACCAGTGTGTATTGAATTCGTCAGATAGCTCTCGGCCTAGTCTAGTGTGTAGTTGTTATGTCGACTAGTTGCTATAAAAGCTGAAAAGACTGCCATGTGTTTTTCCTTGTGCATAATAGGCTTGAGTCCTCTAGCGAACAAATAATACATATCTGATAGTCAAGGATAATTCTAGATTTACTCTTATACAGGCCAAATGTGTCTTACCTGTCCTTTCATTGTTGGTTACTAAGTAAAATAATGGATCTAGATCTATTTCATCTACGCCTTTTTGAAACTTTACTGTAACATTTTGTATTTAAAGTAACTCATCGAATTTCTTAAGAATGCAAGAGCTTTAAGAACGTAATAATACATCATGTATCCAACACACATTGTAATAATTCTTAATGTCCATAATATATCAGGAACTACCAGTATATGAAATAGATAACTTTAAAAAATAGTTAAAGTTTATGAAAATATCTGTATGACAATGTTTTAACTACTATTAGATGTATAATATCCCAAATATATTTATATATAATATGTTTGTGTGTGTGTAGTTTAAACCAAGCCTTTTTTTAATCTTGCAAGAAAATTTGTAAAAACATCTTCCATATTTCTGTTTTCACAAAAAAAAACAACATAGAACTTTATCTACAGTCAGATATAGATTAACTGAGTTTAGACCAGGGGTCTCAAACACGTGGCCTGCGGGCCACGAAACTATTTTGTGTGGCCCACGACCATGTCCGCGAATTAAAAAAAAAATAGATAAAATTTACAATGACCACATTAAGCCGTGAAATGATTTACAACTGCACAATCAGTAAATGAGGTGTCACTGTCACCCACCGACCTCTAAGGCTTTCAGCTGGGTGAACGGTGGCCTGATTCTTACCTCCAGCCGATAGCGGCTAGAATCTGGCCACCATTATATCACTGCTCTGACATTTGGCCGCAAGGCTAATCAGGCCGCGCGGCTAGCGAAACAGGAGAAAGAAAGGGAGATGGGGAGGGATGGCGTACATGTGTCAAGATTCTGTGAAAGCAAGCTTTGTTGTTAGCGATATGATAGCAAAGGCATCACGACCATTCACTGAAGGCCAGTTTGTAAAAGAGTGTATGCTACAGGCGTGTGAAATTATCTGCCCCGAGAAAAAGAAGCCCTTCGAAGGCATAAGTTTGTCTGCGAACACAGTGGCAAGCAGGATCACCGAGTCAGCGACAAATGTTCAACAGCAACTGACTGCCGCTGCAAAAGACTTTGTAGCATATTCCATTGCACTGGATGAGTCTACTGGTGTAATAGACACCGCATAGTGTGCCGTATTCATTTGTGGGGTCGACGAAAACTCAAACACTGTTGAAGAGCTATTGGACTTATTCCCCATGAAAGGAACGATGACCAGACGCAACGTGTTTCAAGAACTGGAAGCTTGTGTTGACAGGTGTGGGCTACCGTGGGAAAAACTTGTTTCAGTGTCTACGGACGATGCACCAACAATGTGTTCAGAGAAGGTTGGTGTTGTTGGATTAAGGGTAGAGAAACGGAATCAGCTCAGCTTGGCGGGACCTTTTGCAGCCATACACTGCATTCTGCACCAAGAAGCACTCTGTGGCAAAAGTCTACAAATGAAGAATGTGATGGATGTTGTCGTGAAGACAGTGAACTTCATACGTGCACGGTGTCTCAACCACAGACAGTTTGTCATTTCTAGCTGATTTAGAAACAGAATATGGAGAGTTGCTGTATCATACGGAAGTTAGATGGTTGAGTCGTGGAAAAGTGCTGCAGAGATTTTTTGAACTGAGACGGGAAATAGCATTGTTCATGGCAATGAAAGACAGAGACATACCTCAGCTCAGTGACCTAATGTTTTTGTCGGATCTTTCTTTTCTTACTGACATTACACAACATCTCAATGCAATCAATTCACAACTACAGGGCACAAAGCAGCTGATTACCGTGATGTTTGATTCATTCAGACGCAAACTACAGTCTCTGCTTTTTTTTATTACTGACAGAGGCAACGTCAACTTATTTCAGTAAACTAAACTGCCTGTGCATGTATAAACTATAATAAATGTCATTAATAATTATATAAAAACTTTATTTTAGCATTTAACTGCTGTGACAGTAGTGTTTGTAAAATTTAATGAAAAAACATTCTCTTTTCGTGGTGTGGCCCGCTGACTGATTGTTACTTTCCACTGTGGCCCACATGCTGATATGAGTTTGAGATCCCTGGTTTAGACCAAATATAGAGGTATTGTTTGTTGCATCGAAATCATAGTACTCATGAGTCATGACAGAGGCTAGTACCATCGGCCTATATAAATTTAATAACGAAATGATAACATTACATTGAGACATACCAAATAAACTAATTTTAGCAGCTGTTGTTCATTTTAAAATAATTGAAAGAACTATTCATATATTAAATTTATTTAGTTAAATTTATTTCACTTTAACATGTTAAAAAAAGGTAAATATCTTAAGTCTTAATCATACTTGATGACATATATATATACATAGTTAAAATTCAAAAGTAATGGAAATAACAAGCCTAAAAGGTCTGGCCATTGTAAATAACACCACCACATGACTTTTTGAAAAGTAGGTCAGAAATCCAGAAGAACCCCATTAATCATTAATGAATGATAGATACTCATGATTATGATGATTTTTTGTATAGTGTCTAGCTAGCTGCTAGAGTCTAGATCTCTGACTCTAGGACTACGGCACTACGCTACCCCCCCCCCCCTATATATATAACTATGACTATACAGTAAGTAACAGTATACTACTAGACTTAACTCTTAACAGTTAACTAGACTAGACTATCACCATCATCATCCTATCAGTAATCTAATTCGTAATTTAGATCAGTTTCACGGGCTATACAAAACACTTAAATTAGAAATCTAAATCTAGAATCTATATAATAGTATATTTAAAATTCACCTCAATGTTACAAAGCCTCAGAACTGAATGACATTTTGTCCCCAGTTTTCGGTAAACCAAGGAGGCTGCCATTTTGGTTTATGTTTGACGTTGGGGGAGGGAGACACAGGGAGGAAAGATGCCAACTTAATATCTTTACACTTACACTTAACCCTTATAAACATTAGATCTAGCACATCGTGTACAATTTACAGAATTTCTTTACCTAATTGTGAGAATTTGATATTCTCCTAGTAGGCCTAATTGTTGCAGTTAATCTAATCATTCAAGATTCAACGAAAAGGCCTATATTTTCTAAAATCTTAAATTTGTTTTATTTTGTTTTACATGTTTCGGATGTTCCTTCAGAGTTGAAGATAGAATTACTTCCTAGTCCAAACCTCCCGCAGGACGACGGGGGATAGGAGCGGGCAGGATTTGAACCCTCGACCATCGATAAATCCGAATGACAGTCCAGCGCGCAAACCGCACGACCAGGCAGCCATCTAAATCTAGATCTATATTAGTATATAGGGCCTATCCTGTTTGTTTGTTTTGTTTTATCGTCTCTTTAATAGTATCATTTCAAATCAAGACGTACTTCAAAGAGATGATGATTACGTCTTACGCATGTCCCTAGGCAGGGCCGGCCTTAGGTCACTGCAACCTATGCGGCCGCAGTGGGCCCCGCACTTTCATAGGCCCCGCGCTAATTCTAGATGTAAATTATGCAATTAAACCATTATCTATATATATAATTCTCTTCGTCGCTCAAGAGTTTGGACGAGAAGAAGAAGTAAAGGAAAGATCACTCTCTTATTTCTGCGGATAGTCACCCCACGAAAAAACAAGAGGGGGGGGGAGAACAAGTATTCACTGGTCACTACGGATGGCTGCCTGGTCGTGCGGTTTGCGCGCTGGACTGTCATTTGGATTTATCAAACCCTGCCCGCTCCCATCCCCCTTCGTCCTTCACATCTGAAGGAACATCCAAAACATGTAAAACATTTTACAAACAAACATTTTACAAACACTAAATAACAGTGCAAATTCGTCTATCCATTTTATTCTTTCTTTACTACGTACAGAACTACTTTACGAGCCTTGAGTGTAGCAAAGTCATACAGTATATCATAATAATTCTGACAAGTTACATCAAATTTTGTGAAAACATGTGTGTCAGTACTAAGAGCATCAAGATATACCACAACAATAAACCATGGGTCACTGCAAAAATAAAACGGGAAATAATCAAAAAGAAAATAGCATATATGAGTGGCGATGGACAGACAAGAAAAATAGCTCAACGAAATCTCAACGTCGTTCTTGAGGAAGGCAGGAGAAACTACCGCACCAAGCTGGAAGACTCAATTAAGACAAGTGATCTGAGACAGGCGCGGGGCATCATGAACAAAATGGCAGGAGCAGAAGTCAAAATTAAAAATAATCTTGCTACAAGAGACGAAAAAACATTAGCCTACGAGTTAAATGATTTCTATTGTCGCTTCGACACGAAAGATTTTAATTATCTAAGACTCAAAGCCCTTGAGGATGTCAATGTTAAAGGGTAAACGTGTAGACGATGCCATCCTAAATATTTTAAATTGAGTGATACAAACATCTGGACTTACCGAACACTTATGTAAGATTGTTCTTTATTGATTTCTCATCAGCTTTTAACACTATACAACTTCATTTACTCATTGAAAAGATGAAAGCGTTGAATATTAGTCCATACATAATACTATGGGCTAATGAATTTTTGACCCAGAGATCTCAGAGGGTTAGGGTAAACAATGTTATATCAAATGAAAGCATAGTTAACACAGGGGCGCCCCAGGGGGCTGTGACATCGCCATTGTGGTTCATTTTGTACACCAATGATTTTCAATCCGATAGTCCTTTTAGCTCCTCCACAAAATTCTCTGATGATGCGGCTCTTCTTGCCCTGCTCTCCGAGAGCTCAGACGTAAATGAGTATTTCAAAGAAATAGAACACATTGAAAAATACTGTAAAGATAATTTTTTATTATTAAATGTAAAAAAAACCAAAGAAATGATAATCGATTTTCGTAGGGAAAAGAAGGAAAATGATATTGTTTCTGTAGCTGGAGAGACTATTGAAATTGTGCAAACCTTTAAATACCTTGGTACTATCCTAGACAATAAACAAAATTTTACTGCAAATACTGATTATATCAGCACAATAGGGCAGCAAAGATTACGATTACTAAGAAAACTGTCCTCGTTTAATGTTAGCGAAAAGGCCTTGGCCATGTTTTATCACGCTCATATCTGCAATATTTTAAGTTTCAATATCACTGCCTAGTATGGCAATCTGAGCATTAAAAATAAAAATAAACTTTATAGAATCCTAAATGCTGCTGGTAAATCATTGGCAAAAAAAAACCCATTTGGGCAGTTGTTTGAGACAAACATCTATAAAAAAAAAAGCTAACAAGATCCTCGAAATAAAGAATCACCGTTTGTGTCAGGATTTTGTGATTTTACCATCACAAAAGAGATACAAGACACCGATAGCAAAGACAAACAGACACAAACACTCTTTTGTTTCCCTGGCAATCAAATCATTAAATAAGAACAATCTGGTATAAACTTTGTCACATGTAAATTATGAGTGAGTCTGGTGTGAATGTACACTTTGGTTTCTTATAGTTATAATGTTTTATGTTTGGTGTAATGCACAAATTGTAAGACAAATTTCCATACGGACAATAAAGATTATTATTATTATTATTATTATATTATAAGTGAAAATTAAGAATTTATATTAGAAAATAAATTCGTCTTTGCGTTTTATTCATCCTTTACTACGTACAGAACTACTTTACGAGCCTTGCGTGTAGCGAAGTCATACAGTATAGCATAAAATTTCTGTTTCCTACATAGATCACGCTCAATAGCAAGAATTGCCAAATGTTTCAATCCATCTAGGAGAATTGTTGAACTTAAGTAATTCTTCATTAGTTTGAGGTGCGAGAAGCGTCTTTCACCAGATTCCGAAATTACGGGATAATGCCGTTTTTTTTATCGCGAGTGGATTTGACATTTTTCATATTGAATGACACCCCAAAATGACAATTTTAGTCTATATATTTCAGGAGATTTGTATGAGTTTTTTTAAAGATTTTAATAATTTCGGATATTTCAAAGACCTTTTCGTATATTTTGCAATTTCAGGAATTATACAATGGTTTAATTCAATAATGTATACACCTAGAATTAGCGCGGGTCCTATGAAAGTGCGGGGCCCACTGCGGTCACCTAAGGCCGGCCCTGCAAAATACGGCGTATGCTACGCCGCCGGTCGACTAGTATCTTATAAATCTCCTGAAATTGTAAAATGTATGAAAAAGTTCTGGAATTCTCCTGAAAATATTTTAAAATCTTCTGGAAAAAAAAAGACAAAAATTGTCATTTTGGGGTGTCATTCAATAAGGAAAACGCCAATTCTACCGCGTGATTATTTTTTTTTTTTTAGTGTCACTTGTGTTATGGCTTCCAAGTCAATATTGTAAGTAAAGAACTACAAGGTGAAACAGTAGATTTGAGCACTGCAATGGATTCGTACAACAACTTGATGACTTAGCTAAGGAAACTGAGAGTTGATGGGTTTGTTCAGATTTTGTTACAGCAAAGGAATTGGCTAAAAACATGGAAGTTGTTGCAATCTTTCCAGTCAAACGTCAAAGGACAAGGCAGTGTGATAAATCTGTGGAAACCTTTACACCTTGAAAACCTGAAGATGATTACAGGATAAATTGCTTCAACAGGATTGTGGACACTGCAATTCAATCATTGCAGCTGAGATTTAATTTCAGCAGCTAAAATCAAACCACAATATATTTGGGTTTCTTGTCAGCTTCCAGAGCCTTAACATACGATAACATACGAAAGTTTACAGCGAGCCTCGAGCAAGCATTGACGTCATCAACAGACCAGTTAGAAGATATTTGTGGGCGAGAATTAGCAGATGAAAGGAATCTTTAATGCATATTCTACCAAATACCGCCAAAACCCTGGTAAAATTTTTAGCTTATCTGTCCACTAATGATATATACACAAACTTCTTTGTTGCACTTAGAATATTTTCAACAATACCCGTAATTGTGGCATCTGGCAAAAAAAGCTTCTCGGGCCTCAAATAATTACTTGAGGTCAACAATGCACGAGGACAGATAAACAATTTGGCAATTCTTGCTATTGAGCGTGATCTATATAGGAAAATATAATTTTTATGATATACTGTATTAATAAAATGCAAGGACGAATTTATTTTCTAATACAAAATCTTAATTTTCACTAGTATCCCTATCCAAACTGCACCCCGCGCAATCCGTTTCGCACAGGACCCCGCAATTGTTAGGGCCGGCCCTGTCCCTAGGTCAATCTAGACATACATGTTAATCAATGAATTAAAATTCCAATTCGACGGTTTTCCTATCTGATTCAGGCAACCAATTTCATGCTCTAATTATTTTGTTAAATAAGGAAGACTTAGGCAATATTGGATTGTTTCCCTTCGTTTGAAATAAAGTAGTTTTTTATTTCGAACTACATCGCCCTACTCTAATATGTTACGTTGTTTGATATTTGTCTATTTGTAGGCCTAGCAGTGTGAATAGAGCCCAAAGACAGCTTCATACTTAACATTAATCATATCAACACGTAAGTCACGCGTCACAATGGGACTCCCCACCTTTGTGACAATTTGCCCGCAACAATTTTGAGAATATATAATCTAAAAATGCAGTGGCATAGCTAGGGTGGGGGAGAATTTTGAAAATCCCCCGTGCCCACATTTAAGGTGGGTCCCAAGTGAGTGGGTTTTTTTTACATTAAATATTATATGTTACGCAAAATGCAGGAGCCCCCAGAATGATGGAAAATTCCTAGCTACGGCCCTGCAAAAACGTTTTAACGTGGCTACCGGTAACTAATCATATGCCTAGAGACAAATGACAGAAAAATCAAAGTCCACTTTACCACTTTTCAAACACAGAAAGTGGTAGCGACTTTGTTTAACTACTATTTTAATAGTCTACACGCCCATACCGGTTTCACATTTTCTGTTGTGCATCAAACTATGTTTGTGACGACATGCCCCTGTTTTTTTAGCCCCATCATCCCCATATTTGATCTTCCATCTCGGAACAACACAACACAAAACTGTATCAATTTGGAAAAGTTGACTCTTATTGTTATTTCTTTTAAACTAAGAGTGCTTATAGTTAACATACTATGAAATAACTGAAAGAAAATATAATTATAAAAAGTTATCATCTAGTTTCTCGATCAGTTGACATTATCGAATACAATAAGACTACTAGGCTATGTAAGAGGATTAAATAAAAAAAAAATATAGAAAGTGGACAGACAGCGCTAGGGGACGTGCACACTAATGTACACAATACATAGCCAAAAGTCCGTGTTCGAAGTAACCCCACGGCCACGCTTCCCACGACTTCTAGAGGTAATGTTTTGCTTATAAATATTTATATCACACATTTATATGTTATTATTTAAATGAGTTTGGTCTCGGGGAGAACATCCTAAAACCTAGCTCTAATGCTGCATAATGAGAGCTTTTATAGTTTACAAATTGTCAATATTTTTTTCTTCATTACAATGTTTGTTTATACTTTAACCTGATGTTGATTGGCATTCTGGAATAATCGTACATGGAATTTCCGGAAATCTTTTTATATCTATTCTGATCAATTCATTCAATTATAGGCTAATGCTCGTAGTGGGAAGTAAATATGACTGATATGCCTATAATAACGCTAGATATAGATCTATAGGCGAATAGGAGAAACAAATAAGGCTGTGGGCTACCGAAATGGTCATGAAAAAAAAAAGCCTCTAATTAAATATCACCCATTAGATCCAAGGTTTTAAAACTCTTTAAAACAAAAATAACTTGGGGAAGACCACAAACATATAGGCTATAATGCCGCTATATATAAATATGTAGGCATATATATGGTGAGGACAGTGGCGTTCTTTTAAAGAAGGTAGTTATAATCACTAGGATGAAAACTGTAAAAAGTATTAAAGTAATTAAACTTTAATTATTTATAAATTGTTTAAAAACGCGAAGTGTAAAAAATGTAAAACAACTGTAAAGTCAAATACGCGATTATTTCAAATCTGATTATCTCCAGCGAGAAGAATTTTAATAGTTTTTTTTTTTTTTCATAAGCAGAATTCATTATCACTTGTAATGCTAACGGTATCAGGTTATTCACGTATACTGCTGTGTTTAGAGTGAAATGAATTATATATGCTTCTTTGCTATCAGGTCCCGGATCCGTGAAGAAAATGTGCTGACACCCGATTCGCATCTTAAATACAAAGTTTCTTAGTTTTGTCTTTATACTTGTCATGAAAAAAAAAAGGGTCCCTTTGTCGAAGATAGTTGGAGCAGAAGCATAGCCTCTTCCATGGATAAGACTTAATTCACTTATAACAGGAATTAAGGAGCATCTTCCGATATATAAGTCTATTCAAAAGACTAAGGACCAATATCATCTGTAGACTGAAATCAGTGATCGTGTCTGGAAGTCAAATAGAAGACTTTAACATAAGGAGCCCTGTATAAGAAATGTCTAAATCTAGCTTGATGATAGATTAGTAGCAGCAAAACTTAACTAAGGAGGAAAAAGAAAAAAAAAGTGACTTGAGTCGGACTTAATCCACATCCTCTTATCTTAAATTGCGACGATGCACATGTGTGTACATCCTACACCCTTACAATGGCTCCAATAAGAAGGAAAAAAGAATAGAACAAAATACGAAAGATAAAATCAGACTTTAGACAAACACACATAAAAATTTTAAAATGTGTCAAGGCTACAATAAAAAAAAAAGGTGTGGATAGACAGCGCTAGGGGATGTCACAGGCGGACTGCCCATCTCCAGTCTTGAACACCAGCAAATGCCTAAGAATCGATGTAACCCCTAAGCCAAGCTTCCCACAGCTGCAGTGGATGCAGTTATTTATTATATACCTTAAAATATAATATTACATATACCAAACAACTTTAATTTTTTTTTATAGATAGAAAGTTTGTTTTAAAGGCTTTTAACGTGAAAATAGAATTTAAGTCATTACATAAATGATTATATTTATAATAACAAATTTGTGTGGTAATATGACTAATTTTGACTCCCGATTTAAACTCTAATTATAGCAACAAGCTTTGGCAGAAAGCCCATGTAGAATTTCCGTCACTATTTCAATAGACTGACTAAACTTATTGATCTGATAGTTAGGCTGGAAAGTTGTTTAATGTTGGTAAAGGTGGGTTAACGAATCTTTGTATAACTTGCCTCATTTTCAAGTTGACTATCGCCATTTGTCTAGTCTTTTTTTTTAAGAGAATTTTTAAGGGCTCGCTAGGTTTCTTTCTTTAAATATAAATAAGGCTTGTCTTCGAGTCCGAAGATTAGTGAGGAATGCAGATTTCCCGTGGTTGCGCAGCCCCAGCTGTGAACTATATATTTTGCCACTCCCAGGGCAAGCATAACCATTGTCCGCAGGTGGTCAAATTAGATTTTTCTTTCGCCGTCTGCGTTTGTCCTCAGCAGCGGATTTTGTTTTGGTCTCAAATGTGCATCCCGTGGCCTTTGTGAGTGACCTCCAGCTGTCTTGTTCTGAGACAGCATGCAACCAGGTGCTCTTTTCTATGTCAGCTAAGGCAAATTGGCGCCTAAGCTGGTCTTTGAAGCGTTTCCGTGGGGCGCATCTGTTACGTCGACCACCTTTTAGCTCACCAAAAAAGACTGCCTTTAGCATACGGGATACGTGCTCTGCCCAGCGTAACTGTCGGACCATAAGAAGTTCCTCTATACTGTCCATACCGGCATTCGCAAGGACATCGCTGATTGTAGTGCGGTCTTGCCACCGTATGTCCATGATGGAGCGCAAGCATCTTTGCTGAAAGCGCTCAAGTAATCTTAGTTGCTTTCTGTATAGTGTCCATGTGTCAGATCCATATAGAAGGGTTGAGAGAACCATTACCTGGTAGACATTGATTTTTGTAGACAGGCGGGGCGATTTAGGCGTCCAAATGAGTTACTGGCCCTGGCCAGACGGTAATCAACTTCTCTTGAAAGTGAGGCGTCATTTGATACTATATGCTACTACCCAGATATGTAAAGTGGTCTACCACGTTAAGGGGCTGTCCGTTTACGGTGACCCTTGGGGGCTGAGTAGGTTTTATTGGGTGACTTCTGGAACATGACTTCTGTTTTCCCGAGGTTTATAGATAAATCGAAAGAGGCGGCAACGTATGCAAATTCTTTGGCCGCGTTCTGGAGATCATGCTCATTGTGAGCTAGCAGGGCGCAATCATCGGCATAGAGAAGCTCCGTTATGACATTCTCCTTTGTTTTTTGTATGGAATAGTAGACGTCGAAGATTGAACACATTGCCGTCCGAACGAAGCCAGATGTAGATGCCTTCGTGCAATCCCTGCCTTATTTGACCCAGCATTACGCCAAAGAAGATAGCGAATAGAGTAAGAGCAAGTACACAGCCCTGCTTCACGCCATTTTTTATTGGGAAGTGATCAGACAGGTCACCAGAAATGGTTATGGAAAAAGTTTCAATCAATTTGAAGAAATAGCAAAGAATAAATCGCCTTACAAGGGCGATAAACAGTAATAAACAGTAAAATACAAGAAAAGTAATAATTTTTTCTCCACATTGAAAAAGGTGCAGGTACGCCGTACCTGTGCCTAGCCTACCGTCACAAAAAAAAAGCACTGTAAATAAAAAGAATACATAAAACATAATACAGACGTTACTTCAAAAAAGAAGTCATGCATATTAAACAAATGACCTAAATTCTGCTAAGTCACTGGTTTTCCTGGCTAGATCAGGCAACCCATTACATGCTCTAATAGCACTAGGGAAGAAGGAGTATTTGTACAAATTTGTCCTAGCATATGAAATGAGGAATGTGCCTTTATCTTTGTGTCTTTCTGAGTGTTTTATTAGATTTTGTTTAATTATGGTTCAGTGCTGTATGTATAATTGATATATATATATATATATATATATACATATATATATATATATATATATATATATATACATATATATATATATATATAGAGAGAGAGAGAGAGAGAGCGAGAGAGAGACAGATATATATATATATATATATATATATATATATATTTAGATGATAGATAGATAGATAGATTAGATAGATAGATAGATAGATAGATAGATAGATAGATAGATAGATAAATAGATGCTCAGAACTTTACCTCCATTACACTAGCCTATATAATAGAAAAGTTGTACTAGGTGCACGTCATCCAGTGGCTGGTACAACTAGGTTCAAAGGGATAACGACTAACATGAAGAAAGCTACACGGACTTACTTTGTGACTTAGCAGCTCAGTGGGCGGCAAGCTGTCTCCATAGACATATATCCCAGGCAACGTCTGCAGCCTCTTCTCAGAATGTGTTCGCTGCTCTGAGGTCCTCAATGAAGATGAATCGACAAGACTAAGGACAAAAGAAAATTGTGTTTTTATGTGGTCAGGGGATAAACTGCTACCGATATAAGAAAATAGATAACAGATAAGAGGTTTGTATTTCGTGGAGTCGAGGATGCGAATGATTTCAAAGTTTCTTATTGTTTATTTGACTAGGATTAGCATATTCTTTACCTGATTTGCTAAAACATTTATAAACTCGTTTTGGTGCAAGGTAGGAAACAGATGGGTTTTGTTGATGCTGTTATTTTTGTGTGTGCATCGCTTCCTTTCAGCCTTATAAGATGGAGATGTCATTCTAATATCTTAAGGTAGTTCTATTATTTCAAACGTATTCAATGTCGACTATCTTCAACGTGGCCACGAAATGCTTAGTTCGGCTTTACAAGAAATAACGTGATATCAAACAATATGTGCAATCTTTTTTTTCTTTACGCCAATCACAGGCAGAGGCGTAACTGGTGCATAAATGGCGCCCTGTGCATGGGACTTGATTGGTGCCTCCCTTTTTTTTTATCCAGCAACAACACATAGTACTATAGGCTAATATATAGAATGTATAATATTGTAATGATTCTCACTATCCAGGCTCTACACACGAGACCAACAACTTAAAGAACTTGACAACTCAGGGTTCTAAAGTAACATAGCACGTTAATGTCCAATAAATCACAGCCAATACTGTACAATTGGCAACAAGCAACTCAGATTGTTCAAATATTTCTTCCTTAACAGCCGTCCCGCCGTATCAACTCTTGCACTGGTCTCACCGCCTCATCCCGGACTTTTGCTGGGTACAGGACTAACTTCTCACACTGGACTCGTTGTATCGGACTCAATCGCAGATCAAGATTTAGACGTCTCGTACTCGCAAGTTGCTTTGACAGTATAGCCTACTTGATAGTACTCCGCACAGAACCGCCGTACAGAACCACACCGTTGAACCACACCGAACCAATTAAGTCGCCTGTGATGAACCGGACTGTAGAGAACTGTCTTGACTGTGACACCTCGGCTTTTTATTTAGGGTCCCTATAGGCCTTCTAGCCCTTCTCGACCAATCTGGTTGATCACATTCTTGAGTACTATTCACAACGCAGATCCTTCCCGAACTGTTGTGTTGTCACTCATCGCGGCTGACCGTCGCAACTCGTCACGTTGACCGCTCTTCTAGCTTGCCTATATCGAGAAAGAAATAAAAAAGAGAGAGAGATGTGTGTGTGTTTGTGTGCAAAGGAAAAATCCCCCCTCGAAAACAAAACCCCCGAAAAAAATTATGGCTACGCTCATGTTGTCTATGCAATTATTAATTGAAAGCTGTTTCACTCTTTTGTAGAATAAAGAATAGGCATACCGGTAAAATCGTGGGTAACATTTATAATACATACTCAAGTTCAACTGTCAATATTTTCCCTTTAATCAATCTTCTTCAGACTTCTTGTGATTTTATAGTTTTGGACTTTTATTTCTAGATCTACCACTAATCAATTCCAGTCACAAAGTTCGATTTCATTTATGTAACATTGGTTGCAAATCGTCGCCAACCAAAACAATACAATTTCTAGTTATTAAAGTGAAAAAAACATTTTGTTCTTCATTGGACATGGTCTTATATAAAATATCATATTAATTATAAAGGTCTAATCATGTTCGGATATCTAGCTACTAATTTAAGCTGTCTTCTTTTTCAAAAGTGCATTTTTTTTTATTTGACTGTCAACACTGATAAGTTCGACCCCACTGGTCCAAATGTCTTCATTGTAAAGTAAAATAATGTGCGATACATTAAAAAGCAGATCTATTTTATTTTATATTTAAAATTGACTAGATCTAGTCTATAGATCTATATTATATTAGATCTATTTATTTTTTTAAGGTTTTCGTTTCACAAGAAGACCATAGGGTCTATGTAAACAAATAAAATTGCCTAATCGAATACCTAACACCAACAAATGATTTGACAACTGCACATATCTCTGTCTATATATAATTGCTTACACCACCGGCAATGTTAGCGTCAACAAAGTATCGGATTTTTCGATGAGTACTTCGTCTCGATATCCAGTGGCGCCCACCCGTAGGCTACGATATACTGAGAATAAAATGGCGGACACGGAAGAAAAGCCAAGTTGAGTACTCCATATGGATTATCTTCGAATTAGGCATTTTGAGGCATCAGCTCTAAGAAGAATGGTTAGAATATTGAGAATACATGTTACTTTATTCTAAATCTAGATCTATATGCCTGATATCTAGGTCTAGATCTATACGAATTATTATGATATCTTAGCTAGACTAGGAGGACTCCGACTACTAGTCTAGAGATTACTAGTAATACTAGGACTAGAGTCAGTAGATTACTAGACTCACTAGAGAGAGGGAGAGAGAGTAGCTAGGCTAGAACAGTTACAATAGAAGCAGTACAGAGTAGAGACACTCAAGACAGTAGTTCAGTAGAGTAGTCTGTCTCTGAGTAGAGTCAGAGAATAGAAAATAGATATTTTAAAATAGATAGAAACCACGAATGTTCAGTTCAGTGCTTCACTTATCTAAATCTGTAAATCACATCACCCAATAATGGGGCCAATACAAATAATTATAATGCAATACAGACTGAATTGAATCTCTAGATATATCTAATTGATCAGTGATCTACTGATCTAGTTTATAGATCTATTATTAAGTATTATAATAATTATAATGTGAAGTACTAACTAAGTTAATCAAGTTAATGAACTGTGTAAATCTTATCTTATCTTATATAATACAGACGTTACTTCAAAAAAGAAGATGATTACGTCCTACGCGTCATGCATTTAGTCATGCATATTAACCAATGACTTAAATTCTGCCAAGTCACTGGTTTTTCTGGCTAGCTCAGGCAACCCATTCCATGCTCTAATAGCACTAGGGAAGAAGGAGTATTTGTACAAATTTGTCCTAGCATATGGGACGAGGAATGTGCCTTTATTTTTGTGTCTTTCAGAGTATTTTATTAAATTTTGTTTTTGTATTTGAAGATTATGGTTCAGTGTTTTATGTATAATTGCTACTTTACTTTTGAGTCTTCTGTCCTGAAGGCTTTCTAAATTTAGTGATTTTACTAATGGTGTTACCCTAGTCAAATGTGAATATTCGTTTGTTATGAATCTCACTGCTCTATTTTGTGTTTGTTCCAGTTTCTTAATGTTTTCTTGAGTTGAGGGGTCCCACACGGTGGATGCATATTCTATTATTGGCCTAACCAAGGTTAAATAACATTTTAGTTTTATGTTCTTATTTGATTTATAGAAATTTCTTTTAATAAACCCTAATGCTTTGTTGGATTTTTTTATAGTTTCATCAATATGTGGATTCCATGACAGTTTTTCATTTATTATAACACCTAGGTATTTTGAGTTTTTAGTCTGTGTTACTGGTTTGCCATGAATAAGATAAGCGGAATTAATTTGTTTTAGTTTTTTTGTTACTCTTAACAACTGACATTTTTCTGGGTGGAAAGACATGCTCCAATTTGATTCCCATTTCTGTAATTCATCTAATTCTCTTTGTAAAATATCTGTGTCTTGTTTTGTTTTTATTGTTCTATATATTATGCAATCGTCTGCAAATAATCTGACTTTTGTTCCTGAACTAATGCAATTTGGTAAATCATTTATGTAAATTAAAAATAGTAGTGGACCCAAAACTGTTCCTTGAGGTACACCTGAGTTTACTGTTATTGGTGTTGATTTAGAGCCATTTATTATTACAGTTTGTTCTCTCCCTATCAGAAAATCTTTAATCCACTGATGCAGTGGACCGTTAATGCCGAAATATTTTAATTTTTTAAGCAAACTATGGTGGTGAACTTTGTCAAAAGCCTTGGAAAAATCTAGTAAGATAGCATCTATTTGTTCACTATTATCTAAACCTTTTGAAAAATCATCAATTAGTCCTATTAGTTGTGTTTCACATGATCTATATTTCCTAAAGCCATGTTGGTATGGGGTGAGGACATTATGTTTGTCTAAGTGGTTTATGATATTGCTACATATTATGTGTTCTAGTATTTTACATGTGATGCTGGTAAGTGATACTGGTCTGTAGTTTCCTGGATCAGATTTTTCTCCTTTTTTAAATAGGGGGGTGACATTAGCTTCTTTCCAGTCCTTTGGTACTCTGCCCTGGTTAAGCGATGCTTGAAAGAGTATTTTGAACACTGGGGCTAGCTCATTGCTTAGTTCTTTGAGTAATCTAGCTGGAATACCATCAGGTCCAGACGCTTTATTTGGTTTGGTGTTGGCTAATAGTTTTTTAATTCCATTTTCTTGTACTACTAAATCTTCTATGTTGTCTACTTGGTTCAAATTAAGAAATATGTCTTTGTCTCCTGGGGCTGAGAATGCTGATGCAAAGTATTTGTTTAGGATGTTTGCTTTAGTTTCATTATCATTATGTATTATGTTATGTTCATCTTTTAATGGCGCTATGCCTGTTGTTTCCATTTTCTTAGACTTAATGTATGACCATAGGTTTTTGTTGTTATCTTTAGATATTACATTGTTGATGTATTCACTCTGCAGCTGTCTGCTTACTTTTTGGGTTAGGTGTTTAATTTTTATATACTTTTTGTAAACTCTTTCTGCCTTGGTTGCTTTAAATTTTCTATATAGGTTTTCCTTCTGTTTACAAAGCTTCTTTAGTCTATTATTAAACCAGCATTTATTTATTTTGTTTGATGTGTACTTAGTTGGTATATGATTTTCTATAATGCTTTTAAGATGGTTTTTAATGAAATTCCAGAGGTCATCGACTGGTTGGTTAATGTCTTTTTCTAATAAGAATGTTTGTTGAAAGTTTAATGCAGCTTGGTGTAGTTGTGTTAGGTTACATTTATTCCAGAGTAAGATTTTTCTTTTGGTTTTTGTATTGGCTACTGCTTTTATCTGACTGTGTATTTTTATGATCTCATGGTCTGATAGACCAGGGATAATATCATAATCAACTACTAATCCAGGTCTGTTGGTTAAGAAGAGATCTAATGTGTTGTTTAATCTAGTTGGCTTTTTAATGATTTGATCTAAACTTAGGTTGTGTAAAGTTTCTATGAAAAGCTCATTTATGTCCTTAAGGTTTTGGTGTTTATCTATGGTTAGTGTTTTCCAATTTATATCAGGTAGGTTGAAGTCACCCATAATCCAAAAAACTGCATTTTTATTTGTCTCTTTAAGTGTAGTAATCTGATTACATAGTTCCTGCATGTATTCTAAACTAGAATTTGGTGGTCTGTAAATGCTGCCTATTATAAGGGATGTTGAGGTGGTATTAATTTTACAAAATGTAGATTCTATGTTTTTTGAGTTAGGTAAGGTAATTTCTTCTGCTATAAGAGTGTTTTTTATTGCTAAAAGAACTCCTCCATGATTATCAGCCCTATCTTTTCTAAAAATTTCATAATTACTATTGAAAATTTCTGCATTATAAATTTCAGGATGTAGCCAAGTTTCTGTTCCTGCAATTATGTCTGGTTTCTCACATTCTAATAAAATGTCTAAGTCTGCTGTTTTGTTCCTAATGCTTTGAAAATTTATTACTAAGGTTTTAAGGTATTTTGGTATTACTTCTTTGGTAGGTTTGTTTAGTGAGGCTGTTGTATTAATTTTAGTAGATTTAGGTTTAACAGGAGTGGATCTGGCTAGTGGTTGGTGAGTTGGTTTTGGGATGGTGTTTAGGATGTTGAAATCTAGAATTAGAGTAGAGTCAGAGTATGATACTAATGATAGATTATACTTATAGATTCTAGATGTCTAGATCTAGTGACAGTCTAGTCCATCTAGCATCCAGTATTCCAGAAGAGAGCTTTGTTTACAAAGACTATCAATTAAATTAATTTTAAACCTTAATTACTTAAACGTAAGATCTCTATTATTTACTTATAAATCTAGTTAGTAAACATATCTATTCTATGTCTATTGACATTTATAAGACAATAACTTGAATAAGTGTGACATATTAGATCTAAATATTTTAAATTAAATTTTGTCAATATTGAAAGTTATTAGTTATTGTCGTACTCAATGATACAGAGTCTTACCTGTTTCTCTGAATCTCAGCCTTAGACAAATTTTGATCAGTCTCAGTTTGTATATAATATATATTATATATATATATATTATACTACATATATCTTATATAACTTATAAAATACAGACGTTACTTACAAAAAGAAGATAGTTGTATTACATCCTACGCGTCATGCATCTAGTGATGAATGTTCACCAATGACTCAAATTCTGCCAAGTCATTGTTTTTTCCTGGCAACCCATTCCTTGCTCTAATACTAATAGTAGTAATAGCACTAGGGAAGAAGAAGCATTTGTACAAATGTGCCTTAGATTGGAATGAGGAATGTGCCTTTATTATCTTGTGTCTTTCTGAGTATTTTATTATGTTTTGTTTTTGTATTTGAAGATTATGGTTCAGTGTTTTATGTATATTTGCTACTTTACTTTTAAGTCTTCTATCCTGAAGGCTTTCTAAATTTAGTGATTTTACTAAAGGTGTTACTCTAGTCAAATGTGAATATTCGTTTGTTATGAATCTCACTGCTCTATTTTGTGTCTTTTCCAGTTTCTTAATGTTTTCTTGAGTTATAGATTTGATAATTAAAATAAAAGTTAAAACTGACATTTGCACAGTTATTACATAAGTCTACTGACAGATATATATATAATATATATATGTTACTATGTTATTACTATATTGTTGTCTATGTCTATATTAAGTTTACATAGTGTTAAGTGTAGCATAGTATCATCACCTATTGGAGAACCACACAAGATTTGTTGATTGTCTTTCTCCATTCCTCTGTCTTTTGCCTTGGATAGAATCTCTTTCAATGACAGGCTGTCCATTCTTTTATGTTGTCCATCACTTTTTCTGTCTGCCTCTTCTTATTTTTCCTGGTATTGTTCCCTTGAGGAAAGTATTTGCAAGCCCTGAAGACCTTGTAATATGGCCATTGTCATAGAGTTTTTGGTTTCCAAGCCTCAAAGACTTTGTATTATGTCCCTAGTCATAAAGTTTTAGTTTGCATTTTTTTTTACAGTAGTTAGCATGCCATCGTGGGGTACAATCGCTGTAATAACCCTGTCTCTAATCTCTTTGTGATGCGGCCTTTGAATGTGATACCTATGATCTTTCTACAGCATCTCAATTTCATTGCTTGGATCCTCCTCTTTAGTTTTTCAGTCAGCATCCTAGAATCGCAACCATATAAGAGTTTAAAGCGTCCTTATTTGTGTCGAGGTCTATGCCTTTGTCTTTCTATATTTTTTTAGTTTTGCATGTGCTGCTGTGGACTGTACAATTGAGGCCAGTAGTTCAGGTTTAGGAGGTGTGGTAACTGAATGGTAAAGCGCTTGGCTTCCTAACTGGGGGTGCCGGGTTTGAATCCAGGTGTAGACTGTAATTTTTTTTTTTCGGAATCTATGGGCGCCTCTCAGTCTACCCAACTCTAATGGTTACCTGACATTAGTTGGGGAAAAGCAGAGACGGTTGGTTGTTGTGCTGACCACATGACACATTTGTCAATTGTGGGGCACAGAAACAGATGACCTTTACATCATCTGCCTTATAGATCGTGAGTTCTGAAAGGGGAACTTTTTATTTCTGGTTTGGTTCCCTCCTCTGAGATGATAGCTCAGAGGTATTTAAAACTGTGGCTATTGGCCATAATTAGAGTTTTTACAAAGCTTACATCAACTCACTCTGTCTGTCTGTCAGGTAAAAAGTTTGTACACATTATTTCTCTGATACCCAATCTCGAATAGAGCTTAATTTCTGTAAATTTATTTCTTTTATCTGACAACACAACCCAACCAATTAGTTAATTAACTATTAATAATTATTTTGTTTGGTATCTCGAACAAGGGAAAGAAATTGTACTTGACCGAAGTGGTGGTATAAGCAGAATTAGTTCCCTTCATATGACACTACTCTAAATTGAAACAAACAATATATAACTATACAATCTTCTCTAGTTGCAAGTCCTCACTGACAGAGTGGTTAGCTTAAGGCCTGAGGAGGCGTGAGCCACAAGTTTAAATTCAGGTTGATCCTTTTTTTTTTTTTTGAAAAAGTTTTTTAAAATGAATTACGGTAAAATCTAACCGGATATCCTTTTCTTTCTCTCCCACTCCCCCTTTCCCAACTGGTCCAGACAAGTGATAGGATCATAGCGTATTGAGAAAGCTAAAAGCATGAAATAGTGCTAAACAAAAATAATTGGTAAAAATATTATTTGATCGCACAGATTTATTGTTGTGGTCTAGATCTGTTACAAATTTGATTACAGGACTGATCCAAATTAATTGATACAATTACACTTCATATTTAAAGCTTTTTTAAAAATGTTTTTTCTTGTTTTTGGCATTTATTTACATGTTACCATTTGCAACGAAAGTCTTGTCTATGCGCATAGATTTCTTCTTCTGGCCCTGCTAGGTCATCTGTGTTATCCTCAAATGTTTACAATACCATCATAGCCCTTGAGAGTATCTTCTACTATCTTTTCAACGGAGATATTGAAAAGAGTTGGTGAGAGTAGGCAGCTTTGTCTTACTTTTAATGCGGTTTCACAGTCCCGAATCTTATTGTTAATGTACACAGCACTAGTGGCCTCGTTGTAGATGGTTTTGGATTCCTTTATTATGTTTTTATTTATATTGTACTTTTCCATTGTCGCCCAGAGTGCTTTCTTGAAATTTTATTATGCAGAGACTCAGAATAGGAATGATCTATATCTAGATTAAATACTAATCAGATATGAAGGCTGAAGGGTTCTCTGTGGAAATCATGACTTTAAAGTTATTTACATTACTACAATTAGATCTAGATCACTCTGATTATTACTCTGAAAGCCTATTAAAAATACTAATTTATTAACAGGTTAGGTTATAGAGACTGTATAATATGTTATCACACAAATGAAACATATAGGTCTAGTTTTAATCAGTGAATTATACTTTCTGTTTTCATTTTCAATGTACACTTGCAGAGGAATTTTGTTGTAACCTAAAATTAGTTTTTTACTTTTTGTCAATTTTATGAAAAAAAAAGTTGCATTAATTAACTTTTTGAAAATCTTTACAGATGCTGAAGCCAAGAGAACACTAATGCATCCATTTAAACATTCACTTAAAAAAAGGACTATCATCATAATGGTGGTATACTGAAGTTGTAGTAAAATGCCAAGTCGAATAGTATGTTTTGTTTGTGGAAGTCTGGGTGGAGCGTATCAGCTCCACAGCAGGCCTCATGAAGGTCATGCTTATTTCCCCTTTTTAGAGCATCATGATCCACCAAAAGGTAGTCGAATTCCAGGACCTGACGGCAAAGTTGATAGCTGTAGGGTGTGCTATGCTTTTCTTACACAGCAGTGGGAGACTTATGAGCGCACAAATACACCAGCATTAAAAAGGCTTTACTGGCTTAAGAGGCTGGATGATGGTCAGTTTACAGGGGCAGAAATGAAACTTCAGGGGGAGTATATGGCTCAGGTGATGGGACTGCAGTATCAACCTTCATGTGGTGATGGCTGCACTCCATTATCACCAGATTCTAGGGATGAGTTTAGCACAGGTCAGAGAGAGCCTGATTACACACATGTCAAAAAGCAAGATGTTGATGAAGGTGCTCTAGATTTATCAGTTCCAGTCAAAACAGAACCAAAGGTGAAAAGTAAGAAATCAGGTCATGAAATGTCTGAGGTGTCTACTTCAAGAGCAAGTATAGATCATTTGAGTTTTATATGCTATACTTGTGGAAATGATAGTCAGGGAATAGCAGCCAAACTGATTTCAAGCATATACCATGTAGCTAATAAACCATATTTCCCTTTTTTGACTAAAGTTACCCCTCCAAGAGGAGCCACCCCTTTGAATGAACAAGGTGTCTGCCAAGTGTGTGATCATTGCTTTTCCTCTTTGTGTCACCAGTGGTTAACCTATGAGCAACAAGGTACTCCAAATGGAGCCAGAATATTTAAAGTTAATGGAGTTTTCTTCAGTAATGATTCTAGCATTGTTGCTGGCAGGGACACCAAATCCAGTGTGAAGGATGTGTGCTATTTATGCAGTCAGGCTTGGCCTTCTTCTAAAATGTGTCCTCTTTACACTGCCCCTATCAGTGGCAGGAAAGATCACATGTACTTTCCATTTATTAGAGAGTTACGTCGGCCAAATGGAGCCCATCCGTTGAACCCAGATGGGTCGGTCCAAGTGTGTTTGAGTTGCTACAGCAATTTACAGTTGCAGTGGCGTCACTATGAATCTGAAAAAGTGCCATATCTACATCGTAGGTATTCCCTCCTGCCACCTTCTACATCTGCAGCTGTTTCACAAAGTGTTACATTAGATTCTGATTTGAAGCTTAGAAATCATGGCTTGGAAGACGTTTTAAAGCATAGTGCAATTTCATTGACTAAAGACACTAGAAAAAGTCCAGGTTTGTTAAAGTCATTCACCAATTCTACAGTGATGGCTAACAGCACTTCAAAACATGAACATGCTAAGCCCTACAACAATGAAGTCAAATTGCCATCAACCAATTCTAGCCTCAGCATACCTCACCCCCTTCAGCAGGCTGGGGAAAGACCTAAAAAAGTTTGTTTTGTGTGTGGTGAAAAGTGTCTAGTGACGAAGGCTCAACTGCTTCACATCTACCCTCCAAGATCTGAGGGGAAATCTTATGGTGCGTTAGAACCATTCTTTCCATTTTTAGCTAACTATGAGCCAGCCCCTGGGTCAGAACCACCCAGTGAGGAAGGCATTGTGATATCCTGTTCATACTGCTATTACAGTTTGCTCAACCAGTGGAAAGACTTTGAAGAGCTCAGAATGCCTTCTGATGGGGATCGATTTAAGCGCAAGTACAGGTTACATGATTTTGTTTGTTTTGTATGTGGCATGACTGTACCTAGGAAGAAACTCAGGACATTAGAAGTTCAAAAGTTTCTTTTTTTACGTGAGCATAAAGCCCCATCCAATGCTTTGGTAATGTGGGGTGGCCATGGTGTAGGAGCCTGCAGTTCTTGTCATTTTAGCCTTACTCATCAGTACGCAGAGTTTGAGAGACTGGGTTTACCCATAGAGCTGCGTAAATATAATTGGACTGTACAACATCATCCAGACGAAAACAAAGAAACACACAATAATGTGAGTATTTTATTCTGTTAGAAAGTTATCTTGAAAATAAAGCCAATTCCTATAGATTATATAAAGTGTTTATAAAGTAAATTAGCTGAAACTCATGTTTTGCCTCAATTTGGTGTTGGTATCTAATAGCTATTTTATTTTGTACAAGACATTTTTTTGATTGAATGGTGCCTTTAAAACTTATTTTGACTTTAAATTCTTTTTTCTTTGAAACTGATCCTCCAAAGGAAAGTCCATAAAGTAGTACTGAACCTGATCCTCAAAAGAAAAGGCCTATAATGTAGTATTCTCCATTATTTGGACCTTAAAATTTAATTCTTTGCTTTTTCACTTGAAATGTCCAATAGAGACACCTTCTTCCGGCACTTAACTCTCCTCACCTCCCCCCTTCTCCTTCTTCCTATATATCACTCTACTCTCAAGGCTAAAAGCACAAAGAATCTGTCTTTTCATAAAGGGTAATATCTTCTAATTGTTTTTTTTTTATTGTACATGTATACTGACAATGTTTATCTGCACTAGATGTGGCAATATATGTAGGTCACAGCTAGGGCTGCATAACCATGTGAAAAACTACTGGCCTCCTTAATATTCAAATTTGAAGTATAAGCCTTGAACAGGAAATAAGAACATATAAAAATAATAATATAGGATTAAAAGCATCGTATACTGGCAAAAAAACAAAAGGCAGGTGACCCAAAGGCAGACTCCGAATGCGATGGATTGATGATGTGATGGCAGATCTACCACAGCTTGGGGTTTGGGCGTGGAGACAAAAGGCTCACGAGAGATCTGAATGGAGGGATGTGTTGAGGCAGGCTAGAGCGCTACTGATTTGGATAGATGGATGGGATTAAAAAGTCATGCTAGACATACTCACTTTTAAATAAAATGACAACTAAAAGATAAAAAGTGGGAGAGTTGACCTTTGTGGACATAGTTATTATTTTTATAAGTTATGCAAAAGACACTGTATAATAGAATTTCAAGTTTCCGAGTGTATAATAGAATTTCAAGTTTCCGAGTGTATAATAGAATTTCAAGTTTCCAAGGTTATTTTCAGAATAATTAGTGAGTCAAACGCTGAGTCTGGGATTCCCCTTTTTAAAAAACGTAATGGAAGATTATAAATTTTATTTCTTAGTACTTTTGTTCTTACAACTGCATCATGCCCATAATAAATTTCAATTGTAGTAGAATACCACTTTCAGATAAAATTTCCGTAGGACTAATACATGCAGCCTTTTTATTGATCAGTAATGAATTTCTTTTATTACCCATAATATTAACAATGGTAATAATTAACTTCTAAAGTCTATTAGATTTTAACTTTAATGTTTTACAGGTTAAATTTTTAAACTTGACAACTACCAAAATTTAAGAAATAGTCTTAATTGTTTGTATTTTAAGTTTCTTGTTTTTAACCTAAAATCCTCATTGTTTTTTTAGAGCATCATGATGTGAAAATTAAAAGTTTAATGATTAAGTTAAAATAAATCATGTTTCATAGTTTTTTTTAGATTATATTTTGCTTAAAATTAGCATACTTTAGCAGTCTATTTGTATCGAGTTGTTAGTATATTAGAAATTTTTTTTTATCTGAATAGTGTTATTGAATATCAATAAAAATAAAAAAAAAGAATTTGGTACAAAACAATATATTTAATGTTTGCTCCCATCTCTAGCTGCAAAGACAGGAAGATACTTCAGCAAATAGTGATGAAAATTTTGTAATAGAGGGGGCAGAATCATATCCAAGTGAGTTCTTTTGCTGTTTTTATTTAAATCAAAAATTAATTTTTTGCTCAAAAATTTACTTAAATTGTCTTTAATACTTTTTCAAACACACTAGGCTTGTCTAGCAGTGGGAAACTGACGTTGAGTACATACAGTGCCAGTGGTACCAGACTGCCCATGACAGCCCCACCCTCCACATTTCACTCCCCTAACAGCACTGGTAACTCCTACCTGTCCAGTTTTTCTGCTGCCTTACGTAAGCTGGCTTATCAAACCAAAGATTTGTCAGGTTAGTAAAATGACCAATTGTGGACTTATCTTTAATATGTGTAAAAAGTATATCTGTTATATAACAATAATGTATTTACAAATACTTGAGTTAGGTGCACATTTTAACTTTGATAAATTGACACTTTGCTGTCATTAGTATCCTATTATATATTTATAGCTTTTATATAGCGCTATTTTCATGCTTAAAGCATGCTCAAAGTGCTTTGGTCCCATCTCATTTGTGGACCAGTGGGGGAGGGGGTATCTAGGAGTTGGTTTTCCGTGCTGCCTTTAGGCGCTCAGTAAACACAACTCTGCCTGAGTCGGGTGTCGAACCTCGAGCCCCCTTCTAGGTAGCCAAGCCAAGCTAAGTTCAAGCACACTTAGCCTCTCAACCACTCTTCCCACGCTATTATTCTTCGTGTCATGTGTTGGTTGGTTCTGTCAAGTCTATATCTCTCTCTCTGAGATGAACCGCATAGTGATTTCCAGATGACATCCTTCTCAGTTTGGTTTCAAGAAGTGTGCACCTTCTGCACTAGCTTGGATTACGGTGTGCATGGCAGGGTTATAACAATATATTGGCAAAAACTTGGACCATTGTGTCCATTACCTAAAGCACATACCACATGGCAAATATCCATCTAATGTTCTAATTAAAATATTATGGTTTTAATTTAATAGAATTTTTTTAATGTGTTTCATCCCTAAGATTTTTGTGACCATCATGATCTTCTATTTATATGTATCCTATGGTTTATAAAGTCTCTACATTTCTTGATTATTGCAGATGATTCCCCAGCCAAACACAGCATGTCTCCATCATCACATACCAGCTCCAGATCAACCACACCAAAAAGGTCACACTCCTTGGCATTTTCTTCTAAGCCTAATCCATTATCTGCCTCCAATCAAACTCAGAACAGCCTAGAAAGTCATAGGAGGGTGAGCACTTCTATTCCTTGTTCCTGAAGTTTTTATGTTCTGATAGTCATTGTGCACTAACATCATTGTATTACGTTACCAGTTATAGCCTATATAATTCCACTTTTCTCTTTGCTTGCTCTATCCACTCATACCTTAGTCTGCAGATAGAACACAGACCAACAACATGGACTCACCTCATGACCATGGAGGTAGATCTGTCGTAGAGCAACGTCTTGCAAGTCATGACATCAGTCAGGGAAGGGATACCAGGGATGAGCTTCGGAGGGATTCCAGGGATGAGATTCGGAGGGATTCCAGGGATGAGATTCGGAGGGATTCTAGGGATAGTTCCAGGTTAACTGGAAGAGAATCCAGAGAATTTGAACGAAATGCTCATTTAGCTGCAGCTCAAGTGAGGATGTAAGTTTTAAGTCCTTGTAATTTTTTTATTTTTTTTACAGAAAATTTCAATACATCTTAGCATGAAATAGTTGACTTTTATTGACTTGATATTTCAATACTAGCATAATTAATGAAAGGTTTAAAAACATTAATATTGAAAAAGTGTCATCAATGGTAGAAAGTTGTAGCTCCAGGGCTGAACATTCCCTACTTTCTTTTCTTTACTTTAACCTTTTGAGACCTATCTCTCCCTTAATATTTTATTTGTATTAATTTATTTGTGTATTTCTTTGATGGAATAGGGTTAAAGAATTATTTTCTGTCTTAATAACTATCTATAATTTAAATGTTGCTTTTGTATAAATTTTTGTTTCCTATACACAGAGCTAACAGTGAACTCTATGCTCGAGACTTCCCTGGTTATCTAACGGAAGAGGAAGCTGCCAGCATTGGATTGGCTATACCTCTGCGCATTGACCCAGCTGCTTACGTGGCAGCATATCATCCATTCTACCTTCAACAGCAGGCCATGGTAGCACAGAATCCTTTCAGGTATAAAAGCATGAGTTTTATGTTTTATTTACAGAATTGCTTGATATAAAGTGTACACTATTTGAACAAATGGTTGGAGTAAAATGACTGTAAGATTTTTTTTTCTCATTTCATTGTATAGTAAAAGTTTTAGAAATAAAAAAAAAAAGATTGTACTGAACATCTGAGACATTGATCATTAAAACTGTTATTAATGTGAACATTTGTTCAGGTTAGATGATCCCATGCTGTTAGAGCAATACAGAATGTTCCAGTCCTCTTTTTTACCATTTCCTGGTGGTGCCTACCTTCCTGGTCCCCCCAGACCTGTGGACATGCACTCAATGCTTGCGGCTGCTCAACATTATCCCTTGGAACTGCTGCAGCAACAGTATGCTTATATTAATTCTAGTCATCCATTGCTGCATTCAAGGTTTGGTACTCAGGCCAACCTCTTAGACAGGTTAGTGCATTTAGTGACTGAATCAAAAGTTGTTTTTTTTTAATTTCTTGAACAAGTACTTCCCCCACCTCTAAACGATGTATGACTTTTAAAAATAATTACAAGTCAATAAAATTGTATAAAATTGATGAACTTGTTTAGTTTAAATAAGGGTTTGTATCAGCACTTAATCATTTCTTGTTAAGTCTTTGACAGATCACAATTAGCTGTCTTACATTGAAGGAACATAAAAATATTAAACTTGTTACAAAACTAAAAAATTATCTTCTTAAAATGTTATTAAGCTACATTAAAACTTGAAATTGACATAACTAATCTTTCTCAAAATGCAATTTTCAGTTTTATTTTGGAAGTTCATATAATATACATTTATTTCATCATGTTTCTGATGTTTATATTTTGCTTTTTCAACCCTTGTTTACAGAAACTGCTTAGCAGAGGAGAAATCTCACCTTTTATCCGAGAGACATAAAGAACATGAACGTTTGCTAGATTGGGAGGTCAAACATGAACCTGGCTTTAGTCCAGATCGAGATTACAAAAAGTTGAAAGACCCTGAACCCTTTGCTCAAGATCGTCATAAGGAAAAACATGATTATCCATCTCATCGACCAGAAAGCACTATAAGCCATCTGGTTGGTGAAAGTAGTGTGGTACATGGCAACTTAAGTTCTGTAGCTGACAAACAGAGCCACAGTAGAGATTTTCATTCTTCTGATTTCAAACCTAGTAAGACTGGACATTACTTTATCAATACAGGCATTATTGTAACTATAACTTCTGAACATCTTCTGGTGGTAAGAGTTAAAGTAAGAAACCTAAAAGCTAGTGAAACCCTAACCAAATATTTTATTTATTCAAAGGGATTCACCAAATTAATATATTTCCATCTATGCCTTGTGTAAATGTGGGGCACAACTCATGAAGATCACAACATAGGTTACAATATTGACACTATGTTTCATAGTTGTAACCAAACCTGTTTAAATTGTTCAGGTCATTTTTGTAAAACAGTCCAATTGACCAGCTCTAACAAAGAAACTCTCATTACCTTCAAAAATGTACTATCACTAATACTTTCTCTTATGTTCAGAACCATTATACTAAATAATTAGTCAGTGTTTTAATTTACTCTAGGTCCCAAGCTTGATTTCAGGGAGTCCACTTTAGAGAGGTCACCTCACCACAATTTTACTGTCTCTCCAAACAAAACCAGCCAGTCCTTGAGTGTTCCACTTTCACATGATGACTATTTAAAACTTCATTTAAGTAAGGTAAATCAGTTTGAGTTTCAGTTTGTTTCTATTCAAATAGAAAATAAATGCATTAAAAGATAGATATTTTTTTGCTTTAATATGCCTAAGTTAAGAAATGTATTGACTTAATATTGTTGAATGACTTTTACTTCCATTTTGTTTTTTAAAATTATTTTTGTACAATTCCTCTATTCTGCTTGCAAATTCATGATCTCAAAATCCTAGGTGGGTGGACGTAGTTCTTGAAATGTTTTGGTTTCTAGAAATTAGACAGCAGCTGAGCTGATGTATAATTACTAGCTATCTGGCCACACTGGGAAAACTTTACTTTGACCATTATAATTTTTCAAAGTATAAAAATCAATTTAAATTTGGCTAGAGGACTAGAAAATCTTTATCTTAAAACTATATCTTCAGGTATTTCTGCATGTAGGCCCTATTCATTAAAGAGTGTAATAAATAAAAGTATTTATTTTTCTTGTTTTAAATTTCATTTTCACTTTTTTTTTTCCTTTATTATAAGAGCTCCAGCTCTACTTCTGTTGATAGAGATAATCACAGTCCTTCCAAGGTAATGAAACTGTCACCAAGCTCACAAACTGTTAGTTCACAAGATCTGCTTCAAGATAGCCTGCGGTCACATCCACTTTTACATCAGCAGCATCCTACTCTACCTTCATCAGCACACACAGCTTCTAGTTTGAACTCCTCCAACAATCACATAAAAAATCCCAGGTGTAGCTCGGGGGTGAAAACTCTGTTCAGGCCTTTTGATGATTGCCAAACTTCTATATCCCCAACAGAGACTGACCTTATTAAGCATCCAGAAAGTGATTTTCTGTCACCTGGCAATCATTCTCTTGGATTACCTGTTTATTCACAAAAACCTACTGCTTTGGATAACCATACAGCTATTTTATCCATTCCTACTGTACAACCCTTTTCTAAGTCATCGCAGCCCAGCACTGACAGCACAGCTTTTCTCCAGTCCTCGGAAAAAATGAATCCACTGCTTGTAACCAGTGTTATGCCAAGCCCCAATAAACTTGACCGATTGTCTAACTATGTTCAAGACAAAGTGGAAAGATTTGATTTTAAAAGTCTTGCTCGTGAATGCAGTTCATCCTCTGCTAATTGTGACCCAGCTGAGACTATTTCTTCAGACAAGTTTCTTTCTAAGGCTAACACACAAAGAAGGCTTCTTAGTAAGCTAGATCATGAACAGCAAAGATTAAAAAAACTGAGAAAAACCAACAGCTCAGATGTTGAGGATTTGGAGGAAAGGAACTTGGTTAGATTGACTATGATAGAAAGAGCAACTCCAATCCCTCTAGAAGCACCAAAGAATAAGTTGGAGCTTTTGGAGTACTTAGGAATTACAACCTGGGCAAAAAAAAAAGGTAAACTTGATCATAAAATCATAAATATAGTGTTCATTATTTTGCCTTCAAAAGGTTGCTGGCCTTTGTTGATCCCAAGTAGGTAAATTCCTGCAACCACCACCATAAGGGCTTGATTCTCAATATGTATCACAGGTATTACTTCGACATCTAGTGCCAGGATTTCAGTCTTAGGGATGCTTACTGTAAGACTAAACTCTTGACAAGCAGCTGCCAAGGCATTCACTAGCCTCTAGTACTTCTTGTGAATAATCTGTGCAAGGCAGTAGACCTATCAAAACCTGTATTTTGTTGTTTTTTTTTTACATTAAGTAGCTGGGTACTATTTGGTAGGTGCAACTTAGGACATCAGAAAAATAACTTGTCAAGTGCATGTAAAAAATATTTATACTGGTAGATGACCCATAAGATGATACTTAAGTTATGTGCATGTAATTTCTTTTAAGCATTTCCTAAAATTACATGTTTTCTATGGTTACCTTTGAAATGGAAGAAGTGAATCTTAAATCTAGTAATTTTTCAATATTTACAAGTGAAGCTGATTCAAAGAAATTTAAATAAATAATCTATATATTTGTTAAAATATTAATTCTTAAAGCACTGAATGTATTTTCTTCCTTTTGTATTTCATGTCATTTTTCTATTAAGCTTTCAGTATTTGTTTTATATGCTATGTTTTTAATTTTAAAAAAGTTCTCCCTTCAGACCTTATGGTCTATAGGGCAGATGATGTAAAGACCATCTGTTTTTGTAGCCTACGGTAAAACGAGGGTGTCATGTGGCCAGCGCAACGACCAGCCGTGTTTACTTTTCCCCAGCTAGTGTCAGGTACCCATTAGAGCTGGGTGGACTCAGAGAATCCTGAAACTAAAAATCCAAATCTTCACCAGGATTTGAACATGGACCTCCAGTTCAGTTACCAATCGTTTTACCGCTCAGCCACTGCACCTCCATGTTATTAATTAATTTCTGCCTAATTTGAAATATGTTTGTAACAACTCAACTTTCCAGATTGCATAGTTATTTTGCATTGAGGACCATTAAGTCTAAAAGCTCTACCAAGTAAATAATTTAATGCTATATATTATCACTTTATTCTAAAATTTGAAGAAGAAAAAAAGGCACTTCCAAAAACTTACATATCTAGAAACTAAAGTTTCCTGGTTTCAACATGTCAAACTGTGTACACAATTTAAACCTTAAAAAAAGAACAATGGTAGCTTGAGAACCTGGTTTCTCTACTTCTTGAGCCACAGAAAGAACATAATGTGAGCTTTGTTGAATAGCTCTTACTGATTATTGAACAGGAAAACAAAAATTAAACCATGGCATCTGGTTTACATAATTGGGGTTATTCCATATTTCTTCCATGACATGTGATAGTGTTGTTTACATTAATGACCTTATTAATTTCATTGTAATTTAAATGTGAAAATAGTCTAGATCTAGACATCTTAAGTAATAAAAAGTATGTTACAAGAATTCATTGATATGATTATTTAGTAAATGTACTAGATCTAAGCTACTACTAGTACTACATTTTATCATAGGATGACATGATTATTTATTGATTTCATTGTAATTTGAATGTAAAAATAGTCTAGATCTAGACATCTTAAGTAATAAAAAGTATGTTACAAGAATTCAATGATATGATTATTTAGTAGATGTACTAGATCTAAGCTAGTACTAGTACTACATTTTATCATAGGATGACATGGCCATTATTTTCATGTATAAGACCATAACCATGTGACTTATTTTAAAGTAGGTCAGATATTAGAAAAAATCCTATTGTGACAAACTATTTCATTGGCAAACTAACAATAGGCTAAACAATATAAGTGCTCCTTTTGTTTGTGTGTGTGTTTCAGAGCTTCAGCTGGAAAAAGAAGTAAGAAGGAGGCAACAGTTGAGGCTGCCCAGCGTCAGCCCCATCCATTGTGAATCAGAGAGTACTCCAGAGTTCACGTTTAGGCAAGAACACCCACTAGTGTTATCTCAGCCCAGCAATTCTAAGCTACCTTCACAACCTGAAAAATCAAAGTTTCTCTGTGACTTGGGTCTAGTACCATTCCCTGAAAATGATAAATCTGGTAGGTTGGATTTTAAACTAAAAAAAATATAATAAAATTATTTATTATCTCAATTATATAGTTGTCAAAATGCTTGCCATATTATGATTAAAATTGGGTCATAACTAAAGCTACATATTTCATAGCCAACATTTTATTTTTAGGGATGAGAGATTATTCAATATAATGTAATGAAATAGGTTTAAATTTAATAGATTCATTTTAGATTATGAGTCAAGGACTACTTAAGTTGTCTTTATTTAGCTTTTATAACTTTATACATTTGTCTCTGTTCCTATCTTTTTGCACTGGACACTCACTCATCCGATATTATTCAAAATACAACTTTTACTAGAAAAAAAACAAACAAGTATTTAATAATGCATATTATTTTAGAGTGGAAAATAAAGGTTTTGCTAATACAATGTATTGTTTATAATTTAAATGGAAATATTTCATTCTGATCATTGTGTTTCAGTTTCCTCAACAGATGGGATGTATGCATGGCCAGGTGTTGAAACTGTTATCCACTCCTACCACAAGCATAATGAAGGTATCAGTCTATTTTAAAAATATGCAAAAGAGATTAAACATTTTTTTGTATGTGCCCAGCAGATTGCTTAGATGAAACTATACTGCTATATATTTTTAAGTGTTTTTCAAGGAACGTGCTCCCAGCAGAATCAAGGAATACATGTATTAAATTATTAAAAAATCTTTATTTTTCTTAGCATAAAAAGAATTTGTCCTGCCCCCTCTTGATTCTGAAGCTGTCTAATAAAAACAGCTTGTTTCACCTAAAATAGGCACAGTTTGTTCTCAAAATGTTTTAAAATTTACTACTTTGATAAATCATCATAAACATCATCTGCCCCCAAGAGACAGAAAGCTCTGAAAAGGGTACCTTTACTTGACTTGACTTAGATAAAATTAAGATTTAAGACTTGCCTCTCCTCTAATTGATGTTACAGAACAGCATCAAGAGGTACACTTACTGCGTGAGCGCTCTCAGCAATTGAAAGCGGAAAACGAAAGGCTGGCACAAGTTTCTGAAGCACATAACCAACATATGGCTGTAAGTGAGTACTTTCTTTTTTCTAACATAAATTTAGTAGAAAATTGGAGAAAAACATTTGTACTACAAGGAATGAATCAAACTATTCACATATTGTGACCACAAGAACGCATCAAACTATTCACATATTGCGACCACAAGGAATGAATCAAACTATTCACATTTCAATACCTTTACACATTTACAAGGCTGTTGTGTGTGTACCTAGCAAAATAAAATATCCTAATTTCTGTCTGCCACTAGAGTCAAGGTAGTTTTACTCAAAACTCTTTTTAAAAAATTGTGTATATCAGAACTTGAATCCATTACCTTTACCTTTGTACCCAAGCATTTTTATCATTTGTGCTACTGCATTTCCATAAAATTCAATTATCATTTTAAAAAATTAATTATATATGAGTTCACTGGTGTAATATTACATAAATCAACTTTCTTTTCTCAACATACAATATCCACTGTGATCAACTCTCTACTAGTACAGAAAAAAGATTGTCATAATACTTTGTGACTAGAACTCAAAAATCGAATGATTCTTGTGACTCAAAAAGATTTAGAACAGCTAGTCAAAACTTGATGTCACTTCAATGTAGGAATTTTTCTTTTAATGTTTTGACATTTGTATCCTCCTAGATGTTATTGCTAGAACATCAGAGGATGGAACAGACAAGAATTCATTGCCTCTTTGCCATTGACTTTCTGAAGAAGTCCTGCCAAAACTTGAAGAAGCCTTAGATAATGCTCAATGAAACCCCAACCCAATGGATGTCATCATTTATCCTAAGCTTATCTACTTGACATATCAGCTGTCTGCTACACTGGGTGGCCAGTTTTTTTCTTTCTTGAACTTATAATGTCATAATTGTGGGCTGTTTTTATCTTAATTATGAATGTGATGATTATTATTAACAACAATCTAATACGTTGACACCTTTATAAGGTGCTTGATATGTGTTTGTATATAATGTTTGACTGGCTTGTAAGTGCTTCAAACAATTGATGTTCTTGGAAAAGATGTTTACAAAGAAAACTGCTTAGTGCCATATATACTATATATATATATATATATATATATATATAAACTCACCCATTAACATTATTGATGGCATCATTGATTGACTTAATCTGCCAACAAATTGAACATGTTGGAAAGATTTAATCAAGTCTTGGATTTAGAGACATTGCCGCACTGGTATTCCAGGTATGTAATGTTTTAAAGTGCTCAATAACCATGAAGCTTATCTAACGATGCTTTTCAGTATTTACAAAGTATTTTTTTTTTAATTACGAAATCAGATCATTTTAAACCAAAATAAAAATGTTGCATTTGTCTATAATGTTGAATCTAATGACAACTGTACCAAATATATATTGATAAAAAAAAAAATTAATCTGTGAAGCCAGCTTATGCTTTAACCATGATGTACTTTTGACATGATTCAAACTATCAACTTTCTTGGGCTATGCATAAAAATCATTTTATGTAATCACTTATTGTTTCTGATTACTGCTCAGTAGCATATATTAACTTATCTATTTTGGGTTAAACCAGACTTCAATTAATACAAAATTGTCCAATTGCAAACTGATATGGCTACATATAGAATTGTGTAGTGAACCAAATCAACCAAAGTTTTGTCTCTAAATCCATGACTCTTAAAACTCCTAAGTTTTATTAATATATATAAATATACATACATAAGGCTGTTACTAGAATGACATTTTTTTTCTTCCTATATTGTAATTTAATTCCTACCAAAACAATTTTTTTCTGCATAAAAAGGAAAGGTTAAGTGTATATAATATATATAATTTTCTGAGAACCACAAGAAACAAAATATTGTCCAATTGTAAATAGTTGATTAGTGTAGTTTTGTTAAGTACAAAAGAAGTCTATTTATTATAAGTTTCTCTGTGCAATGATAGACTTTGTTTTTATTATATACCCAATGCCATTGAAAGCTGGTCTGTGGTGATTGTTCAGTTCTGTTGTTACTAAAGTGTTGTTTTAGCTTTGTGAGTAATATTTGACCTGTACATAGTGGAAAGAATGTACACATACAGAACTTATTTCTTTTTTGGTATCCACACTCTGACATAATTAGTTTTCTAATTTATTATTTTTTAATAGTTTTAACTTTTGTTTTATGAAACGAAATCTATTTATGAACATTTTTACTATATATATATATGTTACGATGCCATAACATAATTATATTAATGTTCACTATGTAACTTTGTTATAGCTATACATGATGTTAGCTGTGTAGTTCTACTTTGTATATAGTTTGTGTTGTTGGTAGTTTTATGTACAATTTATGGTAGTATTAATCTTCTTTTGCTTTAAATATTTTGAAACTGATTGCACCAACGAAACCCTGACCTGTCTATAATTTATATTTTACTTTAATTAATTCAACAAAATTCAACTCCATTCACCACAAAAATATAGTTCCTATTTCAGTTAAATATAACCCATACATGTTAACATTATTAGTTTCGTTATTCAATTAATGATTTTAAAAAAGTATGATTTTTTAGGTCTGAACATAATCTTGCTTAATTAGCTGTCTTAATACTTAACTTTGTTATTACTGTTGTGCCTTTTATTTGATTTTTTTTTTATACATTTGTATTAATTGTATTATATCATGACATGGACATTTTTTTTTGCTTCAGTTGTATGATTAGTTCATGTACATTCATACACATTTTGACATTATTTTTGTTCAGTACCTCAAATACACCCATTTTTTATACTGTCTACCTGAGATTTAATCTTTAAATATTGTACCTTTTGTTTTTGTAAGCCTTTGAAATATTTTTGCATCACATAATAAAGACCACATTATTAAATATTATCTATTGCCAACTTGTATCAAGTAATGTCTCTGTCGAGTAATTCAGGAGTGAATTACACAACCAAGGGATTAAGTTTTTTGTCAGGTTTATAAGCAGATCCTAAACCAATAGTTCTGTTCTCCTATTATTGATTGCTTAAACATATCAACAAGGACAGAAAAAGAATGTGTATATTTTGTTTAAAGTTATTAGTTTTTATTCTATAAAATGATTAGTGAAAGGATAATTGAATGAATTCATTTAGCTTTTTCATACTTCCTTAACTCCTACTAAGAAAAGCAGGAAATATGTTCACAGAACTGAGAATAGTAAGAGAAATCTTTTTTTTAGAAGATAAATAGCCTTCTAGGTGATTTATTGTTTTTTTTTTTAGCTTAATATTTATGTAGTATAATAGTAAGACTATTACTAATCTTAAATTGCCACCAATAATGAATAGTTGAAATGCACTGGGTTACTAGTGCACAGTGAATGTATTTCTTATGAAAGAACAACAGACTGGTTGTGACAGGACATTTCTATGTAATATCTTCATGTTGACACATTCCTTGATCATTGGTTCACTTGAGGTGTTTTTTTTGTTTTTTTTTCTAAAATAATAATAATAATCTATATTGTGCTGGGGTTGTTCAATTTTATTTTGTAATTGACATCATAGGCATTGTCTTATATTTTGCTGACTCTCAGTTTGTAAGAAATGCAACAAAACTAACAAAGAAAAAAATACAATTACAAAATTTCTGCATTGTATTCATTCTATCTGTACATTTGAATATGAGGAAGTATTGTACAAGATGAAAAAAAAAAATTAAATGGAATATATACCATTAATACATTGAAGCACACAAACTATTACAAAAATATGCATGATAAATTACTGTAGGGAAAAAAAGAAGCATTGAGATATATTTATAAGCTTCTCATAACTCCAAAATATATAGTCAAATAGTGGACCATTTTAACAAAATCTACATAAAACTATTCCATTTGTGCACTGATGAGTGTTGTTCATCAGAAAAGCAGCATAATGTGGGGAAAAACAAACTTCCAATTTGTTAAGATTTAGAGATTACCGTATTTAAAATAAATTTGAATGGCTACATTTTAAAAATTTTAACACAATAAATAAATAGTATTATTTGTATCATTTAGTTTATGAACTCATTTGAATTATTAACAGAAATGTTAACTTCCTTCAGTAATGATACAATTTATGAAACAGTTACTAAAAGACCTGATACAAATAAGAAAGCTGAAATAAAATGATACTATACAATATGTGGTGGCAGAGCAGTAAAGCACTTAGCTTCCAAATTGAGGGGTCTCAGGTTTGAATGTCTGTGAATTTGAATTACGGGATTTTTAGGACACCCACCCTCCAACTCTAATGGATCCCTGACATTAGTTTGGGAAATAGCTTTGGTCTTAGTGCTGGCCACATGACTCCCTCATTAATGGTCAGCCTAAGAAACAGATGACCTTTACATCACCAGCTGTATTGATGGCAAGGTCTGAAAGGCATACTGTAGAATATGGTAATTTTAGAATTCATATTTCTTAGATAAGTAAGAGCTTTGATTTTGGAAACAAGCTTTAGTACATTGAAAAAACTGGTATAGTATAAGCAGGGTGTAAGTTAATTGTTTTTTTTTAAAATTCTCTAATGGCATGACCCAAAGGACTACAATAAAGTGTGCTCTACCCCAAACTTTGGTCCCTAAATTTTAAAACATTTAAAAGATAATACCTTGCTTTTCTCCTACCACAGAACAGGTTTATGGGTAAACACCCTTGATATGATTTATTCCATCACAGTTAAACATTCTTCTTCAGTTGCAGCCCATGTAAGGATAAAATACATATGCTTTGTCACCTCCATAGTTCTTCCACATGCCAACAAATTTTCTGCCCCTCAGTATCAGTCTTCGAGGATATTAGTAAAATATGCTATAAAGTGTACAATAAATATAATTTACAGAAACATTTTTATTGGCCTGTAACAAATATTGGTCTTACAGTGCCTTTGTTAACTTCATACAAACATTTTACCAAGTAAGGTCACATTGATCAGGAACACATGCAACCACACCATCATGTCTGGACCTCAGGCACCAAGTAGATCCTTACATTTGTTCTCCATCAAAATGTCAATGTCATCTAATGCAAACCAATTTTAATTAATCATTGTCACAAACAACCCCCAATGTGTCAAATCATTCTTTAGGGCATGAAATCTTGTAAAATTCATGCAGCCAAAATCCTAAAAAGCTTGAGAATTTGAGTTTGTTGTGTCTCTTGAAGTTACTGACTTGAGCTGGTGCATGTGATTGAGAGCTTTAGTGAGAAACAGACGAACCGTATTGATCTCCATTAATGTTAGATAGTTCAGCTGAAACAAAATATGTAATGTTAGGTAATCTTGTAATAACATTTAAATTTTAATTGTATTCTGTTTCATTTAAGGCATTTGAAACCCTTTCTCTAAGTAAAATATATGTCACCTATTACTACACCATGTATAGTTATTGGCTTATTGTGTATTAATAAAAAAAAACAACTAAATAGGTTTATAAAAGGCACACACTTTGAAGGCCACACAGCTACTTTGATGCATCCTGCACTTATTGTTACATTTTTATTTGACCACTCAAAGCTCCCTAAAAATTCCTTTTTGTACATTCATATATTGACAATGAAATGTGTTTGCAGACCTGCCTACCAAAAAAAGTCCAAATGCGTAACGCTGATTGTCAAAATGCGTATTTTGGCACCAGAATGCGTAACACTTACACGATCCATTATTTTGTCAAATATATATATATATATATAATATTAGATTTAGATGTCATGATTAGATCTACAATCTAAATCTAGATCAATACGACAATAGAGATGATATCTAGACTAGATCTGGATCTATGTCTATATAATGAATATAATCTAATTTAGATCTGGGCTTAAGAGTGTTACCGCGATGCCGTGGATCCGCTACAAACGTAGGTCTACTCCAAACTTTCGTAGGACTACCTTCATCCTTGATCTATTCTATACAACGACTAAGAATCTAGTCTAGATCTAGACTGATGGTAGTAGATGTTATCGATATAGATCTATTCAATCTAAATCATACTACAACAAAATTGGATCTAGATTGTAGAGAATCATGACATAACGTAATGTCTAGCTAGACAGCTAGATCTATTCCTGTATAACAAGTTATCTAGATTCTAGACTAGATATCTACAATGTCACACAATGACTCAATGTGTTTTGAATCGACAGCGCTTCGATATTTTTTTCTATACAAATGAATACGGGAATCAGGGATTCAACATAATTAACTAATGAACTTACAAAAAAAAAAAAAGTCACGTTGGCGTATCAGCTAACTGACGGTAACAACCCGCGACTCCCTCATCGCGTTCTTCATTTCTAGACTAAATCTAATTGCTTTTAAGAACCAATCAACGTATAGATCTGGAAACAATGTGTTCCCCCACCTTTTATGTCTCCCCCCCCCCCCCCCAGGACGGCTTAGCGTGACCTCCGTGGCCGCTCGTAAGCTAGTCAAGAGAGGGGGGGGGGGGGGGGGGGAGGATACGAAATGCGTAATGCGACGGGTTAAATGCGTATTTGCGTACTGACGATCATTTTTGGGAGATTTTGCGTAACGAATACGCATTTTGCTTAACGGTAGGCAGGGCTGTGTTTGATATCTTCCTAAAAATTCCTTTTTGTAAATTCATATACTGACAAAATGAAATGTGTTTGATGATATAGGAACTAAAACGAAAAAAAGACCGCACTGATAGAAAATGTAGGGCCTAAATCATGATCAAATACAACCTCCCCTTTATATATACTTTATATATACCTGTCAAAAACAATTTTTATTTATACAGAAGCCCCTTCAGGCTTACTTAACTGTGACTGTCTTATCAACTTCTTTGAAGGAAAGCAATATATAGTTTAGAACAAAATGCTAGGCAGAAAAAACAAAGATCTAGGAATGTGCAGTGAAAATGAGCCATCAACTATTTCAGAAATGAACTATAGGACTATCTGATTAGTTAAGGAATAAATGGAGAAGGAAAAGAAAAGAGCGTGGAATGAATGAATGGCATGGTGGCACTCAACATGCTTATAAATACTGCTAAGAAAGCTATAAGCATTATTTAATCTTTCTTACTATATTGAGGCCAATGTTTTTCTCTAAGGCATTATAAAACTAATGCTTTAATGATTAAGTCAAGCACCTATTCTCTGTCTCTGGCTAGATGGAAAACAACTGGCTTCTGAAAGAGAAGCTTGAGTCTTCTCACAAATTTTGCAGAAGACATTTTAGGATCCAAAGACAAACTCTTGTTGAATAAAGGGTGCAGAAGGGGAAGAAAAAAAATAGACCAATGGCTAACAATGGCTTTGCTGCATCAGAAGTGGCAAAATAAGCTGGTCACAACTGAATGTGTTTACTCACATGAAATGCTGCACTCATTTGTAATCTTTGAACTCAAAGACAGACACTGCCATATTTGGCTCTACAAAAAACACTTCCTAAGAGTTAGACCCAATGTATATTAGATTGAAAAAAAACGTTGAACAGCAGGCTTATAGACAAAACGAAGACTTACTTTGGCATGTGATTCCCCACTTTTGACAAACACATCAATACTGCTTCTGAGTTTTGCTATTCTCAGATCCCAGATATCTTTCACCAAAGTCCTAATTTCATCTGCTTTTGGTATGTCATCTGTTCCCCTTAAAAAAAAAAGTTGATTGAATTAATTCTAAGTAAAAATATCAATAAATATTCAGATCCTGCATTGCATTCAAGAATATTTCATGGAAATAATTATGTTTCTAACAATATTTAAAATAACGCATTGCTATAAAAATAATTAAACATATGTTATCATAAGCAGCAGTTGTGCTGATATTAAGAATGATGAATGAGATGGCATAATGCATTGAATTTCTATTGTGCATCTCTATTTTTGCACCCAAAAAAAAAAAAAAGGTTAATATGTAGGTGCATACATTATATATTTATCATTTTAAAAACAAAAGGGAATTCTTTCTCAAGAAAAAAGTTTACATTGCATATACTTTTAAGCATTTAAAAATCAATTAGGTACAATTGGATTTTCAAACTTCTTTTTAGTTTTTGAGATGAATAGCAGAGAAACAATAATGTCTTTAGGTCCACTAAAAAGTAAACTCTAGTTTCAGAACCAAATACACTGAACTAAAAAACCTTTCTCTTTTTTTTAAAATGTACTTAGATGTAATTATTTACCACTGCAGCAAAAGTTGTGTGATTTCCATATAATGTGGACTTGGCATTGGAGTGAAAAATCTGCTGTCTGCTTCTTCTTGTTTTTTTTCTTTCAGTACATCTAAAAAGCAATAGAAAACATAGAATTTAATCTTGTCCAGATTATTTGATGATATTTATGGCAAATTTAACAAATACATTAGAGTAAAAGTTGAAAACAACAACATAGAAATCAGACTAGTTTCATTTTGACTTTAACATATTACTTAAGTATTATTAATAAATAAAATTAGGGTTCTATCATCTACCGGAGGTGAGCTTCGGGTTTAAATGAATATCAGGCCATTTTTACAACGCTTATTTTATCTTGCTCTGTATTTTTTAAAATGGATTTTTTTTTGTAATCAATTTTTCTAACACTTCTATTCATCCAATTATCATCACATTTTACATAGACGCTCATTGTAGATAATGATGCATAAATAAATTTAACAAAAAAATTGCATTATCAACAAACTAAGGCATGTAACTACATTTCTAAGTCCATCAACAGAAATAAAATTTACATATCCTCTCTAATTCAATAATCTGAATATTTAATTGCTAAGTGTATAAAGATAGCAAAAAAAAACAACAACAAAGGCCAACATTAAATACCTATATCCATCCAATCTGGAGCAACAAATCTGCATTTTTGTCTTTGCTTTAAATTCACAGCAAGCCATAAAGGGACAGGCAATGGAAGACCAGCACTGAATGGACCAACGTCTCCCTACAAATAACAATGATCAAATAGATATATGTGTAAATTATATTTTTTATGTCAGTCATAAAATCCTATTCATACTATTCAGAAAAGACCTGCCTATCATTACAGCAGGCCACTTTTAATTCATTTCAAGCTATGAATAATAATAACTACTAGCATATTCGTACATATTGTTATAACTGTGGTGGCAATGCAGAAAGGGGTAATTTTGTGTGTAATCAGCTGACACTGGCCAGCGCTAGGTGAATGGTCAACCATGACAAATGATGAGTGGTAACGCTTCAGGAAAGATGAGTGTTGAGAACAGTACTCATGCCTTCACATACATGGTCATGTGATCATCCAGAAGGAACTAGTGAGGTTCTTTCTGTTTTGAGAAGGCCTTCGTGGACCTTATTATATAAAGAAGGTGTCAGAGTCAATTTAGTTCATAATTCCCGATTCATTAGTTCATAATTCACAATTCAGTCCGGTACTGTAGAATCCAGTATGAGATGGAGAAGCAAGTAGAGTTTCTCACTGAAGTACCTAGTTTATATGGCAGTACAGTTATCCTCAACAGAACATTTTTACAGTCAGTGTGTTGTGTTGCCAAATGTACAATACTGGCTGTGAATTTATTAAATAATAAAGAGTTAGGTTATTTTGGAGCCTGAGTTAGTCAAGTTCTTTGTGCTAGTTGCATTGTGTTATGTGTTTGTTATGTGTTTGACTGGTAGAGAGAGTCATTAAACACTTAGCCCAAAAAGTAAGCAGACAGCTGCAGAGTGAATACATAAACAATGTAATATCTAAAGATAACAACAAAAACCTATGGTCATACATTAAGTCTAAGAAAATGGAAACAACAGGCATAGCGCCATTAAAAGATGAACATAACATAATACATAATGATAATGAAACTAAAGCAAACATCCTAAACAAATACTTTGCATCAGCATTCTCAGCCCCAGGAGACAAAGACATATTACTGAATTTGAACCAAGTAGACAACATGGAAGATATAGTAGTACAAGAAAATGGAATTCAAAAACTATTAGCCAACACCAAACCAAATAAAGCGTCTGGACCTGATGGTATTCCAGCTAGTTTACTCAAAGAACTAAGCAATGAGCTAGCCCCAGTGTTCAAAATACTCTTTCAGGCTTCACTTAACCAGGGCAGAGTACCAAAGGACTGGAAAGAAGCTAATGTCACCCCCCTATTTAAAAAAGGAGAAAAATCTGACCCAGGAAACTACAGACCAGTATCACTTACCAGCATCACATGTAAAATCCTAGAACACATAATATGTAGCAACATCATAAACCACTTAGACAAACAAAATGTCCTCACACCATCCCAACATGGCTTTAGGAAATATAGATCATGTGAAACACAACTAATAGGACTAATTGATGATTTTTCTAAAGGTTTAGATAATAGTGAACAAATAGATGCTATCTTAGATTTTTCTAAGGCTTTTGACAAAGTTCACCACCATAGTTTGCTTAAAAAATTAAAATATTTTGGCATTAATAGTCCACTGCATCAGTGGATTAAAGATTTTCTGATAGGGAGAGAACAGACTGTAATAATAAATGGCTCTAAATCAACACCGATAACAGTAAACTCAGGTGTGCCTCAAGGAACAGTCTTGGTCCACTATTATTTTTAATTTACATAAATGATTTACCAAATTGCATTACTTCAGGAACAATAGTCAGATTATTTGCAGACGATTGCATAATATATAGAACAATAAAAACAACACAAGACACAGATATTTTACAAAGAGAATTAGATGAATTACAGAAATGGGAATCAAATTGGAGCATGTCTTTCCACCCAGAAAAATGTCAGTTGTTAAGAGTAACAAAAAAACTAAAACAAATTAATTCCACTTATCTTATTCATGGCAAACCAGTAACACAGACTAAAAACGCAAAATACCTAGGTGTTATAATAAATGAAAAACTGTCATGGAATCCACATATTGATGAAACTATAAAAAAATCAAACAAAGTATTAGGTTTTATAAAAAGAAATTTCTATAAATCAAATAAGAACATAACTTAACCTTGGTTAGGCCAATAATAGAATATGCATCCTCCATTTGGGACCCGTCAACTCAAGAAAACATTAAGAAACTGGAACAGACACAAAATAGAGCAGTGAGATTCATAACAAATGAATATTCACATTTGACTAGAGTAACACCTATAGTAAAATCACTAAATTTAGAAAGCCTTCAGGACAGAAGACTCAAAAGTAAAGTAGCAATTATACATAAAACACTGAACCATAATCTTCAAATACAAAATTTAATAAAATACTCTGAAAGACACAAAGCTAAAGTCACATTCCTCGTCCCATATGCTAGGACAAATTTGTACAAATACTCCTTCTTCCCTAGTGCTATTAGAGCATGGAATGGGTTGCCTGAGCCTGGAAAACCAGTGACTTGGTAGAATTTAAGTCATTGGTTAATATGCATGACTAAATGCATGACGCGTAGGACGTAATCATCTTCTTTTTTGAAGTAACGTCTGTATTATATAAGATATGATAAGATTACAATATCAAGGCTATGAATCCTCTACACTTACATACTGATATAGTACAGACAAGAAGCAGGTCAAATTTCAATTAATATTTTTTCCCTTCCTGACAAAAGACTGAAAATAAACTAACAAAGAATATATATATATATATTTTATTTTTTGTATAAGTGCATTGTGCAACCTTAATCTCTACCTAAAACCAAAAAGTTGGTGGGAAGCTTGGTTGAGAGGCTAAGTGCGCTTGAACTTGGCTTGTCTTGGCTACTAGCCTAGAAGGGGGGTCGAGGTTCAATACCCGACTTGGGCAGAGTTATGTTTACTGAGCGTCTAAAGGCAGCACGGAAAACAAACTCCTAGATACCCCCTCCCCCCCACTGGTCCACAAATGAGATTGCTTATTCTTTGCCATGGATTTTTCTAAAAAATGTTACAATGATGCCGTTCTTGTCATTTGACAATAATTTTATGACAATAATGCCTCTAATGTGTTCCACATTCCATAATAGCGGCAACAATTCATTGAAAAGGATGGGAAATTTGCTACAAGTGAAATTAGACTTAAATCAGATGTAATGGTTTACTTAGCTGGATCAGTGACTACTAATTCTGGTCCTACAGATTGGGGAGCACTGTGCGAAACGAATTGCACGGGAATAGTCTTGGTAGGGATAAGGAAAATAAGTGAAAATTAAGATTTTGTATTAGAAAATAAATTCATCTTTGTATTTTATTCATCAAAATCAAATTAACCTTACGAGCCATCAAGCCCTGCTTGAAATACTAGACCTAGTCAGTAGTCTAAATCTATAATTAGATGCACTTTGATCTATCTAGCTTAGTTCTAATTCTAAGTCGAATAAGTCTAGTACACACCTGTTCACATTTATATCTAGAAACTAGACTAGAATAAGATCTAGATTGAAATCTAGAGTTATGTAAATTCTATTATAGGTGCCTGACATCATAAAATATCTCTAGTTCTAGATCTAGATCCAGTTCAGACTCTAGATGAATTAGAACAATTCAATCAATAAATTCCCAATCAGTTTGAAGACTTCATGTAAACTGATACAATGAAAGGAACTCCACTTTATTTAGATGAAGTTCAGTAAGATCTAGTAAACATTTAAATCTTCGCGTGACAGCGGGCGCAAAAAATAAAAGCGATGCTATCTTGTGGTAGATCTAATAAGAATAATCTGTTTCCAGGCATTGAGACACTAATTTATATAGATCTATATGATTAGTAAGAACTACTTTTTTTTTTGTTGCTTTAGAAGGGGAATGCTTATTTTTAGATGATAAACAGTACTCGCGTATTTTTGAGTCCCTTTTGTACAAAATACGCAAGATACGTACTTGTGGGCAACTCTGTAATAGACATGTACATCACTTATTATTAGTCACAATATATATATATAAATATATTATTGGAGTGATCATTAAATGAACTTGTGTGTTACCCGTGCTTGTAATCGTGCTAGTATTTGTAATCGTGTTCGCATTATTGTAGTCTGTGAATCGTGACCAGTCTGTACTGTGTTATTGTGTGTATCAGTCGTGTTTTATTGAAATAAAGCCTTGTTTCTAAGGTTATGAATTGATTTAGTATATTACAATTTATTTCAATATAACCATTCTTAAATGGACAAGTTTTTGCGTCCCAATAGACTGGATGCTGATCCTAGTTCAACTAATGCTTCAGTTACATGGAAACATTGGATTTCTTGTTTTGACAGATTTGCAACGAAGGTAGGGGCTAGTGAAAGTGAACAGTTTGACCTGCTATGCAACTTTGTGTCTCCATCCTTATATCAGTATATTTCTACCTGTTCTAAATACTCAGAAGCAAAATCTATTCTTGAGAATTTATTTGTGAAGGCCCCTAATGAAACATTGGCCAGACATTTGCTTGCAACTTGCAAACAAGAAGTCGATCAAAGTCTTGATCAATTTGTACACAAGCTGAGAGTGATGGCCAGAGATTGTCAGTTCTGAGCTGTTAGTGCTGACAAAAATGAAGAGGACGCCATTCGCGATGCCTTTGTTAGCGGCATGTGTTCGAGTGTAATTAGACAGAGGCTACTTGAGAAAAGATCCCTTGACTTGAAAATGGCTTTAGATATTGCCAAGACACTCGACATGGCCCAAAAAGAATCCAGTTTGTTTAGTGCTCCTTCTCAGTTGGTAGAGTCATCTCTTTCGTCATCGGCAATCTCAACAAAGAAATGGTGGACTCAGAAACAATCGCAACAGTGAATACTAAATGTTTCTTTTGCGGAGGTAGTCGGCATCTCAGAGCCAAATGCCCTGCCAAAGACTGCATGTGTCATTCTTGCGGGAAAAATGGACATTTTTCGAAGGTTTGCATGTCTCGCAACACACCTATAACCAAAACATAAGTCAAAACATCTCCTAGCTACGAGATTAAAAGACAATCTTGTAGAGATTGTAGATGCATTAAGGACTCTACACATCTAACATCACTAATTGCTACTTCGTCTGTACCTGGTTTAACTAAATCAACAGTACACATCTCTGTAAATGGCGTGAACCTAAAAGCCCTAATTGATACAGGTAGCTAGGAAAGTTACATTTCTTCAAACATACCAAGAGAGTATGATTGGTCAGTGACACATTCAAAGCACAAAATTTCTATGGCGTCATCTCAACTGTCAAGCATCACAAGAGGCCACATGTTTGCATCGCTAAAATACAAAGGGGAAGTTTACAATCAATTCAAACTTTCGTTACTAGATGAACTTTGCACTGATGTAGTGCTTGGGTTGGATTTTCTCGCATTACACAAAGAACTGATAATTCCATTCAACGGTGGTCGACCTGCATTTCATGTTTGCTCACTCATTGCTGTTAAGGTAGAGGCACCACAATTGTTTGCAAATTTATCCCCTGACTGCAAACCTATTGCTACTAAATCTCGTCGTTACTCCTTCCAAGACACACAATTTATCAAAGCTGAAGTTGAGAAATTGATACGAAACGGTATCATTGAACCTTCCAAATCACCTTGGAGAGCTAAAGTCCTTGTCACGACCAATGAGCGGCACAAAAAGCGAATGGTCGTTGATTATAGCCAAACTATAAATAGATTTACTTTTCTGGACGCTTACCCAATGCCAAGAGTGGATGAAATGGTGGAGAAAATTTCCAGGTATGAAATCTTTAGCACATTGGATCTGGAGAGAGCTTATCACCAAATACCTATCCAACAGAGCGAAAAGAAATACACAGCTTTCGAAGCTTGCGGTAAACTCTACCAGTTTTGCAGAATACCCTTTGGGTCACTAATGGTGTAGCTTGCTTCCAGAAAACCATAGACACTATTATAGAAAAAGAAAAGTTGTCTGACACGTTTGCCCATGTCGACAATGTAACAATATGTGGTACAGATGTAGACTCTCATAAAAAAAATCTGTTGCGATTTCAGAAGGTAGTTCTGGAATACGGAATAACTTTCAACGAAAGTAAAAGTGTATTTGCTACTAAGAAGGTAAAGCTGCTTGGATATGAAATATCCAAAGGACATTTGAAGCCGGACCCTGATAGATTTCAAGCTCTGCGAGATTTGCCACCTCCAAAAGATCTGAAGTCTCAGAAAAGGATTGTAGGACTTTTGGCATATTATGCTCACTGGATACCCAATTTTTCCAACAAAATGTATCCTATAATGATAAATCTAATTTTTCCTGTACCTACAGAAGTTGAAAGACTTGAAACAAGAATTGCAGAAAGCAGCAATTTTCACCATAAAGTATGACCATCCTCTAATTGTGGAAACAGACGCTTCTGACATCCCAGTAGCAGCCACTTTAAATCAGGATGGAAGACCTATAGCATTCTTCTCTAGAACTCTTTCACCTAGTGAAAGGCATCAATCTGCCATAGAGAAAGAAGCAACTGCAATAATTGAAGCTATACGCAAATGGAAGCATTATTTGTGTGGCAATCATTTTACCCTTCTTACGGACCAGCGGTCTATTGCATACATATTTAAAGACACTCATGACAAGAAAATTAAAAACGATAAGATACAAAGGTGGAAATTGGAACTGGCAGGCTTCAAGTTTGATATACAGTATAGACCTGGGAACGCCAACACAGCAGCAGACACCTTGTCTAGAGGGCACTGTGCAACCATGACGAAACAAAGTAGCCTGAAGACGTAACATGACTACCTGTGTCATCCAGGTGTCACTAGACTTCTACATTATGTCAGGTCAAAGAACTTACCCTTCTCTGTTGAAGAGGTCAGACAGACCATTCAACAATGCAGAACCTGCAATAGAATTAAACCGCAATTCTATAAGGAATTTGCAGGTACGCCCATAAAGGCCACACAGCCGTTTGAAAGAATTAGTGTTGACTTTAAAGGTCCTTTGCCATCAGCTACTCGGAACAAGTATTTATTAACAATGATTGACGAATATTCGCGGTTTCCATTCGCATTTCCCTGTCCTGATACGACATCTATGACAGTGATAAAGTGCTTCGACCAGTTATTTTTCCTCTTTGGAACACCCGGTTATATCCACTCTGATCGTGGCACATCATTTATGTCCATAGAAACTACAGAATATCTACATTCTAAGGGCATAGCCACTAGCAGGACAACGCCCTACAATGCAAAAGGAAATGGGCTAATAGAAAAGCTGAATAAAACATTGTGGCAGGCTATTTTATTAGCATTGGACTCAGGGCAGTTGGAACTATCGCAGTGGGAATCTGTGTTGCCTCAGGCACTTCATTCAATTCGATCATTACTGTGTACTTCTACTAATGAAACTCCACACGAACAGATCTTCAAATTCAACAGAAGATCGCCAACGGGAACATCCTTGCCTACTTGGCTACAGAACCCAGGGAAAGTATTACTAAAATCACCTGTAAGATCTTCAAAATTTGACCCATTGGTACAAGAGGTTGAACTTATTAGCGGCAACTCACAGTACGCCCATATACGATTTCCAAACGGCCGGGAAGAGACAGTGTCGCTTAGGCACCTGGAGCCGAAGGAAAGTTCCACTAACCATTATTTCGAACCAGAGAATGGTATTCTGCCTCAAGAGGTCAGTGACTCTTTGGATCTCTCACCAGGGAGTCCCACCCCAATGATGTGCAACCAGCCAGAAGTTATCAGTGACTCACAGGGGAGCCACCCAATGCCAGAGGCCAATATTGACTCGAGCCCCGTACATGACAGTTACGACTTGCAAGGAGAAAAGTCAACGCCAGAGACAACTCCGGATCCTTCCCTTCATACGCATGGTTATAATCTAAGACCCAGAAAGAAATAAAGGAGGGGTGAATGGAGTGATCGTTAAATGAACTTGTGTGTTACCCGTGCTTGTAATCGTGCTAGTATTTGTAATCGTGTTCGCATTATCGTAGTCTGTGAATCGTGACCAGTCTGTACTGTGTTATTGTGTGTATCAGTCTTGTTTTATTGAAATAAAGCCTTGTTTCTAAGGTTATGAATTGATTTAGTATATTACAATTATATATATATGAAAGCTAAATAATAGCTAGAAAATGTCTAGTAAATAAAATGATCAGCAGCAATGCATTTCTGTGATCTCACCAAACTTTAGGACACTATACCCCCTATCTTAGGGAGGAGACTATTCCTAGATGACTGAGCATGCTAGATGTATGGCTACAATAAAATGACTGCAGTTATGACAATAATGTAGACTTGTGAAGCAGAGGTTGAGGAGACCACTAAATGCTACAGAGAAGGGAAAGAAGACTGAAGTAGTGGTATAGGCTGAATTAGTCCCCTTTATAAGTCCCCGCATTAAAGTATGTTTGAAACAAACAACAGATAACAATAGAATCTTCTATTTTCATATGCACCTCTCTTGTTAGAATGTAGGCTTGATTCATGAGTTGGAATTCAGGTCATTCCCCCATCTTTTTTTAAAAAGTTTTTAGAAAACGATTGACAGTATAATTCAGCCAGATATCCCTTTCTCCCCCCCCCCCCCCCCATATTTTCCCAATTGGTCCAGATAAGTGATAGGATCATAGCGTATTGAGAAAGCTAAAAGTATGAAAGAGCTCTAAACAAAACCAATCTAATAGGTACAAAATATATAATAGCACAGATGTATGGTTGCTGATCTAAATCTATTACAACTAAACATGACTGATCCAAACTAATTGATACAACTACACTTCATATAAGCTTTGTTTTTTAAAAAAAGTATTATTTTTACATCTTCATGAATATAGTGGCTTTCATACACATAGAAACCTCTTATTGAGAGGTCCCAAGTTTTGTGAATTTATCTTTTGAAAAAATATCACTGATTAACAAAGAGCAGATAAAAAGAGTAGTAAAGTTATTTAGATCTATATTAACTATATAGTCTATAGGTCTGTGAGTCAGCTCTACAGTGCTATTATTTCTATATTGACAATAGATATAGATCTATGTTTTATTTTCTTTACCTTCCTAGCATTTTTAGATTACGATATTAAAAATGAACTCTAGAGGTTATTCCACCAATAATTATTTTAGTCTTGATCCACCATAGCCTAAACAACACAAAAATCTGGTTGCCAGGGATGCCTAAAGATGTAATTTTAGTAAATATGTAAGCTTAAAGAGGAAATTACACTAGTACTGTCTATATGGGCCCACCCTAAGCAGCATATTACTGTACTGAGCATCTAGGCATAGATATATAAATATATATAGAAGATTATAGATCACGAAATGTGTATTTGTGTGTGTGCTTTTTAACTGTAGACTGTACTACACTCACACTGTCTGTAGCCAGTTAGGCCAGTGTAGGGTATCTTAACTTAAACTACTTAAAACTTACAGCAGATCATACTTACACTGATTAAATATATTTTATCGTGAGTAAAATTGGGTATTACTTTGACAAGCTCTCTTTCTGCAAGAAATTCTACTTCTGAAGGATCCATATTTATTATGATATTAAATAATTAATTATTAGATCTATATTTCAATTATATTGAGTCCGATCGGATCAAACTCTAGATCTATAAATATAATAAATCATCTATCAGTATCATCACTCTAGATCTAAAATCTAAGGCTTCAATGCTAACAATTGGCATTGATTGATATAGATACTAGAACAAGACATCTAGAATTAGTAATTAGATCTAATAGTGGTAACTTAATAAAAGTTTATAGTGACAATAATAACACTAGAACAAGACTTGACGTCTAGATCTCACTGTCACAAGTCAATAGTCTCTATACTATAGATATCTCTAGATTCAAACAATCAATTCTCTACAACTAGAAGTTTGGAAAAGTATCTATATTTTCGTCTATGTAACTTTAAAAAAATGGATCAAGATCAATGTGCAGCATAGCTTGTAACTAGGTCAAGATTTAAATCTAGATCTAGATTCTATTTTATGCCTTTAAATTTAGCTTGATTTAGCATATTTTAAAATGACACACATTGAATTGAACATTATTTTAAAACATTTAGATCTAGAGTATCTCTATAGTCGGATTATTTCTTTATTAGGATTTTTCCTTATCTTTCATTTGTAAAATTCTACGACAGCTTTTAGATCAACCGAATTGATTTTCAAGACTAGAAAATAGTAAAGACGAACACTTTAAAGAAGTTAACTTAGTTACAGTTTTACACTTAGACGATTAGTAAGGTCCTGTGATGAACAATCCCGATCTAGATTATTCTAAATAGATGGTCGTGCGGTTTGCGCCCTGGACTGTCGTTCGGATTTGTCGAGGGTTCAAACCCTGCCCGCTCCCATCCCCCGTCGTCCTGCGAGAGGTTTGGATTAGGAAGTAAACTATCTTCAACTCTGAAGGAACATCCGAAACATGTAAAACATTTTACAAACAAACAAATGTTTGCTTGAAGACCAATTGTTAAATTTAATAGATTAATATCTAAAAATTATAAAAATCTAATATCTAAAAAAGAGCTCCTATTTAGTGTAATTTTAAAGATTTAAACCTTAAGTCAGTTAAAGTGTATTTTTATTCTTTTAATTTAAAATAAATGTAAACATTTGTAATTTACAAACATTTGATTTCTTCATTGTTAGTGCTACTTACCAAGAATAGATTGGCTACATGTAGATCTAGGAAAAAAAAACTAGATCTAGACACTCTTGATTCCAGAATTGTGTAGAAAATAAGAATCTAAAATAATCATTGATAGAATCTATTAATCTAGAGTAGAATCTACTCTAAATCAAGATCTAGATGAGCTAGACCTCTAACTCTATTACTTACCAAGTCAAGGTCCAAGTTCTAGATTAGATCTATAATAATATATTTCTATCTTAGTCATTTCCATCTAATGAACAGGTTTGGCCCTGTCGCAGCAATTTTTACTTTTGAATTTTTATAGTTCCTAATGGTTAGTGCAAAAACTGCATATATATGTCTTTAAAGTTGTCATCCATTTGTCAATAAAAATTGATGTTTTGTTTTGCTTTTGCTACACATAGTTACAATAAAATATGATGCTAAAGAGGCCAGGTCAGGTCAATGAGGTCCAGCGCTGACATTAATGAACTCCATTCACCCCTTTGTAACTTAACTAACACTCTCAGTGTGCTAATGAACACTTCATAGTTATTGTATTAAAAAAAAAATTTTGTCTTTAATTTTCTTTTTTATGTCAATTTCTTTTTATACCAACTCAGACAGAAAGGTTAGTGTTACTTTTCACACTCTAATTTGCTTCCTTCTCTGTTTATAACTGATGCCACAACAAGGCCATTAGACACAAGTTTTACCTTTACTGTAGCTTACTAGTAGACCCACAAAAAAAAATAATAATTGCGTGACCCTGCATCTCTAGCCTGCTCACTACACTCAGTGACTGTTCTAAATTTGGTGCCTGATTGATCAATAATTGTCCCTCCCTCTACGTTTTTTTTCTGGCACTGTGTGGTGATAGCACGCTTAGTACCTACCAGACAGAATAAGAGAGAGGGAGAGCAGGGTTGCGCCTATCACTGTGTTTGTTTGTTATTTGTATTAGCACATTTTTTGCTTTAGTAGCCTATCACTTTTGATTGCCTTTGTCTTTTAAAAATTTATAGCGCTCCAGGGATTTGTGGCAAAATAGTAATAAAATAGTGTAAAAAAAAATGTAGTGCTTTCTCACAAGCCTAACAGCTCAATTTTAATTAAAATAGCGTTCGTTAATGTCATTAGTAATATTAGTGAACACGACCTATTTACACATAGGCTATGACATGTATGTGTTTTAGTCCCTATTTAGAAGTATTTTAGATGGTTCATGCTTAGCTGATACAAGTTTTCTAAAAAAATCTCCTTAAACCTGGACCTACCCTGCTTCTGTCCTAAAAAGTGACATCATCATACCTGTGCTCTTTGAACGCAAGTAATGCTTTGCCTTAGTTTTGGTATTTCTAATCTAATGGATTGGATTTAGATCTATCTTAAACGAAAATAAAAATAGAGTGTGAAAATGGGTTTACACAACAAAATCATTTCAAATAGAAAATACTGTGAAAATGGGTTTACCTTATTTGTTCCAAAAGTTTTTTTCTTACATAGAGATCAATTTAGCTTTTTTTCTCTATTTTTTGGGGTTCCCTGGTTGTGAGAGGGACATTAATCATACCATCTCCGCCATGATCTAAGGAACATTTGTTTGCAAGTTTTATTAAGATTGGTCAAACTGTTTGATTTCTATGCCTGACATACATACATATACTCCTTACTTTCATTTTTATATATATATATATATATATATATATATATATTGTCACGTACACTGTATCTATATTTATCAGCAGTCTATATTTAGCTTGTCGGCAGATTTTAGCTACCTCTGGGAAATTTTCTATCACGCAGCAGGATCATGTTTGGAAATAAATATGATTGGTTTTGAAATATTAATTATTGTACATTGAGCTGCATTTATTGGTTGGCATTGCAACAAGGGGTGTTAGACACGTGACAACGCTATGCATGGGGAAAGGTTCTAGATTTTAGTTAGTCTTGTATGGAACGTTTTAGAGAGAACATGTACTAGAGTTTAGTATTAGAACTCAATTATATTATTGTGTAGATCAGTTATTTTATTCAAGTACATTTAACCATTATAATTATTTGTGAATAGCTTTTTCAAGTTCTGAATTAAAGTAATTGTTTTAGACGAAGAGAATTTTCTTCTTTGAATATAGTAACATACTTAGATTGACTTAACGATTGGCAACTTCTAGATGATCCTCTTATCAACTGGCAACATCGTGAATGGTCGTATTATCAACTAGATCTAGCTACTTCTCTACGATCATCTTATTAAAAGACGATTTCAAGATCCTCGGCAATCACGATCATTGATAGTGCAATATATAGCTCAATCGTAACATCTGGCACCATCTTAGATGTGACATTAGCACTATTGATTGATTTTTGACATATATATTAGATATGCAAATAATTGTTCATATTTTGGGATATTTCAGTTGACATCTCAAACCCTGATTAGGTTGTTTAGACATTTAACATCTTAAACCGTGCTTAGGTTGAAATTTACAAAAACATGACCAACCCAGCAATGAAAGTAAAAAGTGACACTCTGGTGATAACAATGAGGTCAGACCAGTGTGCCAATCAAGCGCAACTGAAAGCTCAAAGAGCTATGAAAACATTGGAAGAGTCAAAGAGACACAAGGAGTACAAGCCTAAACAGAAAGAAATGTGTAAGTCTAGATGTATTTCTCTTAATGCTTTTTTAAAACATAAATAATTTTTAAAAAATTGCATTTTAATGCTAACAGTTCACAATTTAAAAAATAAAGGGTATCATATAAAACCAAAGCTTAAATACAGTACCTTTTTTAAAAAATTTAGGTGCAAATTCCTGTCCACAAAGTTATATCAGTTACCAGTAATCAATGAGTTTTAAAATTTGAAAAAAAAAAGGTATTATATTTTCAATACACATCTTAATTGTCAGGATATATTCTGTCCCAGAATCGTTTTTGTCATCATCTTTACACAAGTTATTATAACAGAGTTGATAAATTATTTAAGTTTGCTGTGTACTAACTCATTTATTTGCTTTCATTAAATGTAAAGTTTCTAAAGATCTGTCATGCAAGTGATGTAGAGCTTACCATATTTATGTTAATGTTATTCTAGAGATATTGGACCACAAGAACCTTCTAACGCCTATTTTATTATCATAGTACACTTTAATTGTTTTAAGGGCATTCTGCTTTGGGTTAAGTTGTATTAGGAGTTTTGTTGTTTTTTACAGTAGAATTTTAATTTAAAATATTGTTTTGTTTGCATTCCAAGTTTTTGTAGATAACAAGCTTCAACACCTGATAAAAGAAAAGAAAGGGGATAGCAATGACTTAGAAAATAAGGAAGATGCAAAGATGTTAGCTTTGGCATCCAGCACCAGCATTCACCCTCATCTTCTAATGGCATCTCTACTAGAACAGCTCTGTTTCATGTATGCTAAGGAAAAGTCAAAAGCTAGCCAATTGTTTAAAAGTAAGTTTTTTCATTTTCTATATTTGTTATTATTTGTAGATTAAGTTTGCTAAATTATTTATGTTAGGGGAAGTTTTTTTTTGTAACCAACTACGAGTTAAAAAAAACAATAACCATATAATTAGGTTTTTAATCATAATGGAATTATTATATGTCCACTTAGATTATCTGTTGCCAGCATATACTTATTCAATTTTATATGATGGTAAAGTTCTGTTGCCGCTTTTATTTATATATATATTTAAAATATATTTTTGTAAAGATATATATACTGTGCAGTGTTTGCAGAGAGCCTGATAGAGTCATTACAAAAATATTTTTTCTAATATTAATGATATATTAATAAAAAAAAAATAATATAAAAAAATTACTTATACAGTTCTGTGCAATCGACTCATCAAGTTAAACATCATAGCTCCACTCAGCCATCTGGATGAAATGAGCAGCTTGCGCTTCCAACAAAGGGCTATGTTTGACAAAATCATGAGAACTGCCATCCAGTCTCTAAATAAGGTGACCACACTTGGAAATAGTGTCTATATTTTATTCATGAGCAATAAAAAAAACATGTTCAAATGTTTGCATACCATTTAGAGTTTAAGTTATTTATTTTCACAATTATTCTTAATGTTTGAAATTTTGCAGAGTAAATCACTACTAGCTTTACCATCAGTGGAGCCTTATCTCAAGTATGTAGTTCTTTTTGGGTGTCTTTATTTTTTGTATGCATGTAAAATATGCAATAGATCAAAGCATTTATTTAATCAATTTTATTAAAATTCTTTTAAAAATGTATATGTATATAATAATAATATAACAGTTTAAGCCTTGAGGAGGATGTCATTTCCCAGCAAACATCACGTTACAGATTTGAGTTTGAAGAACTATGTCTTTTAGGAAAAGGAGGTTTTGGTTCTGTCTATAAAGTAAGTAATTTTACTGATTGATTCTAATGTTTGTACCACATTTTACATAGTAATAATAAACTAGGTGTATATTGCACCTGCCAAAATGATGTATGAAACATTTGTATTCTTTCTTTTTTAACCATAACCTTTTTGTTTTTAAATATGTATTAGCTGGTTGCATTATAGAATAGCTATGAGGTGCATGACTTCTAGATATATAAGATGGTGTCTACATTTTACTTAAGTGAGGACATTACAGTGTAGTGGGTACCTGTTGTTTTTTTTGTACTGGCGAAGTCATTGGGGTTTGTCATTTTACTGGACAACCATGTTAACCTATAGCCATTATGCTGCCTGTCATTGACAACCATGTTAACCATTGGTAACACACACTTAACTCATTTTTTCTTTAGCTAATTGAAAAACTATTTTAAAAACTTGTTTTCATTTATTGTTACACTCCCCATATTACAGTGTACAGACATATTTGAAAATGTGTCCCAACTGGTTTGTTCTGTTTCTTCACAGGCAAGGAACTATTTAGATGGTTGTGAGTATGCTGTTAAAAAAATAAAGTTCAAGCATAAAAATACAGAAACACTTTTAAAGGTAAACATTTTTAGTCTTTGTTTCAATATCATACTATATCTTCTTTGTGTGTCTGTTCTATTTATGTGTATGTATCTGTTGTGTTGTCTTTATATGAGAAAAGAGTCCTTGTAATCACAACGAATTTCCATAAGGATCAATACAGCAGTCTTAGTCTTAGTCTTATAACATTCCACTATATTTTCTTTATAATGAAGGTTCACATTAAAAAATAGAAAGTTGTTTTTATGCTCTGTAGCTGCTTAGAGAAGTAAAAGCTTTGGCCAATCTTCACCATTCAAATATAGTTGGTTATAATGCAGCTTGGATGGAGTATGATAATCCATACATGGCTAGCACAGGTAAGGAACATGCACTGGTGTTGTTGTTGTTGTTTGTCTTTTTTTTTTGTATTGTATTTGTTATGTTAGTTTTCAAACTTAAGATATACTAACATCTTAAGATTCATGCTGCAAAGTACCTCTTACATGCATCTTATTTTGTGTAATGCAGGAAAATCACTCCCATCTAGCCCACAGAAACAAGAGTACACAAGTGCTACTGAAAGGTATTTTAAATCAATTGTTAACAAATGTTGCCTTGTAAATGTGTACCATCATTTGAGTTAATTATTTTTTTCTATTTATTCATATATAATAAATTAACATATTTTTGCTAGAAAAATGTGTATTATCTACAATGTGTTTACTTAGGGATCTAGTCATTTATAATGGTTCATTTAGTCAAAATTACTGACAAAAAATTTTGTTTGTGCTTTAGTAAAAACAACAGCACAAGTTACAGTATAGCATTTGTCTCAGATGCGGAAGAAAACACTCAAGAAACTCCTGCACATTATCCAGAATTAGATGGCAATGGTCTTGCAATGAAAGCCAAATTATTTAGCAGTATTATGGTTAAAGATTCCCTATCACCACCCAAGCCAACAAGTCAAAGACAGAATGCTGACATTTTGTTAGCAAGTTCTACAATGGTTCACAGAGAACAGTCTCAGATGTCTAGCTTAAAGATGTACAATAAAGATGAGGAGGTTCAATCTATTAACTTCTCAGAAAACAACTGCAAGTCACAGAGTCAAAGTGAGGTCCTTGTTGCCCTTGAGAGCCACGCTGAGATGAATGACCATGTGACATCTGCCCACAGTGTTCATTCTCATTATGAAATCAACTTTGTCAAAACAGAATCTGTGACTCATTCTGGGGACTTATTGGATACTAGAAAACTTTCTTCTGATCACAGTGTGCATTTAAATCAATCTCATTTGGTGCATACATCATTAATCTCTAAAGGATTAATTTTAACACATGATTACGAAAAAACTTTTAAAGAGGATCATCTTTCATTTCCTCACATGGATACAATCTCTCGGCCCAGTAAAAAAGTTGCAGAGGAAAATTCAGTTTCATTTAAAACTGGTGACAATAGTTTGGGAGAGAAAAATTCATTGGCTGTTGTTGAAGAAAGTAGTGACTGGCTTGATTCAATAAGCCATCCTGTTATTGGGATAAAAAAAGAAATGATTCCTGATAAATTGCACTGGGCATATAATAAGAAAACCAGCTATGCTTATGAAACTGAAGATATTATAGACAGACAAAAAGTATATGACTTTCAGGTATGTATTTGAATCTTTTTAATTACATATTTTATACACCTTCTACATTTATTTACATTTTGACAAATCCTCTTTATTTACTAAAATTGTTATTCAAGAAAACTTTGGTGTTTTCTCTACTAAAGTTGAGCAAATGTATTTTGTGAAAACATTTTTTCCTAAAATATTTCTGAAATCTCAAAAAATGTTATCAATAGAATAATTGGTGGGAGGACATAGGTAACAATACTTGATGGGTTGAGTTTATATCCTAATGGAGTTAAGCTTTGACGCAATTCAATTGTTACTCAGACAACATTGAAACTAAATGCAGATTTTACCACTTCTCTCATCATGAATTTCTATAACTGCAATATGTACCAGAGATGTTAAAAATATTGGACAGCTTAAAAAGATTTTCCATCTGTTTGTTTGTATGTTGCTACTTTATTTAAACAAATGAACAAATTGGCTTTATGAACATGTGTACTAATGTGTGAAAAGGAATGCAATAGAAGCCAGGTTTATATTTAAATATGTGGAGCTTCAGAAAAGATAATTTCTAATTTTTCATGGAGGGAGAAGGGCTCCTACAATTCACGAGGTAAAAGTATTTGTGGAATAGCATTTTCATTGCTGTGCAGTTGGAGGATGTGAAAAAAAAAAGCTTTCAGGCCTTGATGTGTTCTATGTGCGCTGTTCCTTAAGAGCTGAACTCTAGCCAAAGTAAACTATTCAACATTGCAAAATAATCTTGAGCATTTTTTTAAAAAAGCTCATTGGTGTATTTTTTTTAGCTATTTGTTATCTTGCAAAATTATGCACAATTTATTTTTCATGTTCATACTTGTAAACATTTTTTCAAAGCAATATTTATTAAGCACTTATCCACAACATCCATACAAATTACTTTTTTCTTTTTTTTTAAAAAACATTTAAGTGTGTGGAGGGGAGGGGGGCTGTCCTCAATTTATGTATTCATGTGTTATCTTATTTACAAATATTGATTTCCTGTTCCAAGAGCTCAATAACACTGTACATTCAGATGGAACTCTGCTCTATCACATTGCAAGAATGGTTGCTAAACAGGAACACAAAACTTCAAGCTATTGAGGGTGAGATTAGCTTTTAGAAATCATTCATTTAAGAGGTTTTGTCTCTTTTTCTAAACTTTGCTAAAAGTGGAGAAAATGTAGTTTCTATTTTATATTGTGTTATTAAAAATAAATCTTGATTCTGCATTGCACTAGTTATAGCACTCCCAAGGAGTTTGATTCAAATTAATGATGCCCAACTGCACGCATTAACAATTCAATTAAAATTACATTTACTGTTCACAATTTTAGATGAAAGTCTACGTGTTGACAACATGAGAATATTTCACCAGGTTCTGATGGCAGTCAACTTTATCCATTCTCAAGGACTGATACACAGAGACCTTAAGGTATTGTCTGAAATTCTGTAGGGATTTATTTATAAGTTGTCTTTCTGCTAGGTTTTTATTTTAATTTTTCTTTCTGATGAGATAGTAGTATCTTTGTAAACTAGAAGAAAAGAGCATTAAAAAAAAAATTATTTCATCAAAATATATTAATTTTCAATAATGGTATGAAATTTACGTAAATATACTTATTTAAGTCAAATTAGAATTTAAAGTCAATAATTCTGAAATTAATATTAAAATTTATAAAAATAATTTTAAATTAAAATCTTAGAGATTTTTTTATTTATGTAATTTTTCAAAATGTACAGTTCACTTAAGAAACTCAAAATATTTTTAAAATGTTATTTTTCCTCATATTTGTTATATATCTGTAATTTAAAGCTAATAAAAAGGAAAAATATTAGCATCTATATTAAGTAATCAAACCATGCATTTTTATTGAAATCAGCCCAGGAATATATTTTTATCTGGCAAAGAGCTTCACGTCAAAATTGGAGACTTTGGTTTGGCCAAAGAAGATGTGTTCAGTCATGGTAGAGAAGAAATTATTTTAAAACCAACTCCCACAGATGATGGTAAACATTTTCTTTTTTTTTTTTGCTCTGCAACTCTTCTAATAGTTATAGCAGACACAACTATTTACATTCTATTTTCAATCATAGATTTCAAGACACTAATAAGATGTCAAAATAGTTTTAGATAAACTGAAATTTAAACTTATTGTTTAAAAAATTGTGTATTTTAATTAAATATAAAATTTTTTGTAATTGAATGTGTAAATTCTCATTGTGTAGACACCATTTTGTACCTTGACACCCACACAACTGGAGTTGGGACATCATCTTATGCATCACCAGAACAACTCAAAAGATCACACTATGATATCAAGGTTAGTCTGAGCAACTTCTTATGTTTTTGCCTTCAATAGATGTTTGTAGAAAATGAAGATAGGATTGTGTCAGTAGTACAACTTGTATTTTTTGTATATTTATTACAATGACTCAAACAACAACTTTCTCTGAGTATTGATGAATTAATAAAGCACTGAAGAAACTCCGGTATATAACTTGTTTTGTTCCTAATGAACTGAAGCTCTAACTTGTTTTGTTCCTAATGAACTGAAGCTCTAACTTGTTTTGTTCCTAATGAACTGAAGCTCCAACTTATTTTGTTCCTAATGAACTGAAGCTCTAACTTGTTTTGTTCCTAATGAACTGAAGCTCTAACTTATTTTGTTTCTAATCAACTGAAGCTCTAACTTGTTTTGTTCCTAATGAACTGAAGCTCCAACTTATTTTGTTCCTAATGAACTGAAGCTCTAACTTGTTTTGTTCCTAATGAACTGAAGCTCTAACTTGTTTTGTTCCTAATGAACTGAAGCTCTAACTTGTTTTGTTCCTAATGAACTGAAGCTCTAACTTGTTTTGTTCCTAATGAACTGAAGCTCTAACTTGTTTTGTTCCTTATCAACTGAAGAAATGACTTGTTTTGTTCCTAATCAACTGAAGAAATGACTTGTTTTGTTCCTAATCAACTGAAGCTCTAACTTGTTTTGTTCCTAATCAACTGAAGAAATGACTTGTTTTGTTCCTAATCAACTGAAGAAATGACTTGTTTTGTTCCTAATCAACTAAAGAAATGACTTGTTTTGTTCCTAATCAACTGAAGAAATGACTTGTTTTGTTCCTTGATGATGTTCCAGAGTGACATGTACAGCCTGGGTGTGATTCTGTTTGAAATGTTCAGTGTGTTCACCACAGAGATGGAGAGGCTGAAAGAGATTGAAAAGTTGAGGAAGAAAGGGAAATGTAGTAAACAGTTTGTTCAGAAATGGACACTTCAGGTTGGTAACTTTTGTGGCCCAGCAAAGTTTGTATTAGATGTAGTCAACAACTTTGTATGTCAGAGAATGATTGAGAGCTTTGTAGACACATAACTCTAGATGCTCTTAATAGGAGTTATCCTCCTTACTGATTTAGGTGCTCTTGGTGTAAAATGACTGCCAAGGAAAAAAATATTCTTAATAGAATCCTGGTAGAGATAAGTATTTGAAGTTAGGCATATGAAGATTATATTGAGCTTATAAAGTGTCTTTTCCAGCTCTTATTACATTAGATTTGCTAGGGGAAAAAAAATGCATGATGTCTTGCTCACACATTAATCTGATGACAATCTACACACATATTAGTTTAAATTCAAAGCTAAATTAAGTAAAACTTTTTTATGTGTGTCTGGTTTCTAAAGTTGTCAAAACATTTTTTATTTTATTTATGTAAACAATTATGAATTAAGTTTTAAGAGGATTAAAAACTTTGATCACATTAAGCAACATCTAGATGACAACATCATAGGTGATGTTTGTAAACAATGAAACAAAGTGAGAAACAAATCTATTGAAACGATTTCTATTAAATTATAATAATAATAAAAAACAGACAAACAAGAATCTCTTATGTCAGTTATATCGTTCTATCAGGCAGATGCTATTAAAGCTTTAGTCAGTACAAATCCAACAGAAAGACCATCAGCACAAGAGTTGTTAAACAGTTCATTATTTCTATCCAGAGAACAGGTAAACATTTAGAAATACTAAGCCTCATTTCATATTTATTTGTAAACTTGATTCTTTCAAAACTTTAAGCAAATAAATAAATATATATATATAAATAAATATATATTGTTATAACTCTGCCATGCGCACCGCCATCCAGGCTAGTGCTAGAAGGTGTGCACTGTGACTAGACCTAAAAGGATGTCAACATTAGAGAGGAGAACGATTTCTGCCCAAGTTGAGAGCCGAAGTGAAAAGACTGTGCGTAAGAAAGATGATGTTTTATGAACTTGTGATGTCGTGTAAATAAAGGTATATGTGCCTCGTTGAGTTGCCTCCCTTAAGTTATTACAATTGGTGTCAGAAGTGGGATTATAGGCAACTCAACGAGAGGAGGTAGGCTTTGATTACAATGACATATTTGAAGCTATTACATCAGCTCTCAATTAAAGAGCTACGACAAGAGCTTCGGGACCGAGGTTTAAAATCCCTCGGTAGCAGGGGAACGCTCACCGATCGTCTGCGGCAAGCCTTGGTCGATGACGAAGAAGATCCGGAGACCTACAAATTTGAAATTGAACCTGGGATTGTTGAGTTCTTTGGCAGGATACAGGAAGAAATTGAAGGAATGCGTGAACAAATTAATAGCATGGGGAGTAAAGTAGATGAAAGTGTATTGCAAGTAGAAGGCCAAATAGACCAAAGTGATAAAATTGTGTCGCAAGCAAAAGGAGGAATAAACTCGTTAGGGAAGGAGCAGTTACCTGGTCAGGACTGTGGCTGCACAAACAGTGGTGATGGAAGCGTTGGGGATTGGAGCGCTGTCTGTGACTGTGTTGTGGGCAAGTCTGACGGGGATGACTTTCAGGGCGAGAAACGTGACAACGATTGCTGCGACGATCTTAATGGGATGTGCCTATTCGAAAGGAAAGAGACAATGAAGAAATAAGAGAAGTCTGTTATGTGCCTGAAACTTTTGTTCCTGGTATACCTGCAACGGGCCGGACAGATCAAGACAACGCTGGGTCTGCGTTCAAGCTTGTTGCTTTGGACCTTAAAGACCTCTGTTTATCTGTCAGTACCTTTGATGAGAACTCAAGCCATGAAAGCCTCAAGACCGTTTCTGATTCCTTGCCTTTGATGTCGTCGAGTGAAATTGCGAATACGGGCTCCAACAATGGCAGAGACAGAAACAACTTATTTGACTTTGGCAGCGGCATAAGAGAGAACTCGATGCTTGGCAACTGTATCCATGCAATTGACATGAACTGTGTATGCAATGCCCTGCGGGGACAGTGACCATGCCAAGAAACCCAGCTACAAGATCTGAACTTAACAGAAATTTGTACTTCTGCCCACATCAGTGAGAGTGACTTGAATGGTGGAGAATTAATTCTAGCGAAACCTGATGCAGTGGTGGATGAACATTACAAGGATGCTTCATGGGCATACCTTACAGATGAGACTGAGAAAGACTATCTGCTTGAAACCATGGCTACCTGTAGGCCTACAACTGTGTCACAAGACGTCCATGGAAAAGGTCCGCTGACCCAGTGTCTTAGAACAACAACCCTGGAATCTACAGTGATTGCCAAAAATAAACCTCCATTTGTGTTAAGTGGCTGGCAACCCTGATCTCCACTAAATCTCCATGTGTCAGCTGGCTGGCATCACCAACTATTGTCATGAGGTCAAAGTAGCGACAACAGTATTGTCTCAAGCATAGACTGGCCAACTGGAAGAAGAGAAAGCTACGGCTGGGGAAAAGCTCTAAGAAGGGGCAATGTTATAACTTTGCCATGCGCACGCCATCGAGGCTAGTGCAGTAGGTGCGTACGTCTAGAAACCAGACTAGGAAGGATGTTTACATTAGGAGGAAGCACAATTTCTGCCCAAGTCAAGAGCCGAAGTGAATAGACTGTGCTAAAGATAGATGTTGTTATAATGTATTTGTGATGTCCTGCCTCCTTGAGTTGCCTCCCTTAAGTTATTACCTTTTTCAATGTGGGGACAAAATTATTACTTTTATTTTATTTTAACGTTTATTATTAAATTATTAGTAGTTAAGAATTAGGCAATCCATCAATTAATACCGGCACCTAATCACTGAGTACTGGCATCTTTTTTTTTTTTTTACAAAAAAAAGCACTGTGTATATATATATATATATACACACACACACATATATATGTATATATATATATATGTATGTATTTATATATATGTATATATATATATATACACATATACATATATATATATATATATATATATACATATACATATATACATATACATATATATATATATACATATATATATATTATTTTGCAAATGTTTAACATTGTCTTTGAATGTAAGAAAAAACATTTAGGCAAAACAAAACCTATCTGTAAAAATAAGACCCAGTCTTGACTTATATAAAAGTAAAAGTAAAGTTCCCCTTTCAGACCTTGTGGTCTATAGGGCAGATGATATAAAGCTCATCTGTTTCTGTGGCCAACGGTTAATGAGGGTGTCATCTGGCCAACACAATGAACAACCGCCTTTACTTTTCCCCAACTAATGTCAGGTATCCATTAGAGCTGGGTGGACTCAGAGGGGCCCAATGATCCCAAAATTAAAAATCCCAGTCTTCACCAAAATTCGAACCAGGGACCCCAATTCAGAAGGCAAGCACTATACCGCTCAGCTACTGCACCTCTTTTGACTTATATATTAACTATAAAAGATTTAAGTAGCAACATTGAGATTCAAATTAGCATTATTCTTGACACTAGTGGTCTTTGTATTTCTACATGTTTGTGAAAGTTTGAGAGATGAGGTTGCAAACATGTGTCTTGCTTCAAGAACACAGCCACAAGGGAACAACACAGCAGCAATAAATACATTTTTAAAAATAAAAAATTTACTGCTGCAGTGGGAAATGACTGTATAGAAAATACAATAAACTTACATCTAGGTAACCCTGCCAGACTAATTAAAAACAAAGTTAACTGTAAGCTTATTTTGTTTTGTCTTTTTTTGTTTGTTTGTAGCTGGTGAAGGCCTCATTGCCCAAACGTCCTTTGTTTTTACTTGCTCCAGCAGGATGACCTATATGTATGTTTATGGTATAGTCATGACCATAACAGCTCAGGGGGAAAGGGAGAATCTCAATGTATTCCATTTTTCTTTAACATCATGTACTTCGAATGTACCTATGATGTTGTGAACTGGTGGGAAGTATTTGGCTTTGCCTTTACCTGGCTTCTTGTCCAACCTTTTCTCTGTGTTTTCATCTGACCTTCAACACAATTGCTAGAAAAAAGCATAGTTGGCCAGGGTTTGGGGTAGATATAATGTCTAATATTCCTTTATTCATTTCTCTGTCCTTTATGAACTTCTCTTTTTTTTTTTAAATAATTTCTCTATCCTATTTTAAACTTATCTGTCCCACACTTACTTGTACATAACCTGTTTACTTTTACATCCCCTGTTTACTTCTACCTCATCTGTTTACTTCTACATCCACTGTTTACTTCTACATCCCCTGTTTACTTCTACACCCCTGCTTACTTCTACACCCCCGCTTACTTCTACACCCCCTGTTTACTTATACATCATCTGTTTACTTCTACATCCACTGTTTACTTCTACACCCCTGTTTACTTCTACACCCACTGTTAAATTCTACACCCCTGCTTACTTCGACATCCACTGTTTACTTCGACATCCCCTGTTTACTTCGACATACCCTGTTTACTTCTACATCCACTGTTTACTTCTACACCCCTGCTTACTTCTACATCCACTGTTTACTTCTACATCCACTGTTTACTTCTACATCCACTGTTTACTTCTACATCCACTGTTTACTTCTACATCCTCTGTTTACTTCTACATCCCTGTTTACTTCTACATCCCTGTTTACTTCTACATCCACTGTTTACTTCTACACCCACTCTTTACTTCTACATCCACTGTTTACATCAACATCCACTGTTTACTTCTACATCCTCTGTTTACTTCTACAACCTCTGTTTACTTCTACATCCCTGTTTACTTCTACATCCACTTTTTACTTTTTCATCTACTGTTTACTTCTTCATCTACTGTTTACTTCTACATCTACTGTTTACTTCTACATCCACAGTTTACTTCTATATCCTCTGTTTACATCTACATTCAATGTTTACTTCTTCATCCTCTGTTTACTTCTACATCCTCTGTTTACTTCTACATCCACTGTTTACTTCTACATCCACTGTTTACTTCTACATCCACTGTTTACTTCTACATCCACTGTTTACTTCTCTTTCTCATATATGCATCTCTAGATCTATGTTTACATTTTTGACCCATGCATTGGTTTGGTAACTTGATTGTCCCTATACGCAACTACTATTCACACGACATTTATCTTTAATTTCTCATCAGCAAATTGAAAGGTTGCAAGAAGTGATACTGCAGCAACAAAAAGAACTAGAGAACTATAAACTGGTCCTAAAAGAAAAAGATAAAGCCATTAAAGAAAGGGACAAGAAAATCAAAGAGAAAGATAAACTTTTATTTCAGATAAGCAGGAAACATATTGTGTAGAAGTAGGCAGTTGGCTCTGTGTTGGCTCTATGTGTTCCCTACTCCAACCAAAGAAGAAGAAAAAAAAAGAAGTTGAATCTGTTGCAATGGAAAAGTTTGGCCTTCCAGCCACAGCCTTCAAATCATTGAATGATTATCCAGCCATTCATTAATTTATTCTATTAATTTATTGAACCAATCATGATAGATCTATTTATTTAATTTATGTGTGTATAGTTTGATATATGATAGTTTGAATATTTCCAATGTCTTGACCTGATTTTGTTGACATAAATACAAACATTACTTTGTCATGCTAATCAAAACACTGCGTCATGTGTTGTTGTTTTTTTAATATTTGTAACAACTAAATGAACAAACAAATATTTTCATGTTAGATCTAAACATTTGTAATCTCTGTGCTCAACTTTATTTCCTTCAATGACTATCCTGTGTGTTAAGTAATTTTGTTTTTCTGGAAGCCTTTTAGAGTTAGCAGACACATTGACAGGGAAAGGAAGAAAGAACAAAGCCTTACAAATGCCAACAAGTAAACTTATAACAATTTAGTTTGTAGACTTGCAATTGTAATTTATGAAACGTCATTAAAGAAAAGACTGAGTTAAACAATTAAGTGTCATACTTCTCAGTACTTCATCCTGCACGTAAACATAGATCTAGAAGTTTTCTTCAGATTGTACTTTTTGAGAAAAATTATTCTCTTTGAGTTAATGGATAGTCTTTTCTTTTTTTAAATCTATTATTGACCAGCTTAAAATGCTTTTTTTTTTTCAAAGCGAAATTCAGATATTTGGGAGCTCTTGAGTAATGGGTTTCATTTGAAGTCTTGAATAAACAAACACTTTTCACAAAAAAAGGTGGTCATACAAACTTGTCAGCTTTCTGTCCTGCAAATGATTTTAAGTTGAAAGTACTGGTCAAACAATGGCCCATTCCTTTAGTTGCTGTACACATTAGATATCATGAGTGAGTTGAAATAACTATTTGAAAGCTGGACATTTTCGCACTTTAGGCTAATGTCTGCGTGACGGGAACTCTTAAAAAAGGAGGGCACGTTTGGTGAACTTGCAAGAATAATGACAAGTCTAGGAATGAATCTCTACAAGACCTGACTACATTATCATTCATTTCCCGTTCTCTCCATCCTATATTCACAATAGAACTTTTTTTTTAAGTGATTGGATTTTTTTTTCTCGAACTTAAGGCTGACATTACTTCCCTTGAAATCGAGCCCTCTAGCTTTTGATACTAAAGTAGTCATGACCATTACTATCAGGTGACCTTCAGTTTAGTATTCGTCTTTATCCATTGTTTTTAATCGACTTTAAAAGATAGCCCTTTTCTGAATCTTTGTCAACCACTGACTAGAAGTTAGTTGGGGTAAAATGGTCTAATAAAAATGTTATTTGAGAAATCCGTGGAGAAGTCTTTGAGAAGACTTGTAATAACAAAATATCTAAAGTAAGCTTAAGCCAGTTTCTGTTTTTTTTTTGTTTTTTTATATTAAAGAAAGAGGAGTGTAGAACATATTCTGTAAACAAATGCAAGGTAGGTCTACTTGTTATTTTGAATAAGTGGTTGAATGTAAGCCAATTGAAAATAGACCACCGAGTCTATTTTTAGTTTTACTTTGGAGTGGCAGGTCTAAAGTACTTCACAATATAATGATGTCACACTCCTTAGTTTTCTAATAAACCTACGCTTAAAACTTTTTGTAGTCTGGGCTGAACTAGAACTTTAGGTGCATTCTCATTTCTGTGATACATGGCATATTACAAGTAGGCCTACCTCATCCACTGGGACAGCCAGATAGTAACATACGAAAGTGAAAGATTCTAACCGACCAGATCCGTTTATTGACAGACTAGAAAACAAAAATATCTGTCTGTGACTATAATTCTGAAGGCCTTTTACATTGGGGCCTATCTTACAACGTTAAAAAAACTGGAACCTAAATGTTTAGAACGAAAACCAAAATGAGGGGATATTTGTCCTCCTTCAGTCGCAAATATATGGATCATCTCATAGAAATAAAATGAATGCCTGGGCATTAGTAAGGGTTGGAATGATTGCATCCACACATTAGTTCCCCCTCTCCACACAGTTGATGTATCCACAAGAACAGTAATTGCCGATACAACTTGGGATCAGCGTAGTGGAAGGTTCTGCCAGGATGTAGCACTGTGTGCTGCAAACTGCCTAAAGGTCGCCGGCTCCTGATTTTTCTTCAGGGTTGACTCCAGAAGCCTCTCCCATGTTTGGGTATAGCTGCAAGGCAGCAAAGGTTTGAATTCAGCGTTTAACTTCTCCTAGGTGGGTAGCAATCCAAGGCTAACGAGTCCCAGCTATATCTTATAGATGAATAATAAAATATCATTTTATGTGATACTAGGAGAAGGGATGGTGACAAATAGAATGAAAACTTTTATGATTATATGCTCGTGTCTCTCATGCTTAACTGGCGACGCCCTTCTAAACCATCAAAATAATTACCGAGTACTTTCGCTTCACCATTCAGTTCTCCTGGCGTCTACAAATCAGTTTCTTCAAGTCAAAGTTAAACTAAGAAGGAGTCAGATCGAGACCAGTCGACTCTGCCGGATGCAGGCCGAGATTGAAGTTGGGGAGACATTTGAGTTTGGACTTGTATAATGGACTTAATCGGCGTAAGATAATCTTTATGTTCAGCAAGAAGTATCACATTGGCCTGTTTTGTTGACGCAAAAGACATCAACCATGACAATAGTAGGTTATGTACTGGACATAATCTTATATAATACAGACGTTACTTCAAAAAAGAAGATGATTACGTCCTACGCGTCATGCTGTTAGTCATGCATATTAACCAATGACTTAAATTCTGCCAAGTCACTGGTTTTCCTGGCTAGCTCAGGCAACCCATTCCATGCTCTAATAGCACTAGGGAAGAAGGAGTATTTGTACAAATTTGTCCTAGCATATGGGACGAGGAATGTACCTTTATCTTTGTGTCTTTCAGAGTATTTTATTAAATTTTGTATTTGAAGATTATGGTTCAGTGTTTTATGTATAGTTGCTACTTTACTTTTGAGTCTTCTGTCCTGAAGGCTTTCTAAATTTTGTGATTTTACTATAGGTGTTACTCTAGTCAAATGTGAATATTCATTTGTTATGAATCTCACTGCTCTATTTTGTGTCTGTTCCAGTTTCTTAATGTTATCTTGAGTTGAGGGGCCCCAAACGGAGGATGCATATTCTATTATTGGCCTAACCAAGGTTAAATAACATTTTAGTTTTATGTTCTTATTTGATTTATAGAAAATTCTTTTAATAAATTTTAATGCTTTGTTTGATTTTTTTTATAGTTTCATCAATATGTGGATTCCATGACAGTTTTTCATTTATTATAGCACCTAGGTATTTTGCGTTTTTAGTCTGTGTTACTGGTTTGCCATGAATAAGATAAGTGAATTAATTTGTTTTAGTTTTTTTGTTACTCTTAACAACTGACAATTTTTCTGGGTGGAAAGACATGCTCCAATTTAAAATTGGGAGATATTTGATTTTTGACTTCAGAAAGACAAGAATCTCCTTGTCGTAGACGTATTTTAATTTTGGTATTCTAAATAACACTTTAAATAAATCTTGTCGCAACAGCTCATGCGAAAACAAGGTAATAAAGTCATTACTGATAGTGTACAACTTCTAACATTTTTTAACGACTGAAAGGTGTTTTAAATTAACAAACCAATGTTTTTCTTATTTCCCCTTACCCTTATACACATTATCATTTCGAAGACACTTAAACGTGTCAAACTTTTAAACATTGCTATAAACTATAGTCTAGTTCAATGTAAATCAGTTAACAGTGAATAGATTTCACTCTCATTTACTAATATTTCATTTTTTTTTTATCCTTTTGATTAGCAAAGTCTATTACCAGTGCATCTATTTTTTTTAACTCTTGTCTGTTTCACGCTCAGTGGAAGTGAAGCCAACATGCTCTGTGTCATAGAATTTCTCAAATATTTTTTTTATCAATCGAGAATGACTGCTCTTCTGAACACACTGTCAATGGCATAAGTGAAAAATAACATGCATGCTGTGACAATGTTTAGAAAACTTGATGATAAAAAGTATTTGTCTAACAAACAACAACAAATCTCTTATTAAACACAGAATAACTAAGCCTTTTGGTGGCTTCTTTGAAGGATTGAATCTCTGTACAATATTCTTTGCTAATATCATCTAAGTGAGACTAGAAACATGATGGCATCACATAACTCTTTGACGTTTGCACTGGAAATGAAACTGAGCATTAACAACTGTTTTTTTTTATGCCCATAAAATCTGTCGTGTAATCTAGACACGATGACATTGATAGTTCGGTCAAATTTTGACTTCGAAAATCTCTGCATCTTGAATTATTTATTCCATGAAGAATCGATTGACGTGAAACTGGATCAACAGTCCAAGTTCGAGATACTTCAGAAGCCTCATTAGTACACTCTCAAAGTCATTTCTGAAATTATTGCTTCCTTATAGATCTTCTCATGTGCATATCTTTATGTAGAACTTGCTGCTCACTTTCCAACATTTCTGACACAACGTTGATTGCGCTTACATTTTGTACTCGACAGGGTATGCAGAGCAATAGAAGTGAATAATTCTAATTTTACCATAAGAGTTGCAACTTCTAGTCTTTTTTTGAGGAGTAAAGCATCTAAATATATGAATCTCATTGCTGTTAGAGTATCATTCCTTGATGACTAACTTGAAAAGCACTTTTTTTGAGTGTCCTATGGATCTAGTCTCTCCCTGTTGAATTAAACACACACACACATCTTGAAAATTAGTCGTTGGTAAAGCTATCTACAATGTTGCTCACAATTTAAGTAAGAGAAATTTGAAGCCAGTTTCCGACGCGTAAAAAAAAAAAAAAAGATACATACTTAATGTCCCATCAATCAAGGTAAGTACTAGATCCACAAGTTTCTAATAAACATGTTTCAGGTCAATTTCGTTTTGTTTAGTACATTTTTGGTCATGTGGCCCGCGACACGAGTGTCGGAAATTAAATTGGCCCGCAGGTCGAATTAGGTTGGGCATCACTGGTCTAGAGCATGTACTTTAGATCATCTATATTAAAAAAAAAACAAATTCTAGATGTAAATACATCAGTTAAATCTAGTGGCTCAAAAAATTAGGACTATTGCCAAGAATACTGCTTTATTTTGATATCTAAAAAACATAGAAGGAGATGATGGTCCCAGTGTAGGCCTACTCAAAGGGTCAGATCAAGACAACCATCATCCTGCTTTCGTTCAGAAACGGGATAACCTCTAAGAAAAATGTCCGTAGCATCACGTGCTTTTTTTTTTTTAACCTTCTGCTGAGTCTTCATTTCTAAACTCACTTCGAGGCTGCCACGAGTACAATTCTGCAACTCTCTGAGACTGCAGTTCTTTTTAGAACAAGCCACGCACTTCTCGCGTACTTGACTATCAGCTCTACATATTAGAGTCTAGATAACAGTTGTAACTTTTAAGTACCCACTGAAGTGTATCGATACGTCAGCTCTGAAGATGAATACAATAATATCTATATGTTTAGTTATATGTGTTTCGATAACTTTTGGAGATGACCGAGTAAGTACTTTTAACTTTATAAAACTAATTTATATTCAGCTTTGAGAAAAGTTAATATAATCTTCCCCCATTTAAATTATCAGTCTAGATCTAGTATAGATTTAGATTATAATTATATATTTTTATAATTTTTTCAGATCATTTATGTTGTCCCGAGACTTAACTGAGGAAAAAGTCTGAATGTGACTTGCTTATTTAAATCTATTTTTTTTTTATTAATTTTATTTTGGACATTATAAATTTTTAAAAACATTTTTAGGCATATATAGATGTAGATCTAATACACATTTTACACATCAACAATCTGCCTTAAGTAAACATAATGTAAATTACATTAAATTGATCAATACCTGTATTATAAATCTTCCTTTTCATATTATGGATAGATGGCTTAAGATTTAAAAAAATTATTTAATTTATAGCTCTAGACTCACTCTAAACTAAACAATGTCAATGTCAAGGATGCTTAATTGAATTTCAAAATGGATTACTAAATAAAAGTTACAAACAGAAGAACTTTAAAAAAAAACAAAAAAAAACTGAATTCTGCAGTGCTAAAATGTTACAATCATATATCATGCAACTTTAAGAAAAAAAAAAAAACTTATCTACATTTCCTTTATTTTGTACACCAGATACACCAAAAAAGCTTGCTATTATAAATATTTATTTCCATGTAGGCATATCTCCAATACACTGTGCTAAATAAAAAGTTTTAAAGTTGTAGGCCTATTTATCAAACTTATTTAGTGAGTTTTTGATAAATTAAATCTAATCATTATTCAAAACTTCGTTTTAACTTAATATTTAAATTCATTATTACTTTTTCATAAAAATTTAAAATATAAATTCATATAAATAAAAAAATATTCATTTTTTAAAGTAAAATTCATAAAAATGTTACATGAAAAAGAATTACAGCTATGTGATTACCTTTTTGTCTTTTTAAAAATATTTTTTATTAATAATAACTTGAAGTGCTACCAATATTTAAGAGGACTCTAGGAAACTTAATTCTAAATGTACAAGTTGGCCTGCAAACAAGTCGTGTCTTGCTTGCTTAGTAATCTTCAGTCGTTATGACAGATTTGAGAGGATCTGTTGCTCTGACATAAACACAAGACAGAAAAATGAATAAGCACAGAATGAATCCAAGAATAGATACTCTGAATACTTACATTAAAAAGAATAATCAAATAGTTAGACTCACAATATTGAAATCACATAAAGCCAAACTGGTAATGAGTTAATGAGCCTCAACAAACCAATCCTTCCTGTCAATATTATTTCCTCAAGAACTGAACAATCTAGACACATCTTAAAGGCATCATATAAAGTTTCTACCTATGGGAAAGGACCAATGGCGAATGCTTTTGTGCCAGTTTTTAGTTTAGAATTTATAACTCCGCAATAGTTTAACTTATTTAAAAAAATGACAACGTCTGCGGACTCCTCAGCTATTGGGCGATAAAACTAAATTTGACTCTTTTTTCCATATCAGCTATTAAATTTATAATTCAAGTAAACTTGCGGTAGGGGTCGGACCCAAACAGCGAAAGCAATTTTCTCAGGAGTCATAATGAGCGAAAGGCCTTAAAAAATTGCGAAATAGCATGTTAAAGTATAGGAAATTAAGCTTCAATTAGTTCTATCATCTAACTTCTTCCATGAAGCATTATAACTATTGTCCTCCTTGTGGCATTAGGCCTAAATTTTTTTTTCACTTTTCTTGTGCTCCAATTCTCCTTTCTCTGCTTGGAACTGATGTCTATATAGCCTACGAAACTTGTGATCAATTTTTTTCTTAAAAGAAAGAAACTACAAAATTTCCTTCCACCTTCCTATAGGCTAGTCTACGTCGTACTACTCTCCATTTCATAAACTCTCGTTACTGCGACTATTTTTTTAAAAGAACTTATGTTCAGTACCCTTAATCACCATCAACTCGATCTCCCCCCCCCCCCCCCCCCACACGATGATAGACCCAAAGGCAGATCCCGAATGCGATGGATTGATGATGTATGGAGACAGATCTACAACAGCTTGGGTTTCAGGCATGGAGGCAAAAGGCTTAGGAAAGATCTTGTAATTTTATACATGTCTATTATATGGTAACTCTTATATTTATTACTAAATATATAGTTCACATTTTTTCTGATCCTGAAATTGAATATTTTCTCCTGGAAATCTCCTGAAATCCTAATCTCAGAATGGTGGGGGAACCCTTGTGAAAATGAATTCTGCACTTCTTTTAAACATTTATACACATATTAATATCATTAATTAGTAACAAGATGTTAACCAGCCAGTCAAAAAAAAGGAGGACGGCAAAACAGAGGTCTCCCCCCTTATAAGCACTGTTAAGATCAACTGAAGCATCATTTCACCCTCACTGGCATAGAGGAAAGTAACTGCCAGCATATGACCTCTGAGAGACTGTTGGAGAGCTGTGAGTCAAAATATGCTGGTCGCAACTGGGCGTAGTCATGTGAAACATGTACTGCACTCATCCTTAATCTTCGAAATCGAAGACATTAGGTTAAGGTTAAAAATAGGCCTATTATTTTAATATTTCAGTTTACAAACAATAACAATAGATAAGACCAAAAAAAAAACAGATTAAATCAGTAACTAAATTATTATTAATGGCTTTTTAAGCTTATAATAGGGGTTTCGCTGAATAGGTTTTCAGTTAAAAAGGTCATTTTGAGCGAACACCCCATAATATTTTATTTCAACGGAATGAATAGCCTTAGCTATTCTAGCTAACTATTTCCTCATCTATTTAGAAGCATAATATGCGATTTTTTCTCGGCCGATGTCCATTGGTGCTTTAAAATCACCTTAAGTTCGGACCTATTCTTGATTATCCGGAAACGTTTTGGCAATGAAATTTCCATACATGTCAACTTTTACCTTCAGCTATGCTTTATTGTATGAGGGAAAATGAAAGTGAATATGTGGGAAATGTAGAAAAATGGAGTTTTTGTAATATCAATTCATTAAGTTCTGCAGTTACTTTTGAAATAAATAAGAATAGATAAAAATTACAGGGAGGTGTTTGCTTTATATGCCATTTTGCTGATGGGTCTTTCCTATATATAAGAGTCCAGTCTATTACAACCAGCTGTGGCATAACAAGCATTTCCCCCCATTCTTAACAAAGATGCTGGTTGCAGTTTTTGTAGTTAACAAGATTCAAGGGTTATTGTGACATTTCTTATATTAGAAAAAAACAAACAAATAAAAGTTTCAAATTTGAGAACACCATTTTATTATCTCATCACAACAGGTGCAGGTCACTGACAGAGTTTCTTTTAATGTCTCCACTGGAGGAGAGTACATAGGAACAATTGTGATTGGTGTTTTTGGAAATCTTGTCCCTAAGACTGCTAGGAACTTTGTGGAGCTTGCAGGTCATACCAATGGCTATGGTTATGAAGGAAGCAAATTTCACCGTGTTATTGCTGACTTTATGATTCAAGGTTTGTATTTTTATGAAACAGATGTGTTTAACTAATTTATACATTTTGATGAAATACCCTGACTAGAATCATGAAATAAATTAAGTTCTATGGTGGGTTGCACATCTTCCAATGTTGAAGAAAATACTATACTTCTGTTATTTTAAAATGTAAAATGAAATAAATAAGGTATAAAAGTAGTTTACTGGTTGCAATTTTATTTTTAGTGGTAATTCATTGAAAGTATGAAAGAAAACATTTGGTATACTGGTACAAGGCTGAAACTAGTTTTTAAATTGACCACTTATATTGTTATGCAAGACAATCATTTTGGTTTAGCTATACAAGAATGTCACTACACACAGTAAACATTCTAAACATTTGAAATCTAGAAATCTGTCATTTAATTTTCCTTTTTTTTTCATTTATATTTTATTTTGAAAGAAGTTCAAATCAAATAGTTTTGTTTTAAAAAACAAACACAACCTATTATTTTTTTTGTAACAGCTATTTCATAAATGCCCAGCTCCTAGAGGTAGATAAGAGTTCATAGAAAGCTTATAGTCAGCAAAATAATGTGTGCAGGTATGGTTTAGTTTACATTGTGTTCACAATCCTGTTTAATTTATCGCCAATGTTCTTATGGATAGAATAGCTTGTAGAAGACAAAAATAAATTGGTTATGTTTTTAATGTTATTGCAGATCTACTCAAAAATGTATTAAATAAATAAATATATTTATACTTATTATAATTATACAGTATATGATGTTAAAAAACAAACAATAACAAACTAACTTCTGTTATATTTTAAAATCCAGTTTAAAAAAATAATTTTTTTTATCCATCAGGTGGAGACTATGACAAAAAAGATGGCTCTGGGTTCAAGAGTATTTGGGGTGGTTATTTTGATGATGAAAACTTCACACTTAAACATAACAATGCTGGCTGGGTCAGCATGGCTAATGCTGGTAAGTAACGTGAAAACCATTATTATTAAGTCAGCATCATCTTCTTTTTTTTTAAATAAATAACACTTCTTCTAATGAAAAAGAAATTCTATCACAGAAATATTTTTAAAAAATGACACCACTAGTCATATTGGTAAATTATTATAGTAGCTTCAGAGTTTATAGGGATAGATTATATTCATACTGGAGTATGAAATTAAAACACTTTTTGAAATAATAGTTCTATCAGAAATTGAAACAAACAAAAGCTATTTTTTTTAAATGTATTGTGGTAAAAAATGTGTTGTAAATGGAGTTTAAAACTGTTCCCTAATACCATTTACATATCAATGATTCTTTAAATAACTTTTCATGTTAGTACCCTGCTTTTACACTATAATCGCATACATTTTTTAAAGGAAAAAATACAAATGGTTGTCAGTTTTTCATCACAATGAAGTCCACACCATGGCTGGATGGCCATCACACAATCTTTGGTAAAGTGTTGGAAGGTCAAGATGTGGTGAAAAAAATTGGAGAAGTTAAGACTGATTCATCTGATAGCCCAGTTGATGATGTCATCATTTCCAAGTCTACTGTAGAATCAGTCAGGGATGAATACATTTTTGTTGATACTAATCAAGACATTGAAAATTATTAGTGATGAGCTGAATATGTGAAAAAAACAAAACAAAGAAAAACATTATATATGGTACTATGGTAACATATGTTTTTATACAGTATTTACTAAATCTTTTATACAAATGTATTAAAAAAAAAGATTTTTATAACTAATAAATTGCTTTTTAAAAATAGAATTTTTATTCTATGTTTGCTTTGAAAACATAGTATGGTAGTTAGGCATTTGTTTTTAGATTTGTAGCAGGTGTAATTATTATTATTAATAGGTTAAACAAAATAATAAATTGCGTACTATAAACAACAAAGGTGAGAACTGTTTAAAATACATTATTTTTCTTTAGTAAATAAAAATGTTTTTTGAATTTTATAATCACAAAGACCATGTATAATAAAAACTACATGGCCAAAAATCAATGTAATATCTAGATTGGTTTAAAAAATAATTTTGTTATGCAAAATTCTTAACAATTTCTGTAACTGTTTGTACGTTATGATTCTGTCTTAAGTTTGTCATTATTATGTCTCATATCGTGCCTTGTAAGTCCATATCATTTTATACTGTAGGACTGTACCTTGACTTAACAACATATATGCAAAATAATTATTTTATAAAATTTACAATGTTTTTTATAACAATTTTTTGCTAAAACCTTTTTGTTATACTTCTGCAGTATTGTTTTCATTTGTAAAATGTTTACACATTTGTTTACATAAAAGCATTGTTTTGCATTATTTCAAATATAAAATAAAAAGACATTCTTTTACATGGTTATAGTATTGTTTTTAGTGTATTTGATTTGCTGGAATGAGCATTTACATGGTTCACAGAGACAATGGAAGGTTAATATGGAACTCAGCCTAGTGCACAAATCAATTAGTTATATTCTTCATAACTTAATTAAAATCATATAAAACAATTCAAACTATTAGGAAATGTAACTATTGTATCAACTAAACAGAGAGTTTACTCATTTCCACCCTGGGACCTAAACTCTCTTCCTTCAATAGAAGCCAGTATCGAAAACGTCAGCAAAAAATCAGACCACAATCAAACAGAGAAAACATTATTTCAACAACCAATAGATCATAGTTTACAAAGGTATATCAAGAATCCTACACAAACGGGGTAGCTGGCATACTCATGGCCCAATGGAGAAAGGGGAGTTTTAAATTCAAAGTTTTTGGAGGTTAAAACCCCATTGACTACGCTCACGAAATTTCGTAACTGAAGTTTAATATAGTTTGTTGTTTTTTATCGAAGAGTGGGTTTTAACCCCAAAAGCCAATGTTGGGAGGTTTTAAGCTGAAAAAACCTCTGCGTGTTGTTTTAACTCATCCCCCCCTCCTCTTTAGCAATGCTTGCGGAATTTGGTTACTGTAGTTAACTTTTTTTTTTCCATTTTGGCTACTCTGGGAAGTGATGGTTGATGGTTTAACATTAAATATCTCCTCAAATAAAAAAATGAAAGCAAAACACCAGGGGGGGGGGGGGGATTCATTTCGTGTGTGTGTGGGGGGGGGGGGGGGGGTACCACGAGCGCCCCCCCCCCCGGCTATGCCCATGTCTTGTTTATAACCTTCCCGCTGCCATGCCCAGGCGTCCTGCAAGAGGTTTGGACTAGGAAGTAGATTATCTTCAACTCTGAATGAACATCCGAAGTCCAAGCGGCTTCATTGTGTGCACCGTGGGCTGAAGTTTGGAGGGCCGGTAGAACCACGTATCCGGTCAGATATGATTGCAGGACGTAATATTGGCATCACTGTATGTTTAATGAAAGTAAGTTGTTCTTATGGTTAATAATGTTTCCTAGTTTAGTGTATTGTCTAAGTTGTCTTCTCCCATGGTAGTTCTGCACTACAAACATAAGCTGCAAATTACAGAGGGTTAAGTTTCGTTTTTAAATGCCATCAGGCATTAATTTGTTAATTTTGGACTTAATGAAGCCTCAATGGCTTTCAATGAGTAACATCAGCTTCCCATCAAACTTAAAACTGTATCTTCACAAGTAGTCTCTTCTCTGTACTCCTAAATTATATGGTTGTGAAAGTTGACTGTATCGTCACAACTGTATCTTCACAAGTAGTCTCTTCTCTGTACTCCTATATTATATGGTTGTGAAAGTTGACTGTATCTTCACAACTGTATCTTCACAAGTAGTCTCTTCTCTGTACTCCTATATTATATGGTTGTGAAAGTTGACTGTATCTTCACAAGTAGTCTCTTCTCTGTACTCCTATATTATATGTTTGTGAAAGTTGACACGGAACGCTGAGGCTGAAAGAAGAATCCACGTCTTTGAGAGTAGGCTTAAATGCTGCAGAAAAATGCTGAGTGTCAGATACCGGAAAAGAAGACAAATGAATTTGTTCTTTACAAGGTAAAAAGGAAGAAATCCTCAAGTCAAGGGATTTGGTCACGCGAACTGTCAAGGCACAGATGAGATGAATTGAAAACTTCTAGAAATAGTGAACATTTCCTCTGTATAACAAGACAGCTGTCAAACTCATCTTGCTAGAGTCTTGTATTTAACCAGGAACATGTATATCACTTACATGCACCCTAGACGTTTACAGCACTACACAAATAAACATCCATTTCCTTTGCAATACATTCATTACTTTGCATATTATTTGGATCACTTGATATGTCGATTCTGAGAATGTGAAAATGTGGTGCCCAGGTCTAGGCTGTCTCCAGGAATGTTTATAGGCCTAATAAAAACAAATATACAGTTATAGGCCCATTCTAATGGAATATTTATTAGACATTACATGCCTAAGTTAGACTTATAAAATACCAGGTAAATTCTGTGGATCAGCGCCTTCATCTTAAAAGTGTTTTTTTCTCAATCATTTAACGATGTGAAACTAATACCCCCCCCCCTTTATTTTTTTTTTAAAGTTCTTGATCCGCCCTTGCAGCCGTACCCAATCTCTTAAAATCCTTTACATTATTATACAAATATTTGTCCGCATAAAGTAACTCTAATTCAACACAGCCGCTAATCCTGAAAGAACGATGGATAGGGATGGGCCATATCACGACTATATTATATACATCTATGAGTTGTTGTTATTTATGTTTTTATGTAACTTTTAGTAAAAAAAGTAAAAATGGTGGTCCATTTCTCCCCACTCTCCCTTATATATGTATAGGCCTATACACACACACACACAGAAATCTTATAATATATTGTATATATTGGATGTAGGGGATGTAATATTATAATATTATCCTTCGCATGACGTAATGATCAAAGGCCAAGGTATGGTGGAAGTAGAGAAAATCATTTGATAGATAGAAGAGTGATTAGAATAATTATGATCATGCCACTGATAACTATTCATCAAAGGCCAAGGTGTTGTGCAAGTACAGTGGCGTAGCAAGGTACCCGTGGGCCCGGGTTCAAGAACATCTTGGTGGGCCCCCCTCCAGCCAATAAGACAAATTTAGTGTGTGACAAAAATGAGTAATCTAAATGTAAAGACATTCCAATGTAAAGATCGTACCTTTTTTTTAAAAAAATAAGTTATTCGAATGGATAGTTCTAAATTCTAAGGTCATGCGATGTGAGTGAGTGGACATTGCATCGTATTGGTTTCAAAATCAACCACCGCTAGAAAACAAAGAAACAAACTTCGAATGGATGGTTTTGAGGTCATACGATGAGGATGTATGGGCATTTGCATCGTATTGATTTCAAATTAAATTAAAAATTTAAATATGCACTCGCTGAACCTCCAAGAAAACATTTAACATCTAAATTTCATTTAGTAGGGGGATCCAACCCAGGACTTTTGTGACAGGCTCGAGCTAAATGGGAGATGGCATAAACACGACTTGGTGTTGGACCGAATTGATGTTGGAAATCAAGTGGCAGTGCTTCTTGTGACTGAATTAGAGAGAGTGTTATAAGCGCACATTCTTAAAAGCACGGGATAAAACGATATTATTAATTAATATCTCTTTGTTTTAAGACACACTAGGAAGTAATATGTAAGCATGTAGTTTAAATATTGGACTATTAGTATTAAGTTAAATTTTAATTTAGGTGATTGCCAGATGTATACGACGTAACCACTGCCTGCTACACAAGTAAATATCACACCTGTACTGCAAGGGCTATAGGACGTAACCACTGCCGAGTGACAACGAAAAACATGCTGAGAATTACTCCCTTAACCACTGCCTGCTACACAAGTAAATATCACACTACTCTGGGTTCAAGAACATATTGATGGGCTCCTCTCCAGCCAATAAGACTAATTTAGTGTGTGACAAAAAATGAGTAAACTAAATGTAAAGACATTCCAATGTAAAGATCGTACCTTTTTCTGAAAAAAAGTAATAATGTCATACCGTTTGATTCAGTTAGGTCTAGGATTTATGGCAGTTGACTGCCCAGCAGTGTGATGGTCTCTCTGGACTGTCGTTTGACCAATGGTCACCGCCGCAATCCTCCGTCATCCTGCGGGATGGATTTGGGTGTAATTATCTTCAAATCTAATGGAGCATTCGAAACATGTAAAACAAAACCAACATAAAATTGATACGTGGACATGCATGGGCAAAGACGAACTGACTTTTAAATCGCCACAATTTATCAACCATTATGTAATAATTTATAAAATTATGTAGGCCATAGATTTAGAGGCTAGACATTATATGAAATAGCATATTCTCCATGGCATAGGCCTCTGCCTAATCCGGAAATAATAGGCCTAATTTAAGAGTTATATTATATTTAGGCCTACCTCTTACCTACATGACACGTAGGACTTAATCGTCTTCTTTTTTGAAGTAACGTCTGTATTATATAAGATAAGATATTTAAAGAAATTAAATGTAACGGTTAGACCTACTTGTACGGCTGCACTGCACCATGGTAACAATGATTTCAGTATATAGAGTAGCCTACATAGATCTAGGACTAGGACCTACTTGAGAAAAAAAAAGTTGAACAACTAAATCTTCTTAAGAAGCTAAACTTTAAATGTATTTCAGACATAGGCCTACGTCTTCGATTCATGTCATTACTTTATTATAAACCCTTTATCAACTCACTCGACTGTCTTTCTGTCTGGTGAAAAGTTTGTAATGTTATTACTCCCAAACCCATTTCTCGGATCAAGTTGAAACCTGACATAATTATTCATTGGCAGAGACAAGAATCGACATAAATCGATTAAAAAAAAATTCAATCAATTAGGCTACTGGTAATTAATTATTTTGTTTGATACCAACAAGGGAAATTAGTCCTTCAATAGGCCTATAAAATTCACAGATATGGCTAATATGTAGAGTTTGGTCCACTTAAAGATAATTGTAGGCCCCTACACGTTATTTCTCTCACACACTTTCTCGGATCAAGTTGAAACTTTAAACAATTATTGCACCTACCTAACAAAACAGGATTCAACTAAAAAATTAACAATTGGTAATTAAGTATTTTTATTGATATCGAATAAGATTAATAACTTCTACGTCATTGAGAGATATAGTTGTTAAGTGCGGAGTTCTTCCTTCTTAGCTAAGATATTTTTTTAAAGGATTAATTTTAAAGTTATCAATAGACCTGGAGTAGTCACTTTTTATCCAACTAAGTCGTAGGCTGTGTTATTTGTGTAGTTAATTAAACTCTCGATAACTCCCTTCCTCCCCCCCCCCCCCCACCTCCTCGTAATAGGCCACGGCCCCAGTGAGTCAGCAGAAACACGTAGATCTAAATAGATTTATATTCTTCTGAGAACCATTGGATTGTTGCACCGCTCACATCGAGGCTGCCACGAGTCCAAGATTGAACAAGCAACTCATCTCACACACTATTGGATGTGTCTAGATATAGATCTATATATATATATATATATATATATATATATATATATATATATATATAGTCAAGTGGTTTTAAATAAGCTTCTACCTAGAGTTACAATAGACTGTGACTATAGACGCTAATTAAGCGGCTAGACGAGATCTAGTTCTGGACAAGAAATTATAGATCTAGTAAAAAATGAACTCGTTAATATGTTTAATATGCTCTATTGTCTATGCACTTGGAGAAGAAATTAGGGCAAGTACATTTTATTTGAATTTATTACGTACTTCATAGAGGATAGAGGTCTACTCAGCCTGTAGTCTACTGTCTAGTAATTGTTTAATAAATTATATTTTATTAATAATGTCATTAATCATAATGTACGTTAGTTTACTACTGAGATTTAATGATTTATTTGTTACTAAAAATTATTTAAATTTAAACTCAATTAGATATCTGGTCTATTACAATTAATAATTCAAATTTTAAAAAGTCCATAGTCTATACTGATAATACTAATAATAGTGGTATTATAATTATAGTTAATTCATAATCATAAAATTTAAAATGCCCGTTTAGAAAGTATCTAATAAGCCCAGTCTAGGGACAAGATATTTGGGAGCAATAGACAGAAGCCTACTCATAGAAGGATGCATGTTATGTTGATCATGGTCATGGCAATCCAATGGGTCCATTAAAAAAAGGCTTATCTCAGACTCAGATAGGCCAAGTAATGGTACTTCAACAATCTGTAGGTCATTACAATAGTCATTCAATAGTGCATTTTAAAATGGAAAAAAGAAAAAACAGTATTGAGTATTTTAAATTTAAATTGGTTTAACATTTTCTCACTCTCAGTTGCACCTTCACCATTTTGCTCTGAATACTCTTTTCTTTTCATGGGTGCTTGTAGGCCTATCTCCTTGTAAAGTCAGTAAAGTTTTGCAAGATAGAAGTCCTAACATTTTGATCTATTTTGCTAAATTTAGATCTACAAGAAATTAATTAAGCCTGTAAATATTTTAAAATAATGTTTTTTTTTGGTAGACTAAGCATGTATTTACTTCTTTTTGCAACAGCCTTTGATAACTGATAAAGTCTCATTTGATATTACTATTGGAGGAGAAAGTGCTGGAACTATAGAAATTGCTGTTTTTGGTGATGTTGTCCCCAAGACTGCTAGAAACTTTGTGGAACTTGCAAGTGGCATTAATGGTTATGGATATGAGGGGAGTAAATTTCATAGAGTGATTCCTGACTTTATGATTCAAGGTGTGATTCAGTGATTTTTTTTTCCAATTTTTAAAAAGTTAGACCCATTGATTATTGCAATTTTAGAATTACTTATTTAAACTGAAATATCTTTGAACAAGGTCATAATTAATGTAATACTATGTATGTGGACAAATATGCAAGTTGCAAATGGGTTTGCTAAGACATTGCCATGATTATTATTATTATTCATATGAATCAGTTATTTCTGTAATACTTTGGGGGATAATCAGAGGCCCGGTAGCTGAACGGTAAAGCGCTTGTCTTCCGAACGGAGGTCCCAGGTTTGAATCCTGGTGACGACTAGGGATTTTTTGTGTTAATTTCAGGATTTTTGGGCACTTCTGAATCCACCCAGCTCTAATAATAACCTGAAATTAGTGGCAAAAGTAAAGGCGGTTGGTCGTTGTGCTGGCCACATGATACCCTCATTAACCGTGGGCCACAGAAACAGATAACCTTTACATCAACTGCCCTATAGAGAAAGAAGAAGAACTGCCCTATAGATCACAAGGTGTGAAAGGGGAACTTTACTTTTTTTGGTAATAATTAATAAAAAGATAATTTTGTCATTTCTACTTGACATTTAAACATTTCTTTGAACTAAAGACAAAAGTGAAAGTAGGGGTATCAAAATGAAAAGCTTGTCCGTTTGTCCTGGGAAAAATTTGGATATTGATTTCTTGACTAGTAAAGGCTACAAGTGTTGAAATCTTTGAGTACAGCATCAATGGCTTGGTGATTTACATGCATGTATTAGTCTAATTTGGAAACTTTTGTCATGTTGTTACATTTACATGTCTGTCTATGCTTTTCCCAAATCAGGGGGAGACTTTGACAAGAAAGACGGAACTGGCTTCAAGAGTATCTATGGTGGCTACTTTGATGATGAAAACTTTACTCTGAACCACTATGCATCCGGCTGGGTGAGCATGGCTAATGCAGGTTTGACTGAAATTTATAGCTAGATAAGCTTTCAGCAAAGTTATTTAAACCTGAAAAAAAAAAAATATCAACTAAAATAATTTTTTTTTTTTTAATAAACAAATCCAATTTTTCAATTAGTCTGAATTGTAAATTTTGTAATGTCTGATTATAAACAATTTACTTTACCCTATTTATTAAAACTGTTGTCATATGAACAAAGACCTCTGTGGACAATGGCTTTATCTGTATCAGATGTGGCAAAATATTCAAGCTGCAACTGGGTTTCTGTGATCATGTAAAATACTACATCCTTCCTCTTTGAAATCAAAGACATTGCGTAATATGAAAAAATGGTGAAAAAACTCCACATAAAAATGAAATGTCTTTGTAACTTAGTGAACTGATCATTCCATTTCCCTCAGGGAGCCCTGTGCTTCATAGAATTAACTCTTCTTATGATGCTGCATTTTTTCTCTCAAAACTTACCTTTTGCTAGCCTTTTCAGTAAACCAAAGGTTTGGAACCCTCTCACAACAGATCTCAGACAAGCCAGTTCAAGAATAAAATATATAGACTTAATTATTCAAAACTTACCTGTATAGTTTTTCTTATGAACTCTTCTTGTTGCAATTTTTTTGTTCTAATTTATTCTCCTTATGCCTTGAGGCTACATTATGTTTGTTAACAACTCTATATGCAGTTGGCAGTTTAGAACTGATAGCTAAAGTAATGGAGATCTACCAGATAATGTGGGAACAAAAGAAACTGTCCCAAGAGTTCAAAGATGCCTTCTTTTTTTAAAATTCATCTTTACAAGAGGAAGAGAAAAAAACAGATATGCGTAATCTATCATGGTATATACCTATACCTCCTAGCCATTGCTGTCAAAATTCTTGTTAGGTTGCTACTAAATAGACTGCATGACCTCCTAGAAGCTGGCCTACTTCTGGAGAGTCAATGTGGCTTCAGGCAGGGTAGAGGTATGGGTAGACATGATTTTTGCAGTCCACTAGCTTATGGAAAAATGCAGAGAGCTAAATTGAAATTTCTATACTGCATTCATAGATTTGACCAAAGCATTTGATTACGTAATCTTGAAGATCTTTGGCAAATCATGCCCCAAATAGGCTCCCCAATCAATTCATAATAATGGTTTGTCAATGTCATGATGACATGCAAGCTAGAGTCCAAGACATCGAATAATACTCTAAGCCTTTTCCTATTTCAAATGGTGGGAAGCAGGACTAAACTCCTTCCACCTATGATGTCTAAGAAAATTCACCAAATGAATTGGCTTGACCATATAACATATGTTGAAATCTTACAGCTGTCACAGATGAACAGTATCTATGCCACTATAAAAAAAAATTCTTATCACGATAGGCTAGACATCAGTATTCATCAGTAGTCAGTATTCCTGAAAATTGCCTCCAGAAACAACTTTTTTTTATGGGGAAGGAACTGTGTGCAAGAAAGGGCTCTCAGGGATCAACACAAGTGTTACAGACACTCATAAGAGCTTGCTCTTGGAATGTGAGATTGACATTCATGTTTAGGAAATGCTAGCTTTCGATCGCTTCTCGTGGCATGAAGCAGTGAGTGTCCAAATTTAAAGATATGAGGCAGGAGATCAGCCATCATCAAAGAAAAGAAGATGGCATATCCGAAGAAGAGCAAACCAACCCAAGCCATGTATGTGGCCAGCTTTTTTAAAGTGAGGTTGAAATCCATGACATCTTTGAGTTCACATGAAATGTGCTAATCTTTAACTATAAAGGAGCTATATATATAAATTAGAGAATGTGATTTTTGTGTAAGAATTACATTAAAAGTGGATGTAAAAATATTATAATAATCTATTTATTAACTCTAAATAATTATATTTCAACATTTGTTTCAGGGAAAGACACAAATGGTTGTCAGTTTTTTATCACTCTGACCTCGACACGCTGGCTTGATGGCCATCACACAGTATTTGGCATGGTTTTGAAAGGTATGGACATTGTCAACAAAATTGCTGAAGTCAAAACAAATTCCTATGATGCTCCTGTTGAAGACGTGGTCATTGTTAAGTCCAGAGTTGAATCTGCCAGACATGAACAAATATTTGTTGATATTGTTCCAGAGGACTAATTGTGATATGTTTAAATAAAAAGCTGAAACTAATTATCTTTAACAGGTACAGTCATGGTCAGTATTAGTTGAAGACTTTTTGTGTGTCCACACTTTTTCTGAGGGTTAATAGGATTTTTTTTCTACTAAAATTAAAGGATGAATTCCATGTTAAAGAAGTTAAAGATTTGTAAAAATGTATTTGAGGCTATGGATTTTCATTACTTATTTTGATATATATTTATTAATATTGTACTATTTTTTAGTTGTTGAAGGTTATGTGTAACATTAATTACACACTTTTACAATGAAGTGCCTTATTGTTCTATATTTATCAAGGTTTCATGTCAAACATATACAATGAAGAATTTGTAACATTTTACACTAAGATCAAAATCTGAAAACTTTATATTTTACACAGTATTATATTTTTTATTTTGTACATTGCTGTGTTCTACATTATATTGTACAAGTTGAATAACTTTTTATATCATTCTAAAAGTTTTCACATTTTTATATACAAACTATTTGACATTGAAATAAAACTATGTACTTAATATATCTCCAGTTTTCCTTTTTTTTTTGTTATTACAAATTTATTTGCATGTTAGACTTTTTTTTTTTTTGCCTAGAAAATTTTGTTGATTTTTCCTTAACAAAATTTTAACATGGTTTAGAAATGGCAGATGGTTAAAAAATAATTTTAATATAGTATCTTTTATAGCAAAAATACATGGAAGTACCAGTATTAATAGTTATAATAAATGTAAGTAGCCCCAGTATTCCTTTTGATATATTTTTACAAGCTTTGAATGATCTTTCAGAAATAAAGCCTTTTATGTACTAGCCCAGACTTTTGCAGGACAGCAGGCTGGATTTAAACACGGCAGCCACCTAGACAGATATTTAAAGGTATTTTATAAACGTTTGCCAAAAAATACAAGGTAAAAAAAAGTTATACATAGCTCAAAGTAGTTCAGGATAGAAAGGTTTACTGCAGTAGTGTAGTTAATTATAAATTAAGGTTTGAAATATTCCACATCATATACTAATTAAAAAATGCAAACGTCAATGTATTTGTAATACTTATGTTTATTTTTAGTGTCTAGAAACATGCAATGATATAATTTGTTCAATTGTTAGAAATAATTTAATACATGCTATTTCTCTAGCAAAAATTTTTTGTATTTGGCTTCTAAGGCTGGAGAAGAAAATCTTGGCACAAAATTCACTTCAGCTATTTCTGAAAAGCCTTCACTCCGGTCAGGCTTCTCATACTTGGATCTGTAAATGTAGAGAAATCATTTAAAAAATTTGTGTCTGTTAAATTTAGGCCTTAAAGACTAGATAAAAGCAAACCAAATAAAAATGCAGTAACAATTACCTGTAAATGTAGAGAAATCATTAAAAAAATTTGTGTCTGTTAAATTTAGGCCTTAAAGACTAGATAAAAGCAAACCAAATAAAAATGCAGTAACAATTAATGAGAAAAAAGTGATAAACTAAACAAAACATGGATAATAGTTTCATTTTGGGGACTATGTAGCAGTTGTTTTTCTCCATTGAATTTTGTTTTAAAAAAATATTTCAGTAAAAAAAAAACCATCAAGATAACAACTAAAAATGTTTTTGTTGACTGAATTAAAAAAAAAAGTATATTTTATTTTTATTTAATATATTCCTCTAATAAAACAATATACTCTGGAAACCTATACCGCGCCTCCTAGATGAAATTCAGAATGATTAAAAAATATTCTTAAAGGTGCACTGGGCACATAACAAAGTGTAATACTGGTCTACTTTCTTATTGGATAATAGGCCATTAATTAAATTATTTTAACATTTATCTTTCAACCATATAGACTAAAAATAAGATTACAATTTCATCTATTATTTATAACACACACACATAAAATGGATTAGTTAAGAGTGATATACAGAATTACTTAAAAAGAGAAATTGGAATAGATTTTAAATTTCTAAGCCTAACAACACATGATCATTTTTTTCTAGTTACTAGCTTTAAGTCGATAAACTCTTTCTCTCCGTAATTATTTTCCCTGTTCCATTTTGCTAGTATGTACCTTTAATTGATGACTTTTCAAAAGGTTTAGATAATAGTGAACAAATAGATGCTATCTTACTAGATTTTTCCAAGGCTTTTGACAAAGTTCACCACCAGAGTTTGCTTAAAAAATTAAAATATTTTGGCATTAATGGTCCATTACATCAGTGGATTAGAGATTTTTTGATAGGGAGAGAACAAACTGTAATAATAAATGGCTCTAAATCAACACCGATAACAGGTGTACCTCAAGGAACTATCTTAGATCCACTACTATTCTTACTTTACATAAATGATTTACCAAATTGCATTACCTCAGGAAGAAAAGTCAGATTATTCAGACGATTGCATAATATATAGAACAATAAAAACAACACGACACATATTTTACAAAGAGAATTAGATGAATTACAGAAATGGAAATCAAATTGGAGCATGTCTTTCCACCCAGAAAAATGTCAGTTGTTAAGAGTAACAAAAAAACTAAAACAAATTAATTCCACTTATCTTATTCATGGTAACCAGTAACACAGACTAAAAACGTATAATACCTAGGTGTTATAATAAATGAAAAACTGTCATGGAATCCACATATTGATGAAAGTATAAAAAAATCAAACAAAGCTCTAAAATTTATTAAAAGAATTTTCTATAAATCAAATAAGAACATAAAACTAAAATGTTATTTAACCTTGGTTAGGCCAATAATAGAATATGCATCCTCCGTTTGGGGCCCCTCAACTCAAGATAACATTAAGAAACTGGAACAGACACAAAATAGAGCAGTGAGATTCATAACAAATGAATATTCACACTTAACCAGAGTAACACCTTTAGTAAAATCACAAAATTTAGAAAGCCTTCAGGACAGAAGACTCAAAAGTAAAGTAGCAACTATACATAAAACACTGAACCATAATCTTCAAATACAAAATTTAATAAAATACTCTGAAAGACACAAAGATAAAGGCACATTCCTCGTCCCATATGCTAGGACAAATTTGTACAAATACTCCTTCTTCCCTAGTGCTATTAGAGCATGGAATGTGTTGCATGAGCTAGCCAGGAAAACCAGTGACTTGGCAGAATTTAAGTCATTGGTTAATATGCAAGACTAAATGCATGACGCGTAGGACGTAATCATCTTCTTTTTTGAAGTAATGTCTGTATTATATAAGAAGAAGATGTACCTCACTAGCCTGTTATATTATTCTTCAATAACTTTTATTGGGTAAAGAATTGAAAGGGAATGCACACCCATTTTAGAGAAAACAAATGGATGTTTATAAAACCAAAATGAAATTTTATTTTGGATACCGGTAATAAAATTAAAAAATAGAACAAGTGTAGACAAGTCTCATTAGAACTAGATCTAGGAAATATTTTATGATTAAAATTGAACTAAAACTATTTTTGTATGATAGTTATTCATATTTTTTAGAAAACTCAATATATAACATATAAATTAATTGTCTTAAGTTCACTATCTTTTAGTAACTTTGCTAATATGAACAGAAAATTAATTAAAAATTTTTTTTTTCAGTTTTTAGCCTAACTGTTTAAAAACATTGCTTTTGGTAAACCAAACAAAAAAACAAAAACAATTTTGAACATGAAAAAAATCGTATGTTTTCAAAAGGAAAATATTCAAGACTAAATTATATAGAATTAAAAACATTTTGGGAGGAAAGAAAACAAAACAAGTGACTTTTTAAGTCAGAAAGAATGTGGTTCAATCAATGATGGTTTCGTCAATTTGGAGAGAAAGAGTAAATAAGGTAATGTGGATTTTTGTAGTCTAATTCAATATAATTCAAAATTTGTAGAAAACATTTTGTTTACTTCACTCTGTTAAAGATCATCTCATTAATTTTTTCATGATATTTGTCAGTTATTTGTCGAAACTGAAAAAACAATACAAAATAAACATAAACAATACAGACAAAAAAAGTATATATATCTTAGAATGTAACTATCTATACTTAATAAACATCTATACTTAATAAACATGAACTGTAAACCTGGTCCTCAATATGTAATATTAATTGGTCATATTTTAGGGCTTAAACTAAATAACCTTTATTTCAAATTTATTGTAAAATATGACATTCTTCTCAAGTAATCTGTTTCTAAGACACTTTCATGGAGTTATATTAAAAGACTAGTTCTTTATTTGTTATAATTATCAAATACCTTTTCATTATGCCGGCACTGTTCTATAGAGGTGGTGAAAACAAAACACCTGCAAGGCACTTTTACTCTTTCGGCACATTCAATATAGCTGTTTGGAAAATGTACAATTTATTAAAAATAAAAGCTGACATTTTAACTTTAAGTACAATTCTAAGTTGATCATGTCTTACCGTGTCCTTTCATCCTTTGTGATATTTGTATTATCAACAACAACACTAGATCTAGGTAGAGATTCATTGACTAGTTTGACACATTTCTGCCAGCTGCCCAGAGTATCCTACAGAAAGCAAAAAGAAATACAAAACTGTCAATACTAGTAATCAGGGCAGCCTTAGCAATACGAGGGGCCCTGGGCAAGTGTCATAAGCTGGCCAGTGAGCCATAAGAGTAGACTATATATACTGTAGCATATCATGCTAACAGACTTGACCTCCTCTCATGCTGAAGGCCTTATTATTGTTACAAAACAGAGTACATTACCTAGATATTGTACTATTGGCACTTTGACTACATTACATATCGGTACCGTATTATCTTACAGTATCTTAAAATACAGACACTTCAAAAAAGAAGAAGTCCTATGTGTGTCCCTAGGTCAATCTAGCCATGCTTTGTTATTTTTTTGTATGTAAGAATTTGCTTGTTCCCAGTCCTCTGGATACGACATGGCCTAAATTGTGCCGATGTGCCAAAAAAAAAAAAAAATAATAAAAAAAAAATATATATATACTGACCTTTAATCAATATAACTAATGATTCAGAAACATTTCGCATGAAAAATCAACAAACTAGATAAAAAAAATTTTTTTTTAATTTTTTTATTTCTGCTTTGGCGGGGCCCTCTCAGGCGGTTGCCCCACTCGCTGTCTCTGCTAATAATATGAAATTTTAATGTTTATAGGAAATATAAATTGTTAAATTTACTGGTTGTCTTGACTGGTTGAAACTCTGCAAAAGAGCTCACAGCTCAGCAGCAATAAAGCTGGCTAGAAGAAGAAGACTGGTTGAAACCTTCTACTATCACATTATAAACAGATAATAGACACTGTGGGATGTAGAATAAGAAGTTTGTTCCTTATCTATGCATTTCTGTATTTTATTCTTTTGAATAACTGTATAAAATTTTTGCCCCGAAATTTCTCAAGTTGTGAATACAGAAAAAAAAAGAAGATAATTTCAGTGCTTCTATTATTATTATTTCAAACATTTAGTTTTTTCAAGTGTTTTTAAATCTACAGATCATGAATATGGTCAAGATTTATGGGAATCTGTTTAGTATTCTTTATCTTTATTTTAAGTTAAGAAAGAAATAACAACAATAATTAGAGAAACTACATCTATTCATACAAGTCTAATTCTTTTCTATCACATGCACTTACACTTAGGAATCATTAAAATATTTTTTTTTCAAATTTTGTCTGATGCTTGAAATGAAAGGACTTATTTATGATCACAAAATCAACTAATAAATATTTAATTGCCAAACAAACACAAAGTTCATTAAAAGTATAATTCTTAACTTATTGTTTTTGATTCTTGATAATAAATAAAAGATCTTGAAATGTTGACAAAGTGTATTTTATTTAAGCACAACAAAACAACAGTGTTACTATGGCACCAAACAACAGTGTTACTATGACAACCAAGCAACAATGTTACTATGACACCAAAACTTACTCGGTTTACAACAACATAGCCTTTGGGTTTCAACAATTCATTTGAAAAAAATGATTTCCCACCTGAAAGACAAAGACAGTTCTATGAAACAGATAAGTACACATTGTAGTCTTTTTGAAACATTAAAAAAGTGCAACAATACTTTTTATAAGTTTTATAGTTCAAACCCAACTATCCCTAACTTGGATATACAATTTTCTTTAAGACCTAGGACAGATGTTGCTCAGTGTTGACCATTTTCTAGTGAGTGCAATAAAAGAATAACATTTCTAAATATTTTTTTTTTTAAACTTACAGGCAGGAAATCCAACCAGTACTATTACCTGCAATCAACAACATTAAAATTATGTGTTAAATGACTGTGATTAAACATGGATACATTCTGAATAAAATAAATCTGGAAAAATACATATGATTTACAATTTAACTTCTGATTTCGTTAAATGAATGACAATTTCAATTATATCATGTACCGGTATCACTACATTACATAGTGCTGTTTCTTTACGCTGTATACTGCTGTTTCATTTTTTTTTTAAATGAGAGCGCTACCTTTTATTTCAATTTACTACTATCTTTGAAAAAATATGTTCTAGAAAATTTTCTTACTAATTTAATAATAATAATTTGTTTTACCATTGTACATTACAAAAAACAATACATACTCAGAGCAAATAATTTGTATGATAGCACACAATTACATTTTCATACCCCAGTTTCAGTAAGTTACAGTTTGTTTAATGATATAATTGCCAAAGGAATATGTCCCTTATGTTTGTAAATAAAAAAGAGTTAATTTGATTAAGTTTGTAAATGTGATTAAATAAGCTTTACCATGGAGTGAAACATGTGACTTACTTCTCTATCCCCTTGAGTCAATTGAGTGGACGATGACAGTAAAGGATCTTTAGAGCTCAATTTCCTCTGTGGTCATAAATATAGAAACAGGTGAAACTGACTTGACATGCACGCATTAGCTTATGTTTGTGGCATTTAATCACATTAAACCAAAAATGTGAATGACACTACACATGGAGTAAAGGTCTACTAAAATGCAAAATGAAGACAGGAAATGTTAAACCAATTGCTGGTGTTCTCTGCCCTGACACTTGCTCTCACAAAAGGTTACGTTAGAAAAAAGAATCTGCTAATACTTCAAAATGTCAGAGGAACTCTATCAAACATTCTTGTGAATATTTTTCTTCCAATCATTAGATTTTTAAATAAGCAAAATATAAAAAAATACATTAAAAAACAACAACAAAGCTTATCCAAGGGGAAGAGCTCCACATTTACAAATCTATTAATAATGCAGAATTTATTTTCTTGGATGTGGGAGAAGTAACATGTAAAATTATCTAAGGGGACAAAACGCCACATAACTAGCCAAACTGTTAACACTTACGTATTAATTTCCCTAGTTGGTATCAAACAAAATAATTAATTACCAGTAATTGATTGTTTAATTTTTTTCTTATTGATTCATGTTTGGTTAGGTACAACAAACAATAAAAGAAAGTTTCAACTAGATCCAAGAATGGATGTGGGAGAATTTGTGTGTTCAAAATATTTAGCAGACAAACAGAGTCAGAATTATATCCAACAGCCAAATGTAAAGGTGTTTGTTAATGCTTTGCCCACAAGATGTAGATTTTAGTTTGGTTGACAGCACAATACTCATGGCAACCAAATTCAAACTAATTCACCATTCAACAGTTGTTGTTTTTTTTAAATACATTTTATATAGCGAAACTTTCATGCTTACACAGGCTGTTTTTTGGGAATAAATGTCACACAATACTTTAACATTTTGTCAAAATTATGCTCAATCATTGCACAGTATAATTAGTTAAAACAATATTACTGAGTTTTTTAAGAGCAAATTTTCATTTCAAAGTGCTGACAAGCAATACTCACTGGATCAAACTGAGGCATTTCAAATGGAGCTGCCTTCTGATGTAAGAAAAATTCTTCAGGGGTTTTGAATGGCAGGCCAATATTGAGAGCAAACTAGTCCAAATAAAAATGATTCAAGCTTTAAAAATACCAATCATCTAACCAAGATAAACATGATGTCAATACTAGAGTAAATATTAACAATGCAATTTTTTTGTTCAACATGTTATTTTGTTTATAAAGACAAAGTGATTATTGTGATACAAAATAATGCTGAGCATCTCTAGGGCTAAAAAGTAAGAAAAACTATTTTATTTAAACATATTTATTTCACAAACTACACAGTTAAAAAATGTTCAACCATACCAGCCTGTCACTTTTAGAGAAATCTTTTTTCTTCTTTGGTGCCCAGTTGGCAGGTCTTCCTGCTGCATCTGAAGAGAATTCAATAATTAGAATAATAATGTTCCAGAATTAAACTATAAGAGGAAAAAAAAAAAGAACTATGACAGATAGAGAGAGCTTGCCAAAGGATGCAAGTGTTAATCCATAGGCTCTTTGAAAAGACTGTTTACAAAGGTGTTATGTGATGAGTGCAACCATTTTTACTTTCCCTAACAAATGTCTGTTACTAAATAATGCTGGGTTGACTTACTTAAACACAGACTAATTCAGACAGACAAATTAAAAATGTAACTGTTATTTTCTTTAATAAGTTAATTTTGAACTATTTCAAACTGTGATGCTTGATAGTAAAAACAGGAACTAATACAAACTCTTTGGTAAGGTCAAAAGTAATTAGTTTCAAAACTTAAAAGTCAAAATGATTTTTCATTAAAATGTTTATAAAAACTATATATTTTTTTTTTTTTAGTAGTTTTGTATTTTTGAATGTAACCTCTTCATTTTAATTTTTGTTTTTACATTCTTTCCTTATAGTTAGAAAACAGACTTCTGTATCATTATGTATGCAGGTCACAGACAATATTAATGTCATCAAAAATTTAAATTCTAAAAACTAATGACTACAATTTACTAACACCATCAAAAGTATCTCTAGAAAAATCAATTTATAGATTGTGTTTTCTCACTGTCATCTATTGTATAATCAAATACATAAGTAAAAAAAAAAAGTGAAGTTCTCCTTTCAGACCTTGAGATCTATAATCAAATACATACCTCCAACATAAAAACTTTCCTTGGGGTCAATAGGAAGACCATTGTTATACTGCAAGAGCAAAAAACATGCAATATTTGTATTTGTTTATAACAATTAAAACAAAAAATATTTTACTGTACCAAAACATATTTGTTACAAAACTTTGACTATCCTAAAATAATAATAATAAAAAAAAACATACTATTTAATGAAATGAAACAAATATTAATTTTTCTTCTTACTTGCTTTTTCAACATTTCCCACATTCCATCACATGGCTTCCTGAATTCTCCATCATGAGTTGCTACAAAAGCTTGGACAGGCACTTGTAGTTTGGTGACAACATTCTCTATTTTACTTTTCAGATCTTCTATAGAGGTTTTACCCTTGGAGACACCTAGCTACAAGGTAGCAACATTTAGGTAACTAATACTCATCCTTAATACCCATACAGAAATTTGTCTTTAAATTTGAGCATTATACCAAACAAAACATTATATCTATAGAAAACCAAAATATACATTCACATCAGGTATGTTTATATCAGATAGTTGAATTATATGTAATGATTTGATAGCCAGAGGAACAAAAGAGTTTTTTTTTTTGTGTCTGTTTATCTTTACTTTCGGTGTCTTGTATCACTTTTGAGATGGTAAAATCACAGGATCATTTTTTATTTCTAAAATCTTTTTAGCTTTTCTTATGAATGTTTTCCTCAAACAGCTGCCCTGACTTCCAAAAGGAAAGAAAGAAAATGATATTGTTTCGGTAGCTGCCAAGAGCATTTAAATAGTCTAAAATTGAAGTACCTTAGTACAGTCTTAAATGATAAATTCAATTTTCCTGCAAAGAGATTACATAAAAAAAAAAGGACAACAAAGATAAGGGTACTAAGTCCTCCTTAAGTGTTAGTAAAAAGCCTTGTCAATGTTTTACCATGCTCATAGCTGCAGTATTTTAAGTTTCACCATCTCTGCCTGGTTTGGCAATAACAACATTAAAAATAGAAATGAACTTTATAAAATACTAAAAGCTGTTAGTAAGGTCATTGGCAAACAAGTAAAATATTACAAAATAATAATAAAAAAAAAAATCTTATCTATGGGATTAACTCCACATTTATAGTCATATCAATAATGAAATTTAAGAACACTATTTAACTTTTTTTTTTATATCAAACAAAATTATTTCACTGCCACTAATTAATCTACTAATTATTATTATTTTTTTTTAAAAAATTCATCTTTTGTTCAGAACAATGAATAATTGTTCAAAGTTTCAACTTGATCCAAGAATGGGAAGAGGGAGAAATAATAAAATTTGTACCAGACAGACAGAATGAGTTGATATAAGCTTTGTAAAAATAAACAACATTTGGACACCTATTTGAGAATACATTGTTAAAAAAGCTATAAAGATTTAAAGCATAAAAAAATCACTCTGGTTCAGGATTTTAACATTTTACCCTCACAAAGTAGATACAAGACAACAACCACAAGAAGTCTTTTGTTCCCTTGGCAATTAAATCAATGAATTCAATTGTAAATGTCACAAGTAATGTTTAGGTATGAACATGTCATTTGTGGGCTATCCAACTAATCCTTTGCTCTTAGCATGCACTGTTCTATGTAATACACAACTCAAAGACTAATTTCCTCAGGGATGATAAAGATCATTATTATAATGAGTTGAATAAGTTACCAGATAATGTTATGTCCCAGGTAAGAAATTTATTTTATTGTTCAAGTCCAAGAGAGTTTTTCTTCCAGTTTAGATTATATAACAACAGTGCCGTATGATTATTTAGTCACTTTCATTTCAACTTAGCAGTAAGCAGACCTGAGCTGAAAAAAATTTTAAAATTCTAATTAACTCACCTGATTTGTAAATATAACAATTTTGTATTTTTCTTGATGAAGGCGTTTCATCTCATTGAATATCTCAGGGTAAGCAATTCTAAAAATTTTCAAGATAATAATATTATTTTAAAAAGCTGCATGATCTAATTTAAAAAAATAAAAAAAAATATTAAGCAATAATAATATCAGTGCTTTTCACAGATAAGAAGCACCAAAGTCTACAACTTTAAGTCATTCATAAATTAATAAGTATATAACACAACACAATTCAATCAACTAGATCTATACTTTTTATCTGTGGCATTTTACGTCTCGAGAGACAATTTTTTCCCTTTGCAACTTCTTGTGTGACTAAAGAGACCAATCCTTGATACACAGCTGCAGTCACAGTAATCACCAGGCGCCGTTGCATTAAAAAAACAACTTTTTATACTTCTTTAACAATCTAAAATGTCACTTCTGCTGACTTGCCACATCAGAGAAACATTTCCCAGCTCAAAGAACTGAAATTAATTTGACTTAACTTTAAACAAATTTTGACCCTAGAAGAATGAATATGAACTTATAAATAACAACAAGGCTGGTCTTCCAGACAAAAGTGCAAGAAATAATGTACTATTTCATGTGCAGACCCAGCAGTGACCTAGGTATATTTTATCACATCCAAGGCAGACACAGCTGTTGTCTGCTGTATATCTATCTCTTGAGATATCTCACCCGTCTTCCAAAGTGGCTTTTCTTGAGGTTTTAAATGTGTTAGGTTATTTGTAAGAGATTTCTAGCTATCTTTTAGAAGACATTTGCTGACAGTTTTTGACAGGGATATCCTTTCTTGAGGGGTTGTTACAGTGTTCTTCTATAAACTACTCTAAAATAGAGTTTCTTCAACCTCAACCAAGAACATGTGTTCTACCCTGCACTGCTGTTATAAAACAAAAGTCTCTTAAGTTCTGAAAACCTGTATTTCTTATTTAACTTACCTGGAGTCTTTAATAAAAGGGGGAGAGGGGTAGTACGAAGCTCCTTGTTCAAATAAATAGTTTTAAGAACTACTCACTTCCAATCATTGGAGTCAACAGGAAATACTTTGCCAGAACTAGTTGTAATCAAGGTTCCATCAAGGTCAAATGATGCTATCTGCAACAAATTATACCAGTAAATAAATCAACTGAACGTAAAGAGGTTACAGTTTTAGCAAACTAAACTTGACAGAAATATTCCCAAATAATAGATACTATATGTTTCCCATGTAATGAATTGTATCTGTTTCCCAAATAATAGATTGTATCTGTTTTACATGTAATGGATTGCATGTGTTGCCCAAATAATAGATTGTAGCAGTTTCCCAAGTAATGGCTTGTATCTTTTCCCCAAGTAGACATACAAAAACACAACTTTCATATTATGTTGAAAATATTGTGACTAAATTAGCTGATAATGACTATTGTATTTTTTTCGCACATATACAATGCACAAATTACAAAATAAATAATAACAAAATCGCACAACCCACATCCAAATAATCCCAGCATGAGCAAAGCTTGACTAGCAGTAAACTATTAGTACATAAAAATTGTTGTTCATTAGACATCTATCTGTCCTTCGAGATGCTATCATGCTTCAGCTGTTATTCCAACAAGCGATACATAGTGTGCAACTCTCATATAGTTAAGCTGGGTCCTTTGATTGCTCTGATTATGCATTGGCTAATACTCTGCCTTATTGTGTAAGAAATTCATTCCCAGGGTATTCTTGTAGTTAGTGTGCAGCACATGCAATTAAAGCGTATTAATTATAATCAGTACTCAGTAGAGTTTTTTAAGCCTAAAAAGGCCAAAGTGTAATTCATATACAGCTGATTTTAAGCTACAAGTTCATAAGACTTTCCAATGTGCATTTCACAACCATACAGCTAACTATAAAAGGTATAAAGACCCACAGGAATATCCATAGTTTCAGTTATGCTATGTTAATGAGTCAAATAAATTTTGTTAACCCCAAACCTTTGTATGCCTGTATGGACAGTATAGAGGGACTTCTTATGGTTCGACAGTTACACTGAGCAGGGCACGTATCCCGTATGCAAAAGGTAGTCTTTTTTGGTGAGCTGAAAGGTGGTCGATGTAACTCAATGGAAACTCTTCAAAGACCAGCTTAGGCGTCAACTTTCCTTAGCTGACATAGAAGAAAGCACCTGGTTGCATGCGGCCTCAGAACGAGATAGCTGGAGGTCACTCATGAAGGCAGCAGGATGCACATTAGAGTCCAAAAGAAAATCCGCTGCCGAGGACAAACGCAGATGGCGAAAAGAAAATCTAAATTGACCACCTGCTGACAATGGTTATGCTTGCCCCGGATGTGGAAAAATATGTAGGTCACAGCGGGGGCTGCGCAGCCACTGGAAATACTGCATTCCTCACTAATCTTCGGACTCGAAGACAAGCCTTATTATACACACAAAAATACAGTATTAACTAATTACTTTATCCATCAAGAAAATGAAAATGACATGAAAACTGATTTTCAAAATTGATTTGAACTTTTATGAAAACAATGACAATAAGCAAAACTGAATCTACTGCACTGAACAGGGAGTGAAATAGTGGGGCAGAAGAGGGGGCATTAGGGTTTATTAAAAAAAAATTTCTATAAATTAAATAAGAACATAAAACTAAAATGTTATTTAACCTTGGTTAGGCCAATAATAGAATATGCATCCTCCGCTTGGGACCCCTCAACTCAAGATAACATTAAGAAACTGGAACAGACACAAAATAGAGCAGTGAGATTCATAACAAATGAATATTCACACTTAACCAGAGTAACACCTTTAGTAAAATCACAAAATTTAGAAAGCCTTCAGGACAGAAGACTCAAAAGTAAAGTACCAATTATACATAAAACACTGAACCATAATCTTCAAATACAAAAACAAAATTTAATAAAATACTCTGAAAGACACAAAGATGAAAGCACATTCCTCGTCCCATATGCTAGGACAAATTTGTACAAATACTCCTTCTTCCCTAGTGCTATTAGGGCATGGAATGGGTTGCCTGAGCTAGCCAGGAAAACCAGTGACTTGGCAGAATTTAAGTCATTGGTTAATATGCATGACTAAATGCATGACGCGTAGGACGTAATCATCTTTTTTGAAGTAATGTCTGTATTATATAAGATAAGATGTGTCTTAGCTCTTCTTGATAAATGTATTGAAAAATAAAATTTTGGTCTAAACTATATCCCTCACCCATTCTTTGTGTATCTTATATTACACACACACACAAAAATACAAATTATATTAAGCCCATATTTAATAGATGTAGTTGCTATATGGATTACCAGTCTTGCTGTTTAAGCGCTTTGAGTGCCATTCATTTTGTACAAAAATGATACAACAGAATAGAGAGTATTGACATCAGGTCACTGATTCTGATTATTTAAATTTATGAAGCTGTTAATTATTGCATGGTTTGAAAGAGTGACCTACTAATTTAAATAAAAGAAAGGCTGCATGAATATGTGATAAGGAGAGGTACAACAAAGCAAAACTGAATCTAATGCACTGAAGAGGGAGTGAAATAGCACATAGTGGGGCAGAAGAGGGGGCAGAGCATGGTGGAGGTCACAGAAAGGTGAAGAAAAAACTTCATTGATCTAGCTGATTGACTGAAAGATGGGGGGAGGGGGGGGGGGGGGGTCACAGAAAGTTGAAGAAAAAAACTTGATTGATCTAGCTGATTGTTGAAAGAGTGGGAATGTAATGGGAAACAAATACTGTGAGAAGTGATGGAATGCTGGGGATAAAAGCTGCAATGAAACAAAGATCTTAAGATCTGGCTGAGTATTAGAATCTGTTTCACTTTTCACCTATTTCAAGGTAAGCTAAAAAAAAAAGTGAGTAAAAATTCAACAGCCCTATTAACCATTTTCTTCACCTAGAATTAACTACAGCCATAAACAGGAAAAATATAAACAAATACTTTAAAAAAAAAAACATAGTTTGGATTAAGTGTAATTGTGTCAATTTCAGTCATGTAATTAAATTTGGAATAGATCTAGACTAACAATAATACATCTGTGCAATTAAAAATATATTTACCAATTGTTTCTGTTTAGCCCAATTTCATGCTTTTAGCGTTCTCATTGCGCTATGATCCTATCACTTGTCTCAACCAGTTAGGACTAGGGGGGTGGGGTGGGGGGAAAGAGGGCAGCTGGATGAATGTTACCGTGATAACTTTTTAAAATGCATTTTATAAAAAAAAAAAGTTGTACAACTTGAATTCAAACTTGAGAGCCCAAGCCTCCTCAAGCCAATACACTAACCACTGTGCCATGATAACAGAAGGTTTTATAGTTATCTAAAATTATAACTTTTATATAGCGCTACTTTCATGCACAAAAAAAAAAATCTAATTATTTCACTAGGTTCCAGAGGAAAATTTCAATGAAATAAAACATCCTGCACTTAGAACAATGAAAAAAAATGTTTGAGATATTCCCTTCCTTTTTTCCATCTACAAATGAAAGCAATAAAAAAAGTTTGTGCTAACGTGAAAATCTTATACCAAAATGGTTAATTAGGGGTAAAAATCTTAAAGAACGTTGACTATAATAACGCTAGCAGGTGTGGGATTAAGAATAAGCCAGTAACAGTCCCTCAAAGTGTGTACTACACATCCATTACCACACAATGTACAACACTAGACATCTGAGAGACATCTTTCAGTCGTGAAGCAACTATGGATCATCTCACAATAATGAGATGAAAGCCCAGACTTTAGCTCTGGTGGGACAATAAAATTCCAGTAGCCATAAAACTTTATATACATTTTAAATAAATATATATTATTCAGTTAATCTGACTTTTAAATATATGTTGGGCTGTCACATTTTATCATAACATCTAATTAAATAAAATGTTTTGACTTAAAAAAAAATTTGGTAATCACACCTTATTTCTAGCTTTAACTCCCTTGGAGGTCAGGACATACAGGTGTTCTTCTGTTGTCCATGAGTTTTCTTTAGCTACAAGTAGAGAGCTTGAGCTAACCATGGCAGTGGTTGTTAAGGATGGAAATGGCTTCAACTTTTTATCCTTTTCATTGTGGCTTGTTTTCTTTTCTGCCTGGATATTTTTTTTCAGCTGCTTGAGTTTTTCTTCGATGATTTTCAGTTGATGCTCGTCATCATCTCCATTGCTTGATTTTGAAACCTTCTCTTTGCTGTCCTTGACCCTTTTGCCATCTTCAGGTTTGGATGATTTCCCAGAAACATGACCACGGTCTTCTGTCTTAGTTTTTTTCTTTTCTGGCATGTCACTGCTTTCAGCAAGACTTCTTTTGGATGGTTTGGGCACATGATTTTTATCTTTTTCTCTAATGGACTCTTTGCTTTCTTTTTTGCTTGAAGATTCTTTAATATGACTTGTTTTATATTGTTCAGGTGACTTAGGGCTAGTCCTATGTATGTCCTCAAATACTACTCTGTGAGGAAAGTGACCTGAAAAATTTTTTAAAATTAAATTTAAAATTACATTAGAAAGTTGGATTATATTCTATAATTTAATCGCCAAGGGAACAAAATGGTTCTTGAGTGTGTTTTTTATGTTTAAATTATTTTTAGCTCTCTTATAAATGTTTATCTGAAAGTCCGGTTTGATTGTTGCTAAATATTTTATTAACAGCAAAAAGATCGCATAAACTGGTAGATAAATTATGAGTCAAAGCAAAATTGTATGAGAATGCACAAAAAATGAAGCAACATTTAGGGATCTGAAAATGAACCTTAAAAAAATAGTTTACATATTGAAGAAAATGAAGAAAAAAATGTCCCTGTTACCTGAAAGAATAAATAATGTTGAGTCAGGGGTCATAACGACTTCAGTATTGTGACCAATATCATTGCCATCTACTGCAGATGTATTAGCACCCAGCTGCTTCACTTGCACTCTCTGATTCTTCCAATCAGCAATCAATTGAACTGTTATAGGAAACATAAAATCCATCATACAAAACACAAAAATACCCATTTGATATATAAGATAGTGTTTGAAAACAAAAAGCATTAACATCTTTAAAACAATCTAATTGAAACTTCTGAGGAAAACAACAACAAAATAAAACATGAAGGGTAAAGAATAAAGAAAAGGGATGCTATTCCACTAAAATCTTTTTTATCCATTCTGTTAAAATATGAAATCACTGCAGGAAGGTAAATTTTCTAGTATATCACAAACATGCCCATGTAAAGTGAATGTATTTGTTGTATGTGTTAGCTCCTTTACTATACAACCTCCTGAGCAGGCGCTTTGTCGATGATCACTTGTGGTGTATATAAAAATATCTTACAATATTTCAATTACATTAGGTTTAAACAGCGCTGCAGCATTGCATGTCAAACAGCTTTTTTATTTCCATTTAATCCCTCACCGGAAATTTAATTTGAATAGGAAATAATTCATCAACCATAGCACTTCACTCCCATAGAAATGTCAACTTCAGTAGGGTGACAGATGACAAACTGTCCATGTAGTTTTTATTTGTACATTTAAACACCAAATGAAAAGTGTGGTGCTTCGACTAATAATAATAGCTGTTCTCAATGTTTAAAGCTTTATATCTGTATCATATGTATGGTCATGGTTAAATCATAGCCATATCAAAAACTGAGTAAAGAACTTTATAAGAGAATATATGTATAAAAAATATAAAAGACTATGATTTTAGCATAATATATAATATAGAGATTTTAAATTTGTTTTAATAATTATTAATGAAGCCTGTGATAACCTTGATTTCTTGAGCACCTGGGATCAGTTATTTGTGTCTCAGGACTGCGACCAATGTTCACAGGTACAGCATCAGGTAAGTCAATAGGTGCATGCATTTTCTGCAGGCAAATGAGTTGACATGATCCAGGCATTCTTGAAGTTGGCAGCTGTTAATATCAAGGCTTCTCTTGCATTATTAACTAGATCTATAGTGTAGACATAGTAATAATGCAAAAAAAGGTAACCTCTCTCTGTGTAATTTAAACTATACTAATATAGAATTGGATAAAGTTAAAATTAAAAGAAGTAGATCTAGGCATATAACTTTTACAGAGTTTGCAAACTTATAACTATTATCTATAACTATAGATCTAGTCCTGATACTACTACTACTAGATCTACTATAATGCTCTTAATCATACTAGACTTTTATATATTTTCTTATTTAGTTATTATACTACTTGAGTCTACATTTAGAATCATAATTAGATCTATAACATAATATATTATAATAACTAAACCGGATTCTAGAATTTAAGTTAAGAATTAATTTAGTTATTATTTTCTAACATTAAATATAGCAATATAGATGTAGACCTAGTTGTAATGGATTATAATCAAGATTTAAACTCTACTTCTATATCTCTCTAATGACTATATAAAATAATATAAATCTAGATCTAGCTAGATAAATTACTTTTAGAGATCTCACTTTACTAGATTTAGATATGTTCAAGACCTATCTAGATAGATAGATTTCTGATAGATTGACATAGATGGATAGATTGACATATAATATATAGAGTCAAGGTCTAGATAGATCTAGATCTAGCAATAGACTTAAATAGAGTCAAGACTAAATTTATAAGTATTTTATAAGTATATATATATATTATAGATCTATAATCTATATCTGACAATATCTAACTAAAACATAATTATAGAGACAATAGAGTTTTAAGACTAAGTCTAAGTCACTAGAATTGACTAGAATGTAGGAGTCTAGACTAGATCTTAGATTCTAGATCAATAGATAAGATATAAATTGAAATTAATTATAAATTATTTAAAGTTCATGCCATAGGACCATAGGATGTCAGGGCGCTTTGGACAAACTTGTATATGATCTCAATAAATTTTGAACCAATAATTAATAATGCTAGCATCATAAACTAGTATACTATACTATAGATAGACTAGTATAGACGAGTACTACTATTATAGTATAGGACTGTCACTATATATATATATATATATATAGGATTAATTTTGTTTTGTGTGCAACTACCTAGTCCTAATCTAGATTATAATTATAAGTAGTATTAAATATTATAACTCAACTGTTTATCGTAATACTAAATGATATAGATCTAGATATAATTATTATAATAATAATAAGTTAAGTAAGTCTCTATAATAAATAATAGATCTAGTATAAGTCCTAAGTAAGTCAGGTTAACTCAAGAACTGAAGAAGCAAGTGACTGTCTCAGTGTCTTGTCTAAATCTTAAAATTATAGACCCTCTACTACTCTAGATCTAGTTAAAATAAAGAAAGAGACAACTGCTTTAAAGTAAAGATTTAACATAAAATTTGTTTTAAGTTAAACGATGAACGTTAATACTCTAGATCTATCTCTTAATTCAGTAGTTAATAAAGAGTTGAAAAACTTCAATTTCAACATTTTTTATTTAAGATCTGGTGTGTCACTTGAATCAAAAAAAAAAAGAAAATGTGTAAATCTCCATTGTTTTGGTTATTTGAAAGTTAGGTACCCAGCAGTCTCAGCAGTAGACGAAACATTTAAAATCGATTTCTAGACTTAAAATGTCTAGATAGATCTTCTATAAGTCATAGATCTAATAATAATAAATTATAAGTCACACACACAGGTAATTTATGTTATAGTTTATTGCCAATGTAGTGGTCATCTATCCTCTCTGGTTCCGTTGTTGTCATCTCTAGATATAGATCTAGGTTATAGTTATAATATTTAGATCTACATATCCACGTTTAGACATATTCGAGCTCTAAATTATAGAAGATAGATCTAATCGATAGTCTTATTTTGTTATCGATCCGCGACCAAGGGAAATAACTACAAAAATGAGTTCATTATATATCCTAGGATCTATAAAAATACACATCTTTTATATAGACTCTAAATAAATTAAATCCGAGTTCTTAAATTTCACTGTACCGGTATGCAAATATATATTTAAAAAAAGTAGAATTCTAGACCCTTTTAAGTCCAAACTCTAATCTAGATATTCTTGACGTCTTAAAATTATTATCTGAATCTCAATAATAATCATTAATCTTGATAATCTACGATACGTAATAGTCAATACGTTGATAACTTGGTCTTGATAGCCTAAGCTCTAGCCCTAGCTTTTTAGCTAATTTAGAAGTTCGATGCAATTACTTAGATTCTACATCTAGATCTAAAGTAGTTTAATTAATAGTCTACATCATATTAATTATCATCTATCAGTCAAGTATTAGTTGGAAGTATCACTATGAGGGTGAGAATATGATAAATTTACTTATCATCTAGATCTAGACCGTTTCAAGTTTCAGCGTTTGTCACTTGTATTCAATGTATTGACATATAGTCTAATTATAATATATAGGCTACTAGAGGATAGACTTATCATAGAGGAGGACATAGTCATAGATTTAGACTCGAGACTGATATTGTGATAAACGTCCATATTCTATAGATCTAGATCTATAGACTCATCATAAAGGACAAAGATCTAGACTTAAGACTGATATTGTGATAGACATCTATAGATTAATAGTTATAGATAGATCTAGTAGCAAGATCTAGATCTAGACTACTGTCCAGGTTTCGAATCTCAGTGAGGACTGGGTTTTTGAATTTCGGAATTTTAAGGGCGCCCCTGAGTCCACCCAACTCTAATGGTTACCTCACTTTAGTTTGGGAAAAAAATAAAGGTGAATGTTCGTTGTGCTGGCCACATGATACCCTTATTAACAGTGAGCCACAGAAACAGATGACCTCAAAATCATCTGCCCAATAGAAACGCAAGTTCTGAAAGGGAAACTTTCTTTACTTTTGAGCATATAGTTGACAGATTTACCACTCAGCCATCACATTACACTTTACATTTTTTCCCTAGCATGAATAAATTCATGAAATTATTGCAGTAATTTTATTTTATTTTTTTAAAATACAGATTTAGTTATGTCAGGAATTGATCTTGAGGTTATCTATGGAACTGCCTTAGAGTTGGCTGCAAAAGCAGGAGAGGTTTGTAATTCTATAATAAAATTTCATCATTGTCAGATTAGACTGCAGTTGATGCAAATATATTAATATTATTGGAAATAAAAATATTTTGTTACCAAAAACTAAGCATGATTAACCCTTAAAGTGCTGAGATTTTGTACAAGAGTGCATACAAAATGGAATAACAATTCTAGTGTTTAGAGGCTAAACTAGCACACACATCTAAAGGGTAAAGGGATGGGGGGGGGGGGTGTAGAAATGGAATGAGTACTACAATAGCTGACATGCTCTTACAGCTTTGTCTATGACAAAAAACTCGAGTTGTCATTAATTGATTTTTACAAAGCTTAAATAATCAAAATATATTTAGATCTAACATTATTATATCATAGGAAAGGAATTTAGCAAAATTACCATCTTTGACAGAATGGTTAATAATATTCCTTTAAATTAATTATTTTTGCAAAGTTTGGACATTCAACTGTTTTTGTATCCATCAGCGAATAAGGGTAACAAGAAACCAGAAGAATCAATAACAAATCTCAGTCTGATTTTAGATCTGTTGGACTCACTGTAAAGCTAATCTGTCTTTTTTTGTTACTTAGTGTGTTTGTTGGCTAGCCTAACAAAAACATTTTAGTTTATTCAACATTGTTAAGTACTTGTTTGATCTGGATACAAGTGTCAATCAAAAGTCATACTTAAACCATCATCCCCATTACAAGTACTGAAACTTGAATGTTTGACTTAGAATCCAAACTTTCTGACACTCAGTTACCCTGTGCCACTTGTCTCTGTTTATTGGTTGCCATCATAAAAAAGAGCTGTTTAATGCTATGCATTGTGTTTCAACTGTCAGATGATAAGAGATGCATTCTGGAAAGAAAAATCAGTGGACACAAAGATGAGTGCAGCAGACCTAGTGACAGAAACAGACCAGGCAGTGGAGTCTACAGTCAAAGCTATCATCAGTGCTAAATATCCTAACCACAAGTAAGCCAAGTGTATGTATAGTGTTGTGTCTATATGTATTTTTTTTTAACTAGAGGCTTGCCTTTTTCAGTTGATTTTTGTATAAATTAAAACTTTTGATAAAAAAAAGACGCTGTATATAAAATTGCCACGGAATAAAAATGTTGGTTCAATACAACCTCTAAAAGCTTCTACATTGTATCACTCCATTGCAGCTCATTTAGGCAACTTAAGGTATGCATGTCATTAACAGTAAACATTTTATAAGACATGCCAAAAACCCATTGGTACAGCATACTTTATATTCTATTGTTTAGCTATTTTCACTTTGGTAAAATAGAGTCAAAATGCTGCTGATTAATGGTTTAAGAAATAAATTTCATGATACTCAAACATTTAATTTAGTAGAAATTAAATTCTGGATTTTGTTAGCATTTTCTTGTTAACTATATATTTACGTATCATGATTTGGTGGTTTCGGAGCTTTAACAGTTCATGTGTGCCTAAGACTAATACCAATTCAACTAAAATTCCTATTTCAAACATTGAACTAAAAAATGACTATTGTCTTGATCAAATGAAAACTTAATTTTATTGAAATACAAATACATCTTAGTAGTATAATATTGATGAAATGAAAATTTAATTTTATCCAACTACAAAAGATGTATTAGCAGTACAATATTGAAAATTGGATTTATTGTGAGGTTTCCCAGTGTTGAGACTAGTCATACCATATGATTATATAATAGCTTTTTGTTGTCTGTTTTAAAAAGATTTATTGGAGAAGAGACAACAGCAGCAGCAGGTAATCACTGTGTCTGGACAGATGAACCAACTTGGATCATTGACCCCATTGATGGAACTACCAACTTTGTACATAGGTAACTTTAAAACAAAAGTCATTTCTGCTAAGAACTAAAAAACAACAGTTTGGCAGTTTTATTTGAAAAAAAAAATGATCTAGATGAACTAGGTACGAAGTTTTCTAAAAGTTTAAGGTAGAGGTCACTGTGCACTATGGCATGGCAAGTAAGTTTACAACCCATTAATTTAATTCAAATGTTGAAGACTACCAGGCCACTGGACATAAAATTGTAATATTTTGTTACTATTACAAGGTTATAGGATTTGTTGGAGTGTTAGGCTGAGAAATATATATTTTTGAAGGATTGTTTCTTCAGTGTCCAGTCATCTTTATGTGACATCTTGAAGGTGGCTAATCATCATGCTGAGTCCCTACTAATTTCTTGGCTGCATTTAGATTAAAAAATATATATTTTTAAATAATATATTAATTTTTTTTTTTAGTTCAGATAAACAGTATTAAACATCACCTATAAAATATTTAAGTAAAGATATATATTGTAGTACACATTTTTTTTTTATATGCACCAACCTTCAAATAAAGATGAATCTTATAAAACTGTTGAAGCGAATGTAGTTTTACTGTTACACTAGAAGCTGGTAATTTCAAAATAAATTTAAATGTATATTTCTGCTTTCAGCATTCCAGAAGTGACTTTCTCTTTGGGATTTACATTAAATAAGCAGGTATTAATTGATCACTATTTCACTGTCTGAATCTCTCTGCTCAGGTATCTTTCTTTGTAACACCCTTTGATGCAACATTTTTACAAAGCTTTTAACAACTCACTCCTATTAACAAAACATGAAACAATTATAAAAATAATTAACAAATTAATTAAGGGGTAATTAATTAATTTTCTTTGATACAGAAAAAGGGGAATACATTTTTCAGTATTGAAATATATAGCTGCAGTTCTTTACCTATTATAAGCCTTTTTAAAAAAATTTTTGGTTGTTTCTTTTCCTATTTTATCAGTAGTGTTTGGAATCATTTCAAAATTATTTGTATTTTATTTGTTTTTTTAAAATTTCTTACATTGTACCATTGCCCAAATTTTAAAGTAAAATCCTAGCCCACCTGGCCACATTTGAATTGTTGGGTGGTTCACTTAGTCATTAATGCAAGGTTGTTACAATCCTTTTAAAACTAATCTACCATGGTTCAAAACCTTGTTGCCAGAAGGTCCTGTACCTGTCAATACCAACCATATGGTTTGGTCTAGTATCTGTATTTATTAGAGGATATATATGTTGGTTGGCATATCTGAAAGACTTAGTGGATATAAGTTTACCAGTGTACTTCAACTCCTTTGTTTTAAATATGAATAATAAATATTATATTGTATTCAATGGCTCTAAGTGATACATCTATATCACTTCAGGATGCCATTATTAATTTTTAGTTTACACGAGAATAAGCCATTCATTAATGTTTTTATATTAGGAACATAGACTTCTTCTACGTCTGTTCTATTTATGTGAATCTTTTTATCATCATTTTTATTTGAGAAAAAAGTCCTTGTAATTGTTACGATTGATAGTTTAATATACACAAACTTGACATAAGAACATTTAAGATCATAACAACTTTAATTAGCCATCTTGGCTACCAGAGTTGTGTCCCCTATGCATGGGCACAACTCTTCCTACTCTATACAGTAACCATAAAAGAAAAGTAATATACAATATTATGTGGGTTACTGAAAGGGGCATAACATTCCCTCAACAGTAATCATAACAAATTTCTGATAAGGATTAATAAAGCAGTCTTAGTCTTAACTGACAATATTGTTATGGATACTATATATTTGTAAAGTATATTTCCTTAAAGACTTTCTTAAATCATAATTTAGAAAAAAAACATTAATTATAATCGTAATGTTTATAATATATTTTACCGCTTTATAGTGTTAAACGCTTCCGCAGTGTCGGATGAAAACAAACCCAAATGGAGGTAACACTGAATACAGAAACCGATAAAACACCAACGAAAGGTTAAACAATCAATAGAGGTAGTCGATTCTGGTGTTGAACACTAAACACGTTTAATAATCATGAAGGGAACCGTTGAATGTCATCTACTTCTAGCTGTTTATACATGCTTCTTATTGCTACACTGTTAAGAAAGTGTCTTGTTTATGTCGACTCCTATTTAGTTATTTTTTAAAAACTATCTCGTCATCGTTACTAAGTAAAAAACTTCCTCCTATTCCCAAAACAAATAACTAATTCCTAATCATGCCATAACAATAGACACTCTATTTATCTATCCTTAGGTTGTTATTGGTGTAGTGTATGCTCCCATTAAAGATGAACTTTTTACTGCAAAGTTAAATCAAGGTGCTTTTCTAAATGGGAAGAAACTGACAGTGAATAAAACTAAAGGTTAGTAATTTTTGTATACAGTCTAACAACAGCTTGTTCTGGATTGCAACATAAACTTTAATAAATATAAATATATTTATTATGATTTTATTTTTTGTTAACCGCCCTGGACAAATTAATAATCTTGACCTGCTTACAGTTATATTGATTCTTCTGAAAAGTTTTTACTTTATTTTGTCAGTGCATCAAAGTCTTTCTTTACACCTTTTACTATTTCCAAAGGTTACATGTAAAAATTGTCTTTTTTTTGTCCTCTGCACAATGACCTAACGCAGTACAAAAAAAAACCCCAACAACAACAAAAAAAATTAAAATATTGAGCAATGTTGTTAATTTAAAAAATACTCAATTTTTAAAGAAGGTCTTATGCACTGCAGTAGCAAAGCTTTCTTTAAAAAAAAAGCTATACACATTTGGTTTTCACTAAAAAAAAAAGATTCATTACGATTCTTGATGAGTTTAATAAAAGCTGAGAGTATTACATTACAATATTACAACACTTAACACTATTGCAATAATATTTATTGAGCTAATATTTTCATTACTATGTACAATAAGGAAGTTTTTAACATCACATTCTTAGTTCTGCTCATTAATTCTTTCCTCTTTACCACTTCCATTGCCTCTTAGCTTCTAGGTTTTTTTTTGTGTTTTTTTTTTTATTAATCATGTTTTTTTATTTTCTTCTTTTGGATCTTTGGGTGCGCTTACTAGTTCTAATCATATCATTTCTTGCCATTTCAAAATCAATTGTAAATAATTAAAAAACAAATCTTGATATGCAAGGCTATGTGGTGTTTGTATTAAATTAACTAAAAAATAATAATATTCTTTGCTACAATTGTGTATCGAAAATACTTTTGAAAGGACTGAATATAGTTGATATAATTTTAAAAAGTTTTCTTTTAATTGAATGCATTTGTGCTTTTAATAAATTCTGTAATTAGGTCCTGTGTTTTAATGCTTTCTTCAGTTTGTTTTACTTTTGCTTTTCTTTATTCTATATCAGACATATCCAAAGCTGTTGTGATCATGGAAGGAGGAAGCTCCAGAGATGTTGATATTGTAGATAAGAAAATTAAAAATATTTATGCAATGGTGTCTAACTCTCACGGGTAAAGTACCATTTGTTAAGTTAATAATCTGAGTTTTTTATTCTTGACTTGACATTAGCTTGTCTTTTTTTTTTCAGTTTATTTGTGTTTAATAGCTTATCTTTCTGTTTATATGTATTCCTACATCTTTCACTTTACACTTATTCATAATGTTATCTTTCTGTTTATATGTGTTCCTACATATTTCATTTTACATGTATTTTAAAATCTTGTCAGTTTACATGTGTTCCTAAATTTACCTTTTAGTTTACATGTGCTTCTAACCTAATCTTTCAGTTTACCTTCTGTTGTTTCTATCATGTATACCATACATCTTATTAACAAAAGCCCTTCTCTCTTTTACTTTACATTTTGATTTTCTCTTCTCTCTCTCTCTCTCTCTCTAGGGTGCGAGCATACGGTTCTGCAGCTTTGAACTTGTCCCATATTGCGGCTGGACGAGGGGATGCTTATGTTGAGTATGGTATTCATGTCTGGGATTTTATAGCTGGGGCATTGATTGCCAAAGAAGCAGGAGCCACAGTGTTGGACCCAACAGGTAACTCAAACTTTCCCACATTCTCTTAATATGATTTACATAAAGAATATTAAAAAGTCAACGAAATCAATATACAACTCTTTTTTTTCTCTGATAACATTCCTATACCTAGCAATCTGTCTCAAAACATTTACAGATTTAAATCAAATTAAGAGCAAAAGCTGTCCTTTTTGATGGGATTTAAATAAACTTTATTTTTTCATATTTATTAATATATTTTGTTAGAAAGTAATTTTGGAAGAAAGTGTTTGATACCAAACCTGCTCATGAAACTTTATGTTGCTTCTAGGTTCAGAGTTGGACTATATGCATCGTCGTGTGCTTTGTGCTTGTACACCTGAAGTAGCCAACCAGATTTCAGAAAAATTGATTCACCTAGATATGGGCTTTGATTAAAAAAATTTGATTCTACATATCAGTGCTGGTATTTATCAGAATTCCATTTCATTATAAAAAAAAATCTCTGTTGGAGGATAAGTTTGTATCAACTTGTGTATCTAGAGATGTATTTTTGTAACAGACAAATAAAATAACCTTACTGTAGAGTAATATTTCTTTTTATGGTTTACATAAAGTTGAAATAAAAGTACATTTACAATGTAAAAGACATTAAAATAGCTGATACTAAGTATGCAGAACTTATCTCACTATAAGGATTTCAATTTATTCTTTTTTCAAAAAACTTTTGCTCTCCATATTAGAAGGTTAATCCACTCTCCCCCCTCCTTTTTCAAAACAAAGTTATTACACACCAATATATATATAATACTTATATTATTCTGTTTATGGTATTTTACATCTTGGGGGATGATCTTTTCCCTTAGCAACTTCATTTGACTACAAGACTAATTCTTGATACATATCCACTGTCACATGTTAGGCTTTTGCAATCATGATCTTTAATGTAGATTAGACAAAAGGAATCCTGAAAAACAAAATGGTGTTGAAGGATTGAAACCTTTACTTGAGACGTGAGCACCCAGGCTAGTTCTTCACAGTCACAGATGTTGAGTTGGCATTCTTTAAGGGAACTTCAGAAAGTATCTTTATATGTCATGTTGATACTGTTAAGAATTGTTGCCATTATGTAAAACACATTTCTTTCTAAAGGAATAATTGTATCACCAGCACAATTTTGTTTTCAATAACTTTTTACTAATTTTTTTTTTTTTAAAAAAGTCAAAAGAAATTTTACCAATAGGCCTGGGGTTATTTATTTATTCATCCGACAACAATGTGTAAATGAGAATTATCTTGTTCTAATTTTTAAAATTTTTTATATTGTATTTTGTTGTTGTTATTTATTACATGTAAAAATGTGTCTTCTTACGATATTATAATAGATCATTAGACTGAAACTGCTCTACACATTTTGTACCAGAAAAAAAAAGACATTTTATTAAAAGTTTTTAACTTATTTCTTTTGTTGTTTGTGTTAGTAAAATTGTGTCTGTGACTGTTTAGTAATATAGTTTTCCTTTTATTCTATGTAAAGTTTAGTTGATGTGAACTGTTGTTTAAAATCAGTCTTGCTAGCCCATAATGTGCAATGCCCTGAGGACTTGACATTCTCCCCCCTCTGGCATCCTCACCCACTTAAAGCTCATTTTGAGAGGACTTTCTATCCCCCAAACTCAAGTCCAGTGAGTGTACTTTACATTCTTCCCATGGAGATCATTTCTAGAGCATTACAGAATATCCCCAAGAGCTAATTTTCTTTCAATTAGGATGCTGATTCCATGATTTCCCCGGAAGTCATAAACAAAAATAGAAAGATTGGTAATAATTTATAGCTCCTTTTTTATTTCTGAAGAGAGAATATGGTATGGGAATTTACTTAAAGAGCTAATTTAACGGCCAGTGTTTCCATTCCCCTTTCCCCCACTATCCATTCAGATAGCAAAATCAAATAAGTGAATAAAATTTGTCTCGTTTACTAGTCTGAAGAGTTCATGTCTATAAATAAAACCCTATTTAAGAAGGGAGATAATATTATAAGTACAGGATGCTTGGGCGTTCCATTATATCTCCTTGATAAATGAATTATTTTATTGCAATGTCATGATTGCCCATGGAAAGCTTTTTTATAAAGTGATGTGTGCTTTTAATAAGCTATTTGAATAAGGCAGTTTTCTTCTACTTTGTTGTAAAGAGCAAACACATCTGTCAGTCTAAGTGCTGACTCAAAGCAGTGCCGGACTTAAGTAAGTGGAGTCCCTGGGTAAGATTTGTATGTTGAGGCACCTACTCTCTTCAGGATTCAATATAAATGCACATTATAATGTTAATAATGAAAAAATCTTGTCATATTTATGAAGACACAAATACAGCAGGCCTATTACTAAATGTAATCTTATTTACCTTAATGTCTTTTTACAAAATGCATTTATATTAATGTGGAGACTTCCTTGAAACGTGAGGCCATGGGCAACTACAACATCGTAAATCCGACCCTGATCAAAAGTATTTGCTAGCAAATATGTAAAAAGTTAACGCGGTTAGTGTTAGCGTAGTAGTTAAAAAAAAATAGCAAGAAAATATTTAAACAAATTATTTTAAAGACAAAAACAAACCCAATAGTAAATGTAGTTGTATAAATTAGTTTGGATCAGTCATGTAATTAGATTTATAATAGATATAGACTCTAAACTAAACATAATATATCCGTGCGATTAGAAATATTGATATTTTTACGAATTGTATTTGTTTAGCGCTATTTCATGCTTTCAGCTTTTCCTGTACGCTTTGTCTGGACCAGTTGGGAAATGTGGGAGGGGGAAAGAAAGAAGAGGATATTTAGATGAATGTTACCGTGATCGCTTTTTACATGCTTTAAAAAAAATAAAAATAAAAGACTTGAATTCATCAAGCCAACATACTAACCACTGTGCCAGCAAATCGCTTATAAAAATAGTAGGTTTTATAGTTATTTATTGTTAGCTTTAAAGCGGTGATCTAAAAGTATAAAAGGAGCTAATTCAAGTTATAGGGCCTACCACCACATCAGTGAAGTACAATTTCTTTCCCTTGTTCGATACCAGACAAAAGAATTAATCAACTAATTTTTTAAAATTGATTTTTGTTTTGTCAGGTAAAACAAATAGTTGTGCAAGATTTCAGCTTGATCCGAGATTGGCAGAGGGAGAAATAACGTGTAAACACTTTTTACCACACAGAAGAGTGAGTTGATACAAGCTACGTGAAAATAGTTACATCTTTCATTGTAGTTTTTTTTTTTTTAATTCAGAATGCTTCAGAAAGTATTTTTAGAATGGGCTATGTTGGACTAGTCCGTTTCGTTTCTTTGATTAAAAAGTTGAATCACAAATTGGGCCGGAAGTGGCTTTTTTCCGTATATATCTTTGCATTTTTCAGTTCTCTTTTTAACTGACATTATTTTGCTATAATTTTAAGTGTGCCTGATAGAGAAAAAAATTCTGCACAAAAATACGTATAGTTGGGATAGAACCCGATAGAGGCTATAAAAATAAAAGACCTGAAACTAGCGCGTGAAACTACACATTTACAGTACTTTATTTGATGAGTATTTTACCCAAGAGATGTGTTTTTTTTTTTTTTAGGACTAGCTTATTTTAAGTACCCGGCATTTTCCGATACACAATTTCATACACAAAATAATTGTTGAAAAAAATTATACTGATTTTAAACTTTAAATTATTAGTTAAAAAGGTGTTGCTCTAATCAATTTTGAATATTAGTTTCCTACGAATGTCACTGTCTATTTTGTGTCTGTTCTAGTTTCTTTAATTTTTGTTGATTAAAGGGTCGTGTTTTATCCTAATGGGTATAACTTTCTCCAAGCAGCCTTTGTAAAATATTGGTCCTAAATAAGTCTATGTTCATAAACGAAAAATCACATGGCTGCATTATGATGAATGTACGTGTTAGTTCAATATATTTTATATTACTAGGTAACTAAAAATAACTGTATGAATAGACGTAAGTTTCTTTTTTTTTTGTTGTTAGTCAAAGTCACATGGCAAATTTCTGTTTATATCCTTATTCTAAAAAGGAATAAAAAATAGAATTATTTTTAATAGTTTTGAAAGTCTCACTGATAAGATTACAAAGAGAGTTTGTGTTTTTGCAAATGTACCAAGGTACGCTACGAGTCAGTCCATCTCTTCTAATGGTTTAGAAATGAGTGTAAAAATGTAGGCTTCGATATTTACAAAATAAATTTATCCAATGCTCGAGATCCTGCTTGTATACTTAGGCCCTATATAAATCGATCCGGTATCAATGTATTAAGTAGCAATAACCCCGAAAAAAAATTATGAAAGAAGATTGAGATAAACATATATATTTTTGTAACGGTACGCACCGGTACGGGGTACCGGCACCTTTTTTCAATGTCGGGAAAAATTATTACTTTTCTTGTATTTCAACGTTAATTGTTAATTTATTAGTAGTTGAAAGTTAGGCAATCTATTACTGAGTACCGGCAATTTTTTTTTTTACAAAAAAAAAAAAAAAAGCACTTTATATATGTACTAGTCGACCGGCTGCGTAGCATACGCCGTTATTTTGCAGGGCAACCTTAGGCCACTGCAACCTATGCGAACGCATTGGGCCCCCTACTTTTATAGTACCCGCGCTAATTTTAGGTGTAACTTATAACAGATTTCCCGCGGCCTCCTGTCGATTTAATAGGAGGTCCTGAAATCTCTTGTAATTAAAAATATACGAAAAAGTCCTGGAAGTATCCGGAAATTATTAAAATCTTTTGAAAACTCATACAAATCTCCTGAAATATATAGACGAAAATTGACATTTATTTTCACCTCTTAAATTACCTAGGATAGCTCCCTCCGTCCGAGTTGCAAAAATAAAAGAGTGATCCTTCCATTGTGTCCAAAGTCTTGAGCGTGTTCTGTCGCCTCGATAGTTACTACAGAGTACATTACTTCCCCCCCCCCCCTTTTTTTTTACGTGAGGTAGAAATAAAAATAGAGTGATATTGCAATGGTCCCTGCTATTTTGTGACGTGTTCTCCCCCCCCCCCCCCTCCCTTTTTCATGTTTTCTCCTGGACTATCCGCAGAGTGATCTTTCCTTTACTTCTTGCTACTCGACAAAAATCTTGAGGGAAGAAGAGAATTATATATATATATAGAAGATACTTTGTATACAGCTTACTTTCAGCCGACATGCCGTATTATTAACAACACCTATTTGAGAAAGTCTCAATCATCTAGAGTCTTAGACAGTCATTATTTTAGACTAGATTTAAGTAGAGTCTAGACCTTGATCTATAATGCCTATTACTATTAAAAAAATAAAAATAATCAGTCATTAGACATCATTAGCAATTTTATTATTAGGTCTAGGCATTGAAAAGTAAATCTATTAATAATCCATAATGGATTGAGATCTAGACTTAGATCTAAGTCTTAGTACTAACTTATTAAATAAGTAGACGTATTCTTAAAAAAGAGATCTAGATTGACTAGATTATAGATAGATCTATAGCTTAGTAGATTAGTAGTATAGATTATAGTAAATGTATTAAAGTTAAAGTAACCTAATATTAGATCTATGTCCTATGTCTTTATCTAATAATTTAAGAATTAATAAACTTTAGTCTTCAGTAATATCTAGACTTTACTCTAATAAAAAATTGACTATAGGCATAGCATAGGATAGACTCGGCACTCTAGTCTCAAGATAGAATCTATACTATTACTAGACTCTAGATCTATTCGATTTTTAAAATATAGATCTAGACTATAATAAGATTATAGATCTAAATATAGTAATGGAGAGATGATATGCGGTGTTAGCTAATAGCGATGCACAAGAAACGAACCTGGGTTTTTCTAAACTCTAATACTTGGTATTGGCTAAGGTGTAGATTATTTAGATTCTCTGTGCCTGTGTCATACACAACAGAAGCAGAAAGAAGGGTGAAAATGCAACGGCGCCTGGTGATTATATATGCCCAACCTGCGATCGCAGCTGTGTATCAAGGATTGGCCTCTTTAGTCGCACAAGAAGTTGCAAAGGGAAAAGATCGTCTCTCGAGACGTGAAATGCCACAGAATACTTGGTATGTAATAGTAAAATAGCTCCTACCTAAATAAATCGTAACTAGAAATCAAAACCTATATTTATTGTAGTATATATAGGTCTGTGGTTGAATATTATATAGCCTTCGTAACTTCTTCTATAGAGAAATGACTTTTGTAATTTCTTTTACAGAAAAATTGGGCTATTCGCGTCTGACACATATTATTTTTATGTTCAGCAACAAAGCCCATTGAAAGAACTATGCATATTCACACCCACTGCTTCTTCTGACAACATTTGATAGGTCAGTGATAAGAGGCTTACATTATTCAGCACGGCCACATGATAATAGGTTAGAAGAGAATCCGCTTATCAGCACGATTTCCAGATAATCATTTTTTCCCCCTCAAATCATCCATCAATCTCGCGTAGAAATATTCTGACACACACCCGCACAAAATAAATAAAACGCGGTGAAGAAATGCTTTCGTCTGAGATGTATCATGGACGTTGATCCCAAAGATGTTTTGTTCGCTGTATGTATTACACACTTACATTCGAAATATAGGAGGAAATAAGAGAATCAGAGGAGTTTGTGCTAGACTAGCTAGTGGGTGGGTTAGTACTTTTGTCCATTTTATCAATAGCACAGATCTTTCTTTAATAAAGTTATCTCTTAAATTAAAAAAAAATGTTTATAAGTATGTGCATATGTTATGCGCGCAGAGATTTTAAAACAAATAGGCCTACCTAAGCAGCCTGGTCGTGCGGTATGCGATCTGGACTGTTGTTCGGACTTCTCGATGGTCCCGGGTTCATACTCTGCCCGCTGCCATCCTCCGTCGTCCTGCTGGAGGTTTGAACTAGAAAATATATTATCTTCAACTCTGAAGGAACACCCGAAACATGTAAAACATTTTACAAACATTTCACTATTTACTAGCACGCAGATATATTTTCACATACAAGACAACTGATTTGTTTTTTACAACAGTGCTGTTAATCCCAAGCGGTCCTCATCTTTATCGATATTCCTTAATCAGGAGTGGCACATTACTAGATTAAACCCATTTTTTAAAAATAAATGTATCGTGTGTGTGTTTGTGTGTGCTTCTATGGTGACGGTAGAAAAAGTTAACAATTGGTTGTGAATGGTACTACATTGGTGGCATTGTCGTGAGCGGTTTTAGTTTGGAGAGACAACACCAAAACGTGAGACTGAAAAGTTGTGTTATTGGAGTGAGTTTGATTTAAAAAAAAAAATATATTACTAAAGTCTAGTACATGTATTTTATTTAATTTTAACTTGAATTTGTATATATTATAATAAAAGTTTTATTTAGTATTGTTCACAAAAATTCTTTAAGTTATTTCAAGTTCTATAAGTTAAGATCTAATACGCCTACAACGGTTTAGTTGTCTGTCTACCAGCAGTTTGGTGCTACAAGTCAACACATGTCAACAACAAATAGTCGCATGAAATAAATCTAAAACAGAAGGAATTCAAATAGTAGTCCCCCCCCCCCCCCACCTCTGCCTCCTTCCTCCCTAATCAATAGGCCCACCATCCTTTTTTTATAATAAAGAATTCAAATTTCAACTGCTATTTAAAAATCAGTGGTAAAAAAGTGATAATCAATACTGTGTAATAAAAAATGGAGAAGGAAATATTCGCATATTGAGTTGTCTACTTCAAGTATGAAACTACCAGGCCATCGCATCACTCGATTCTCAGACCGGAAATAGTCTGTTTTCCTTATTTCCGATCTCGGTAATTGCACTGAAAAGATGTTAGTGATAATGAAATCTTCATTCACCTTAGCGGACAATCTGGCAAGTCATTCACTTGACAAGAAAAAAACAAAAAAAAAAAACGACCAGCTCTCCAGAGACGGAAAATGGGAGTAATACTTTTTGTGAAGACTATTTCTCGGGAAACTGAATGTTGCTGTGGCAACGGAATCAAACACACTATAAACTTCTACTGTGGGATGGGGAAATAGGGGTTGCAAGAACATCGAGTCCTTCCCTAGCTCATGTTTTAATATTTCTTCTGTCTTGCCGATAGTTGGCGCCATCTTGATAAGGTCATCCATTGGAAGAATACTTTGAAACCAATGTCCATTGAGTTACTACTAGTGAACTCAAATAGTAAAGAAGCAAATATGTTTTGTTTTGTTTTTTTCGGAAGGGGGTTGAGATTGTGATACATGTATAATGCACATTTATCCCCTACCATCCCGACCCACCGGGAAAAAAAATTAAAGCTGTGAAATTTGGTTATACTTTTTCCCCTTGCATTTTCATAGACTTCAGAAATGGCATTCAAGCCAATGTAATGGATTCGGTTCTTAAGCATCCCAACGGGTGTTCTTCAGAAACGGAGAGTCAGACAAAAGGTTACCTTATGTTAAAGAATAAAGATATCTTTATGCTCCACTTGCCTAGATCAACCTTATTATTCTAGTATGTTGCCTTTAGATCTAGTCATGTATTGTACGATTTTTAAAATGTAAATAATTGTCCCGGGCAAAGCCTCTCAGTCCCGGTTGGAAATGGTCATTAGAGGAGGCGATTAGGCCAATGAGGAAGCAGAATAGAACATCCTTTGGAGTACCTAAGAACCGAGTCCGTTGCATTGTCGTGGATGGAAGAAAGTCCCAACAGCCATGTTATTATCCACACATCGTTCCTCAACGGATCGTTTTGTGACGACACGCACACGACTGATGCTGGATACATGCCATCGGAAATAGGGATATAAGAAACTTATATTTGCTTGTATTTCTCCCAGACAGAACAGTCTCAATTACCTAAGATGTCTCCTAATCGTTCTGCGACCTTTATATCCAAAAATAGTGTACGTATATGATATTAAATACCGCGTCTTAACTTCGCGGAAATTTTACTTTCGCGGGTGATCTTGGAACGTATCCTGCGAAAGTCAAGGGAACACTGCAGCAGAGGCGTAGTGAGTGGGGGCAAGGGGGCACGATGCCCCTGGCGACACCCACAAGGGATTTTTATTTTTTTTAGTATTTTAACTAGCAAACATTTCTACACAGAAATAATTACTAATAGCATGACTTGATCTGTCTTATATATTACCGTTGTGCTTATTTTAGTTCTATAAGAAACTTGTGTTAAGTCGTATGTATTCACTGGATTCATGATTAAATTTTAGAAAAATCGATTTTAAAAATTCAGAAACACCACGGAGTATCAGAGGTCTTTTTAGCACGCAACACAGTCAAGTATTTTGTAGTAGTTAAAATTATTGTAGATATTTTAGTTCGGTAAAAAAAAAAAAGGAAAAAAAGTGGGAGAGCGCCAACTAGGCCTACTTTTTCCCTCACGCACGTTTTACTCACTATGCCTCTGTACTTCAGGCTAGTTTGTTTTACATATAGGCCTATGTGTCTAGTTCTGTATTATAGATTAAATCTTATGCTGTATCACTGATATAAATAAAACATAGAAATTCAAATGGTTATAGTAACGGTTATACTACCGTCCACCATATTAATTATTTAGACCTAGATCTATGTATTTATAGGCTAAAAAGTAAAATTAAAAAATAACGTAGGATTTGTTTTATGTAACTAGCACTTAGTCATGAATGTTATCCTATCTTATAAAGTACCGATGTTTCTTTTTTTTTATATATATAATTGCGTCTCCTGTGTATCCATGTGTTGATCTAGCCGTGAGTGTTACATGAAGACTTCAATTCTGCAAAGTCAATGGTTTTCCAATTTTTAACAACCCCATAAGGAAACGCTGCTACAGCTTTTATGCAGTCTGTCTGTCCGTCTTAAAGAATTAAAGGCGCTGTCTGCCTCAAAACATTCACAGAAACTGGTTTATATCTTTCGAACGCAAACTGTTATTCTTTAAATTAAATATGCTGAAGTTTTCCTATTAACAATTTGTAAAGCAAGACTTGTATAGATCTAGTATATTGTGAGTATATAGTCGTGAAGTCATCACAGGCACAGAGAATCTAAATAATCTACACCTTAGCCAATCCAACAATGTACCTATAATTTTTTTGTTTGTTTGTTTTACATGTCTCGGGTGTTCCTTCAGAGTCGAAGATAATTTAATTCCTAGTCCTAGGACGACGAGAAAGCAGGGTTTGAGGCCGGAACCATCGAGAAGTCCATACGATAGTTCAGAGCGCATACCGCACGACCAGGTAGCTTAGGTAGGCCTATTTTGTTTTTAAATCTCTGCGTGCATAATATATATATATATATATATATATATATAGTTCGTCAATCGTGGTTCGATGACCACTTTGTCATCCAGGGGGCTGAGGGCTTTGCACTGGGATTTTATGCCTCCTCATGGGGCTGGTGAGACCTATGTGAGCCCGGAATGTTCGGCCGCACACTGGGCAGGTTATTCCGGCTGGAGCTAGTGTCGTTTGCCTTGCTTTTCTTCTCTGGCGTTTTTCTTCTGCCGGCGTTGTTCTTTATTCCTCAGCAACCTGTGCGCCAGTTTTCACAGCGCGAGGCCATGATGCTCTGTCATGTGCCTCTGTCTCCCAGGTGCCTGGGTCTATGCTGAACTTTGAGGGTGTCCCTGAAGCGCTTTCTTTGACCACCTTGCGAGCGCTTTCCTTCGTTTAATTGTATGATTTGTATGACAATCTGTTATATTTCTGTATTTTCATTCATTCATTGTGGCCGAGTGGTAAAACGTTTCCGAAACGAGGTGTCTCAGGTTCGAATCCCACAGAAGACTGGGATTTTGAATTTCGGGATTTTTAGTTCGTCACTGAGTCTACCTAACTCTATTGTGCACTTGACATTAGTTTGGGAAAGTAAAGTCGTGTGGTCATTTTTCAGGCCACATGACACCATCTTAAGGCGTGGGCGACAAACACAAATAGCCTTTACATTATCTTAAAGGTCTGAGAGCGATACCTTACTTTCTTTTTTTTTTTTTAAATCGAAGCAGCAATTGCCCTGGTTTGTGTGGTTTAGTAACTCACATGTCATCATAGACATTTTGTTTGGCAATCGACTAGGTCTCGAATTTTTTGTTTGTTTAATCCTAAAAGTTGAAGTAGTTAAAAAAAAGACAAGATACCACGTGGGCAGTTTCACAATCTCGTTTTTGTGTGTATGTGTGCGCGCTAGAACATGTGAGCGCCGTTTCGGTGTCCAGAATTACTCACGTAGTAAAATAGTATAGTGACAAGCACTTCATTTAGTGACGGTACGCTCAGCACACTCAAAACACCGAAAGTCTATCCGTATTGTTTACCTTCTGACTCCATTGAGAACAACAACATTAGACAACCATGTGGCTACGATTGGTTACGTTGTACGCCGTGTGTCTGGGTAAGTCCAACATGTTGTAATAACCAGCTCTTAATCAAACAATGACGTAATATCAGTTGTTTTAGAGCAAGTTTTCTTTTTAATTACAAACTTACAGAAAAAAAACAACGTTTTTTAGACGAACTTCTCTCATCTTCAAACGTGTTTTACACGAGCTCTTTGGATGAGAAGTTTAATATTTTCACGCATTTTATTTATACAAGAGTCGTTTAGGGATGTAGTGGTCTTCCATTCTGTAGACGTGACCTGCCCATTGCGGCTGGGACTGCATCAGGATTGTGTGGATGCTTTGCAGACACGCTCTTCGAAGGACTTCAGTATCTGGTATTTTGTCTTGCCATTTGACATTTAGTATTTTTCTCAGACATGTCATGTGGAAGTGGTTCAGTTTCTTTGCATGTTTACTGTACACTGTCCATGTTTCTGAGGCATAGAGCAATGTAGGGAGGATGACGGCTCTATAGACCCCTAGCTTTTTGTTTGTGGTGATACGACGTCTGTTCCAGACATTTTTAGACAGTCTGCCATAGGATGCACTGGCCTTGGCGATACGCAGGTCGATTTCACTATCGATTTTTCCGAGTGTGCTGCCAAGATATGTGAATTTGTCCACTGCGTTTATATCCTGACCATTTATAGTGATGCTTGGATCCGAGTATGCTTTCCCAGGAGCAGGTAGATATAAGACTTCAGTCTTGTTTGTATTAATGGTAAGGCCAAAGTCTGAGCATGCTCTTGAGACGTCACTGACGATGCTCTGCAGATCATTTTCAGAGCATTCATTTAGGGCACAGTCGTCAGCAAATAGCAAGTCTCTGATTACTGCTGCATTTGTTTTTTATTTTGCTTTAAGCCGCCTCGGGTTGAATAGGCCACCATCAAATCTGTATGATATATTTATCCCGTTTTCTCTATTTCTGAATGCATCTGTCAGCATAGCGGAGAACATGATACTGAACAGTGTAGGTGCTAGGACACAGCCTTGTTTTACCCCGTTTGATACTTCGAAGGGCTCTGATGGTTCTCCACTTTCTTGGACACGAGCCTTCATACCATCATGAAATAGTCTCACCATGGTTATGAATTTTCATGGACAGCCATACTTTGACATAATCTTCTAGAGTCCTTATCTGCTAACAGTGTCGAATGCCTTTGTTAGGTCGACATATATTGAGAACAGGTCAGTATTTTGTTCTTGGCATTTTTCCTGGAGCTGCCTTGCTGCAAAGATCATATCAATGGTTCCACGCTCTTTTCTGAAGCCGCACTGGCTTTCTGTTAGTAGACCATGTTCTATGTGTTGCATGAGCCGATTTAGTAGGATGCGTGCAAGGATTTCCCAGCAATAGAGAGAAGAGATATTCCTCTGTGGTTGTCGCAGATCTGGCGGTTTCCTTTTCGCTTGTATAAATGAACAAAGTCTTGTGGTATTGACTCTTTTCCCCACATAATTAAGAAGAGCTTATGAAGTCTTTCAATCAGGGCTAATCCACCTTTTTTGTAGACCTCTGCGGGAATGGAGTCAGCTCCTGGGGCTTTTCCGCTTGCGAGCTGTTGAATGTCAAGATCGGTTTCCTTTAGCGTAGGGGGTCATCCATTTTTTCATATATTGGTACTTGCTGTAGCCTGTCTATGGCCGCTTCATTTATAATGGAAGGTGTATTGAGAAACTTTTCAAAGTGCTCTGCCCAGTGTTTTAGGATTTCTTCCTTATCTGTCACAAAACTAGACTAATCGGACAGAAAAGCAAGTACCAGTACAGTGCTGTGAAGTACTCAAGAGCAGGACAAGACACACAGAAAGTCTCTGGTCATCCACTGCACCCAAACTTGTCCCCGGACGTCTTGACCAAATCTTGCTTTCGGAAAAGGACGGGCTTTAGGGCGAGAGAGTGAGGTTGACGTGTTGCGCGAATCCTCCTAACTTTAATCCAAATTCCAGCGCAAGTCACTTGCCATCCCCCTCCCAAAACACAACCAAACCAAAGTCCTGTGGCGACAGGCAAGCAGTGAAGCGGTAGGTGTGGGCACACTGGAAGCCGTAGCTGCAACCCTGCACATAGGCGTCTCAGGCCATATGGTCGTTCACCACTGACACAGAGCAGCAGTGGAGTCCGGCAGCCCCCTGAGTGGCTGAGCAGCCCTATTTAGGAGTGCACTGCTCACCTCCATAGCACGAGGACAGGGCTAGAAAAGGTGCCCCAAAAATTGCCTGCTCAAAACTACCCTAGCCAGCCTACCGCAGTTGGCGGGAACCCTACTCAAGCGGTCGAAATTCAAAGAAAAAGACGAGGATAGTTCCTTTTACCATAGGCGCATGGAATGTGCGCACACTACTTGACGACGACACATCTGATAGACCACAAAGACGAACTGCACTAGTAGACAGGGAGCTCCACAGATACAACATAGACATAGCAGCACTGATTGAGACACGGCTTGCAGATGAAGGTGAACTCTTCGAAAAAGGATCTGGATATACTTTCTTCTGGAGCGGTAGAAGCACTGAAGTACGACCTGAATCTGCAGTCGGCTTTGCCATAAAAACATCAATAGTATCTAAACTAGTCGGGCCTCCCAAAGGAATTAGTGATAGGCTTATGACCTTAAAGCTGCCTTTACAAAACGGAAAGAAACATATCTCCATTGTTAGCTGTTACGCACCCACCATGACCCAGATGATGTCATAGCAAAGCTCTACGAAGAACTAAACTCCACCTTACTTGATATTCAAAAAACAGAAAAGCTACTCATTCTCGGTGACTTCAACGCAAGAGTCGGCTCTGACTATCACATCTGGAAAGGAGTCTTAGGTTTATTCGGGATAGGTCAATGCAACAGCAACGGATTATTACTACTCCAGACATGTGCTGAACACAAGCTGCTCATATCGAACACAATATTCAGTCTTCAATGAGAAAGCGAACTTCCTGGATGCATCCCCGCTCAAGACACTGGCACCTCATTGATTACGTCATCACCAGACAATCTGACCGTCAGCACATTCGTGTCACCAAATCTTGCTGTGGTGCAGAATGTGGGACAGACCACCGCCTCATCATCACAAAACTAAACATTCGTATTCAACCAAAGAGACGTCCGCAAAAATCTAAATCCCTAAAAAAGGCTAAACACGGCCAGCTTAGTAGATGACAAAACTGAAAAGTCGCTTGCAGATGCGATAGAGAACTGCCTCAAGTCCACCCTTCTAACTGAATCAAATGTAGATAAAAGCTGGGAATGCTTCAAAGGAGCTATCCATAGCACAGCATTAAGCATACTCGGTCCTATGGAGAGAAAGCATCAGGGCTGGTTTGATGAAAACAGTAATGAGATCAGAAAACAGACGAAACGCACAAGCTCCACAAATTGTATCTGAACAACCCAAACTCCCAGTCCACTAAAGATGCATTAACTAACATCCGCAAAAATGTGCAAAGACAGTTACGCCAAATGCAAGATACCTGGCTTAGCAAGAAAGTGGAAACAATACAGGAATAGGCTGACAAGCACGACATGAAGAACTTCTACCATGCCATAATTGAAATCTATGGACCCACAAAGTCAGGCTCATCCCCTCTATTAAATGCTGATGGGACAATCCTATTGACAGATAAGGAAGAAATCCTAAATAATAATATACAAATAATATATGCACATACTTATAAACATTTTTTAAAAATTTAAAATAACTTTTTTTAAAAAAAGAAAGATCTGTGATCAATAAAAAATGGAAAAAGTACTAACCCGCCCACTAGCTAGTCTAGCACAAACTCCTCTGATTCTCTTATTTCCTCCTATATTTCGAATGTAAAGTGGAATATATACAGCGAACAAAACATCTTTGGGATCAACGTCCATGATACATCTCAGACGAAAGAATTTCTTCACCGCTTTTTATTTATTTTGTATGGGTGTGTGTCAGAATATTTCTACATGAGATTGATGGATGATTTGAGGAAAAAAAATGATTATCCAGAAATCGTGCTGATAAGCGGATTCTCTTCTAACCTATTATCATGTGGCCGTGCTGAATAATGTAAGCCTCTTATCACTGACCTATCAAATGTTGTCAGATGAAGCAGTGGGTATGAATATGCTTAGTTCTTTCAATTCTAAAAAAGCTTTTTGAAGCATTCTGAATAAAACCCCTTCTACTAAAATGAAAGATGTAACTATTTGATGATGACCTGCTAACTATCGTAAAAAACGTAAGCTAAAAATCTATGGCCATATTACAAGGTCTTCGAGGCTCGCAAAGACCTTCCTTCAGGGAACGGTACCAGGAAAAAGAAGAAGAGGCAAACAGAGAAAGCGATGGGAAGACAAATGAAAGAGGTTATCACTAAGGCAAAAGACAGAGAGGAATGGAGAAAGACGGTCGACTTATCTTGCGTGGTGCCCCAACGGTCCAACAGACTAAGGGATAGTATAGGTAAAGTAGGCCTATGTCTGTCTGTCTGGTAAAAAGTTTGTACACGTTATTTCTTAATAAATAATTCTACTAGAAACTTAAATTTTACTACCAATGAAACAATGATCGACATTTTTACTCGCTTCTCTTCACTTGGCTAACAAATTATTTGGGATCCTTCGTTTTTCTCATACATTCTTTGCATTTCGCATATCTATTTTTGAATTGAAGGCACAACATTAAGCTGTAAATCTCAATGTAACTGATTAAGAAAAAATTCTGTACAAAAAATTCGAAGAGTTGGGATCGAACCTGATACAGAAGGAAACAAGTCATAAGCTGTACTTTATCTGTCCTATTACTACAGATGTTTGTATTTTTTAGGCTTTGAGCTTATAGCACTGGGGTGGGGGTGGGTAGGGTCGATAGCCCCGCTGGTTTCAGCTAGTGTGACAGGCTTTGCCTATAGGCCTAACATTGGAAGCTTTAGAACAATAGCGGGCGAGAACATGCGAGAACGGCTTAAAATAGCTCAGAAATTTTTGAGCTCCGAATGAATAGAATAGAAATTAAGGTATTCCTTTTTCCAATTTCAAGCATCTTTCTGAAGATACTTTTAGTTCCAAGTTTATACAAGAAGAAAAGAAACAAGATCAGCTGTTTCCTAAAAAAAGTCCTCACAGCGTGACAGCCGGTTAAGTTTATAAAACTGTGTTTTCGTTTGTATGATCGTGATTATTTAAGTCTAAACTCATCAAATTAAGACCCATAGTCCCTCTTGTGGTGGACGAAATATATCTATTTTTTTTTTTACATTTTTGTTTGTGAGTATGTTATGTATAATTTATTTTTGAGTGGATATAAGTGTATTATCCATGGTTTGACCTTTAACCATTCTCTCTCTCTGACACATACACACTATTTCACTCACATCCCTGTCTGCGCTAAGTTCTTTAAAATACCGCCATCTTCATTAGCCACCTTAATGTTGTCTCCCATGAAGCTTCTCAAAATGTCAAGAAGGCTTGGAACATCGACGTGACGGGATTGAATAGATACACCTCTCCTTCTCCCATCAATGTTACTACCCCTGCCGTTGCTATGGGCAGGAGAGAAACGTAAACAAAGTCCAACCTAATAGAGTAGCTTCCCTTTCCTATCTCTTGGGGTAGTTCCCCCTTGTTTTCATATTTCGTCTTGTTGCGAACAATTTAGTGTCGTGACTTCGACCCAAGTTACTAGTTAACCGACCGTCTCGGAAAGGAACTTTTTTTTTCTGTTATTAAGTCCAGGAACGAGTTGATTATCTGACGAGAGTTGGGGGTCACACGTTTACAGACAGATTAACTCATTAGTTACCGGAAAATTGTGGAGAGGAGTTTTTTTTTTTAGACAAGAATTGGTAGAATATTTTAACAAGTTCAATCTCAGACCAGTTCGTTTCGGGCAGAAATCGCTGTCAACTAGGGCATACTTCGATGAAGTACAGACTTAGGAACATACACATTTAGACAAAATAAGATTGTACATTCTATAAATGATCTATTTTCAAACACAGTGATTTCCTATTTGTTTAGTTTTCGATTTGTAAGATCCAGTTTACATTAAAAAAGCATTAACATACTGAAGCATTTAAAAAGAAGTAAAAGAATATGGAGAAATGAGATGGCTTTCTATATATATAATTCTTTTCATGGCTAAAGAGTTCGGACACGCAAGCAAGAAGTAAAGGAAAGATCACTCATTTATTTCTGCTAGTCGGACGAACTAGAGTTATGCCAGGAAAAAAAAAGAGGGGGAGGGTGGGGGAGAACAAGTAGTATTCACCCATCACTAAACAGCAGGGCCGGACCGTTGTGACTAAGAAAGATCACTCTTTTTTATTTCCACCTCACGTAGCGGCGATAAAAGAAGGGGGGGGGGGAGAACAAGTAATCTACTCATATTCACCCGTCACTAAAAAGCAGGGCCGAACTCAACCGTTGTGGAGCCCTATGCGAAACGGATTTCGCGGGGCCAAGTTTTGGTATGGATACGGATAATAAGTGAAATTTAAGAGTTTGTATTAGAAATTAAATTCGTCTCTGCATTTTATTCATTCTTTACTACTACTGCAAAGACGAATGTATTTTCTTATATAAACTGTTAATTTTCACTTATAATCGGTGTCCCCACTACAGCCGGGTCCCGCGAATTCCGTTTCGCATAGGGACCCACGATGTTTAAGTTCGGGCCTGTTATTTAGTGACAAGTGAATACAGAGTAGATTACTTGTTATATATATATAAAGTCAACCCAAGGCATAAGATACGCCGCTATTTTGCATGGTGGCATTAGGCCACTGCAACTTATGCCACCGCAATGGGCCCCGCACTTTCACAGGACTCGTGCTAATTCTAGGTGTATAAATTATTAAATTAAACCATTTTATAACTTATAACAGATTTCCCGCGGCCGCATGATTTACCAGGAGCTCCTGGAAATCTCCTAAAATTGCAAAATATATGAAAAAGTCATGGAAATCTTCGGAAATTATTAGAAATCTTATGAAATCTCACACAAATCTCCTGAAATATATATACAAAAATTGTCATTTTGGGGTGTCATTTAATATGGAAAACGCCAATCCTACGCGCGATAAATAAAAAAGGCACTATGCATTAGCCGTAATTGTGTAATCTGGTGAAAGAAGCTTCTCGCACCTCAAACTAATGAAGAATTACTTGAGGTCAACAATTCTCGTATATAGATTGAAACATTTATTAATTCTTGTTATTGAGCGTGATCTATGTAGGAAACATAATTCTTATGATAGACTGTATGACTTCGCTACACGATCGTGTAGTAATTCTACGCATCGGGTCCCACAATGATTAAGTCTGGCCCTGCTATTTAGTGACGGGTAAATACTATTTGTTCTCCACCCCTCTTTTTTTTTCGCCTCTAAAATTACGTGGGGTAACTCTAGTCCTTCCGACTTGCAGAAATAAAAGAGTGATCTTTCCATTACTTGGTGTCCAAACTCCTGAGCCATGAAGAGAATTATATATATATATATATATATAGATTATTAAGTTAAGTAAATAATTTTGTACAAGAATTGTGTGATTTATGTAGTGAAATTGCGATCGCCCCCCCCCCCCCCCCCGGATCCGCCAGAGACTTTACATTTCATAAAGATTAATTAGTATTTTACATGATTGTATTTAAAACTAGAGCTAGTTATCTCACGACTTGTTTGTGTGTGTGTATGTGTGTGTGTGAGAGAGTGTTCATGACCTACAGCAAGCCAAACATCTTTCGGCAACTGATTTATGTCTGAGAGGCAGGGGAGGGTGAGCTGGATATTTGAACAAATCTTGGGGCCTCTGCAAAGAACTAAGTCAAATTTATGCTAAGTTTCATCACTTTTGTTAAAATGATGTTGATTTCAATAAATATACAGACAGGCATCTTACAATATGATATACGCGACATATATAGAATCCCAAATAATAAAAAGCTTGTATCTAATACTGTGAAAGTGACATTTACCCTTTTCTTCTCTAATAACTTTAAGTTCCGGATATTGAACGCGGAGAGCATCGGATTTGACCGCAAACACAGACAGGAGGAGAAATGAAGAGCAATGCACATCCAAGGACGACAACACAGCTCAAAACAACAAGAAAAACTTCAGACTGCAGATAATTTTTTGTGGCCTCCCGAAAGAGAAAAGCTGTTACTAGTTTTGTGAGGTCTGTCTGTCTGTCACGTTTAGATATCAATGCAGAACTAGAAACATTTGGACGCGAAATTACTTTAAAACTTTTATTAATCAAAACAAGACCAACACATGAATATTCCTTGTCCATGGGAGAATCCGTCGACGACCTGCCTTGAGTTTGTGTGATAACACAATCTCGTTTTGTAATATTGTTTTGTTGTATATTTTTATTATTTTTCTTTATATCCTTATTTCGTCTCATGATTGAACACTGATCACATAATGAGCCAAGATATAGAACTAGAACTGCTATTCAATGGTTTCTTTGTTCTTTTCTTTTAAATGAAATCTCACGAATGAGTAGATTGATTGAGTATCATTTCCTTAAGATAAAAATGTTGATCGAAAAGTAATTTCACATAAACAATTTCACACTTCGTCAGAGGGGATGGAATGCAAATGAAATGATGAAATGTATTGTCTTCGATAAAGTAAATCACGTCATGTTTCTAATAACGTTGCCTATCTGGCCATGTTGCGATGCACCATATTTTTACAAAGCTTATATCAAACTCACTCTGTCTGTCTGTCTGTCTAGTAAAAAGTTTATACACGTTATTTCTCAACACCCAATCTCGGATCAAGCTGAAACTTTGCAAATTATTTATATTAATTATAATGATCAATAAAAATATTAACCAAATAGTTAATTGGTCTTGCGGTTTGCGCGCTGGACTGTAGTTATCGATGGTCCTGGGTTCAAACACTGCCCGCTTCCATCCCCGTGGTCCTGCGGAAGGTTTGGACTAGGAAGTTAATTATTTTCAACTCTGAAGGAACATCAGAAACATGTAAAATATTTTACAAACATTTTAACAAACATTTTTTAAAATTATTTTTTTTTTTGAATCTCGAACAAGTGAAAGAAATAGTAGTTGACTGAAGCTGAATTGGTCCCCTTTATAGGTCGTCGTCTGAGGCTTAGTGTAATATATCAGTTTTAGAACCCCTGTAATATCTGGTGCCTAGTAGTCACTGAACTATTCCGTGCAGTTAGCACGAGATTTTTCCTGGTCGGGGACTGACCACGAGGTGGACACCTCAGTTGATCTTGGGCTCTCGTAGAGAGAGGAATATTATGGATATATTGTCCAGTGTAGTAATGTATAGATATTAAGGTTGATTTTTGGACTCCTGAGAGCTAGGAGCATGTGTGATACCTAAAGTGTTCTATTGGATTCTATTTTACAATGTTTTGTGTATATTTCTTGATGGCTGGACTTGCCAATATCTTTTATGAATGATATTTTATGTGAATAAAATCCATGTCTGCTGACCTAGAGTCTATTAATAATTCTAAATGTTGTGGTCGTAGCATTCAGTATGTTAATGTTCTCACGCACCAGCAAATCTAGAGCGTGTGAGAAAGTATTTGGTTAAGAAAACAAAGAATATTATAGTAGTACCAGTACAACACACAGAGACATTCGCGTCATCACGCCTACAACCAGAACTAGGCTGTGATACTTAGTGAACACAAAAATGAAATAGAAACAGTAGATAACTATACATTCTTCAATGTTAATAAGTTCTTCACTAGCAAAGTGGTTACTGTGTTGGCTTGAGATGCCTGAGAAGGCTTTAACCCACAATTTCAAATTCAGGTCGTTCATTTTTTTAAATAAATACATTTAATAAACGACCACCTAGGTACTTCGTTCTTTGTCCACCCACCCCACCTCTTTCCACCTGGTCAGACAAGTGAAAGGATCCATAGTGTATTGAGAAAGCCAAAAGCATGAAATTGCGCTAAACAAAACAATTGGTAAAAATATGTCTAAATGCACAGATTTATTATTGTTAGTCTAGATTTAATTCCATGACTGATCCAAACGAACTGATACACTTTATATAAGCTTTGTGTTTTAAAAAGGTTTTTTTTTCGTATTTTGCTTGTTTCCCCTTCAGAATATGGCAATGCTATGTTCACTATTTGTGTGAACAATAAAGTCCTTCTATCAATGCTGCAATCTATGTTGTTTATCTAGTATAATTAAGTCAATTTAAAATTACAAATCAAATTAAACTAATAGAACACGAACAGAATTGAATAGAACAAGTTCGAGGGATAAAAAAAAAAAGAAGAGACCTATGCGTGACGTCCTACAGAGAGAACGTCTGTCCAGTTCAATTGTCTCCACCTGAGTTGGGTATGGGAGCAAAGGAATGTTCTATTTGATGCATTTGAACATAAAAAATTATATTTTAAACAAAATCTAACTCGCTAAAAATACTTTTTAACAAGCAAAATATTATTTAAAAAAAAAAAGAACTTATTTATTAATTTATTACCACTAATTTATTATCTAATTGGTTAATTTTGATCGATTCATGTATCATCATTGAATTCGAATTATTATTCAAAACTGCAACTTAGATCCGAGATAGCGAAAGAGGCAGAAAAAAACGTATACAAAATGCAAGAAAGGGAATACCTCCACATATACAGCCACATTTCAAAATATGTAGCATTTGTTCCCTTGTTCGATACCTAATGAAATAGTTAATAACCAATAATTAATTTAATTATTGGTTAATGTTTAAATTGATTCTTGTTTTATCAGGTACAACAAATAATGTGTAAAGTTTCCACTCGATACGATAAGGGGTGTGGGAGAAATGACGTGTACAATTGTAATGTGCAATTGTGCATTCTAGAAGTTTCTAATTCGGCTCACTATCCCCCCCCCCCCCCTTTTTTGAAACTTGAAGCCGTATTTCGTGTTGTTGACATATTCCATAAGCCTCCACTGCAGCTCGCATCAAGTTGTTTTTTAACGATCAATCTTTTGAGATGATATTATTGGCTTTCCTTGTATTAATATTCCTAGAGTGTCACGTGATCGTTCTCAGAACATCTAGAATTCTAATCATCGAAAAAGTCTACGTTGAGAGCTTAGTGGAAAAAAAAGAAGCAGAGAGAGAGAGAGAGAGAGAGAAGGAGAGAGAGAGAGGCAATCACACTCAAACACACGTGAAGGAACGCTTGCGCTATACATTTCTTTTTCTCCTGATATAAGCTCCAGTTTTTTTTTATTACATAATTAAAATCTGCCATCTAGAAGCACGCACGTCACGGAAATGTCAAAAATAGTTGCAACGCCTGACCTGATCATAATCATGACAAGGGCAGTAGACTAGATTTTTTTTAAAAAAAGGTATTAAAACGTCAAAAATATATGACAATTTATAATGACAATGGCAATATATGACCATTTATCACGCATTTGAAATCCTGATGACGATTTTCATCCATTGAATTGTGTACAATTTAAAGAAAACTTAATTTAAATCAAAACTTTATTTGATCAAAGATTTTTCAAATGATATTTGAACGGAGGTGCTTCTGCGTCGTGGTAGAGTGGTGCAGCGCATGGTTTCCAAACCGACGCGTCTCGTGTTCAATTCTATGTAAAGTTGAATTTCGGAACTTTGAGAGCGACTCAGAGTTCACCCAACACAAATACCTGTAAAGTAAAAACGGTTGTGCGGGCCACGTGATACACTAGGTAGCTATCTTCACATAGGTCCGCAAGGTGTACTTTTACTGGTGATAAGATTAATGATAGGGAGTAGTGCAGAAGCTGCGACTTAGAAGAATCGGGCAGAATGTCTTTCTTTCAGGGCCTAACAAAAATAGGATAAAAAAAGAAATAAATAATTGAATTAACAAGTACACACGTAGGCCTAGATCTAGGCTAGATCTTAAGAGTTCTAAATTAGAAGTCGAGATCTAGTTGTCTATATAATGAATGATCCAATAAATATTTACTAAATTATACATTGCTCGCTGGTCTAGTGGGTAGCAGCGTTCGTACAAAGAGTTAACGGTTTGAGCTAATAAAATTTATAATTCTTTTTTTTTGTTTGTTCTCCACTATATTTGAAGTTGTAGAATGAAAGGGAATTGCCCTTTTAAAAATGTTTTTCTCTTTTTTAAATGTGCTCGGAATATTAATATACACGTCATGTATGGACTTCATACACACCGTTTACACACGCAAAGTACTTGAATCTTCTTAAATCTTCTCGCACTAAGACATTCGCATTTTTGATATTTAAATTATGATATTTGAAATGCTATTTATCAAAAAGTAGGCTATGTTTGAGAAGCGAACAAAACATACACACACATACTAGTCACACAACTTTTTGTTTAAAGACAAAATTTGAGTTCAACACTTTATTGACTGATGTCTATAACTTACATCTCACATTTACATTGAAAAATAAAAGCCGATATAAAACCCGAGGTGCGTCACTGTTTTGTTTGTCAAGATGTCTTTACATTTCATTCAAAGTGTATGGAAAACAAATACATATGTATATGGGTACAAATAGTCCAAAGTCTAGGTACGTGTTTCAAACAGAACATAGAGAATAAGAGGGAAATTATTTAATGGGACTAATCGTGTGCGTGTGTGTGTTGAAGCCAGGAGGAGAAAAGTGGATAGACGAAACATGAAAAAGGGAGCCAATTTTGAATTATTTTCTTTTAAATTGTTTAAATTATAAACATTAATGACTGTGGAATAATTGACAAATTAATTGACATGTTCACGTTTTCTTGTCTCTATCAAGATGTATGCAGTAACAAATAAAGAGCAAGAACAATTTAAAAAAGATCAGGTTGATAAGTATGGTATGTGGGATATGAAATTAAAGTTGATTGGTATTCAGGAAAAAAAAATTCATATAACCGTGAACACTGAGAGACGGCATTCGATGAAGCACAACCATTAGACAGTTCAATTCAATACTTTGAAACACAGGAAGTAGTTGGGAATGGATGACAATGGTACGATAATAAAAACAAGGTTCACAGTTGGTCACTGAGCCTGTTTTAACATGAAATCTTAGGTGATAAAAGTCAATTCAATGACTGCTACAAGACACTGTGAATGTTTGGCCAATAGTTTGGTCTTTTAAATTACTTTATAGTCGTCACAATAAATTAGCAAGTAAAATATCGTCATTTAGAATATTTCTAGCCATTGATGAGACGGGAAAACGTTTATGAGATGATTTATTTATTCTTTAGAAATGACTAGTACAGAGTAGTACAATTATATTATTAGAATTACGTCAGAAACTTTGTGTGAGGTCACAACGACCTTTCAGAAATATATAAGTGTAAGAGACTCGTGAAATAGTATAAATATATGAACGCGAGCATAGTATCGAGAACGATCTGGTTTCAATGGTTTAATTTATGTTACTAATATGAATTTACTGAAGTATTTGTTATGAATTCAATATTGTCTTTTTAACATATGATTATTCTTGTTGGATTTCTTCAATTTAAGTATTTGGAATTTCAATTCGTGAATTATTTTCTGTGTTCTATTCATTACGAAATGTTCTGTGTTCATGTAAATCCTAAGAATGTGTTAAATCTATCTAGATCTAGACTCTTGATCTGGATATGACTCTTGATCTTGATCTAGACTCTTGATCTAGATTGAGATATCGATTTAGAATCTAGACTAGGTCTAGATTTAGAATCTAGACTAGGTCTAGATTTAGAATCTAGACTAGGTCTAGATTTAAACTTGGTGTAGATTTAGACTAAATAGACTCTAGATCAAGATCCAGAACTAAATCTATAGCCTAATCTAGACTAGAATCTAGACAAGATTTAGAAATAGAATGTAGATGTATTAGAGCTAGATCTAGGTCAATATTATGATTACGATTTGAAGGCCTACTACTGGGTTATAGGGCACTATGTGCTGTTCGCATAAGATTCACTTCTTGATGTGATACTACTGCTTACATAATAAATAAATCTGCACCCCTAAGCTATTAGAAGATTAACTATTTCCTTAATGGATTATCCATGTAAATTTTGTTCAAATTGTTTAATACAATTAAATCTAAATCTAGATCTATGTCTGGCCTCTATTTATTGTAATTTAGATTGTTGTCAAGTGTAGAGCCTAATGACGATGTGTGAAAACTGCGCGGTATAAATGTAGTTCGATTTTTAATTTAAACTTACAATTGAAACGAAGTTCGTATTAAAATTCTTTTTAAAAGAACATTTGAATCAATATTCTATTCCATGAGATAGTTAATAAATGGAAAGTCTATTTTATAATGATACATTAATACTTTTTCAATTGTGACCTTAGATGCATTTTTTGTACCAATGCGCGAATCTATGAATGAAGCTTGATTTATTAATGAAGAAGCCTGTGAACTTTTTAATAGGACTTACTTCCCCTGAAGTTTTTCATTTAAAAATGGTGTAATTTTTTGAAAAATCTGCTTGCATATATAATTTAAAAATTAGATGGTTCGCTTTCGGAAAAGAAAAACGTAGCCGTTGCATCAGAACTTTGAATGATCTAAAATATCATGATGTCCGATTTTCATTTTCTCTTCTAGTTTCTGAGATCTAAACGGGATGGACGGACAGACAGGCCACACAAAACTAATAGCGTATTTTCCCCTTTCGGGGCCGCTAAAAAACTGTGTGCTATTATTTGAATAATTTATTTCGACCGTTCTTCATTGATTTACATTGACTTAAGGATCTTAGCTGAATCATTTTTGCCCCAAGACCGAATCTGCTTATTACACATTTTCCGAAAACATTCCGCAGACTTCAGCTCTAGCAAGTAATTTGTTTCCAGTCTGATTCCTGCCACCTGTTTCATGCTCCAATGTCACTTCTATTTGTTTGCACTAGACTATAAATACTTACAATGTTGATAAAAAACATCTTGTAAAAGTTTAAAATTTAGAATAACAAACTATGAAAAGATGTGCCCCCCCCCCCCTCCATCTTTAGCAGTCGTGTACCTCCGTTCACTAAATTATGTCGCTAGAACAGGGTTTAATAATCCAGTCCTTAAGTACAATAATTAATTAAGTTAAGTATTAGCGTTAAATAATCCAGTCTAAATGTTAAATGATCCCGTAGAAAAAAAAATAAACCAGTGAAAAATCTAAATAATGCAGTCACAAGTTTAGATACTACAGTTATAAAGTTGTGTAATAGTCATAAAGCTAATAATAGTCACACATTTTAGATAATACAAACATAAAGTTAAATACAATCATAAAGTTAAAAATTGTTATAATTACATAAAAGTCATTAAGCCTAATAATCCAATCATGTATCTTAAAAGTCCAGTGTAAAAGTGAGGTATTGATGTTTTAAAAATGATTGCGTACTAAATTTGAAAACCATAATTTCGTTACAAAATTGTTTATAGCCAGAAAGCATCAAAAGAGTTAAACAGAAACTACACATAGTGACCAGTCTTTTGAAAGTCTGTTTTTTTAGTGTTCGCCTCCTTGAGTTTACTATACATCAACCCGTCTTATTCGTATAAAATGAATAGGACAAACGTTTTTGATAGAAAATGAATAGGACAAACGTTTGTGATTGAAAATGAATAGGACAAACGTTTAGTATTGAAAATGAATGGACAAACGTTTAGTATTGAAAATGAATAGGACAAACGTTTAGCATTGAAAATGAATAGGACAAACGTTTAGTATTGAAAATGAATAGGACAAACGTTTGTGATTGAAAATGAATAGGACAAACGTTTGTGATTGAAAATGAATAGGACAAACGTTTAGTATTGAAAATGAATAGGACAAACGTTTGTGATTGAAAATGAATAGGACAAACGTTTGTGACTGAAAATGAATAGGACAAACGTTTAGTATTGAAAATGAATAGGACAAACGTTTAGTATTGAAAATGAATAGGACAAACGTTTAGCATTGAAAATGAATAGGACAAACGTTTAGTATTGAAAATGAATAGGACAAACGTTTGTGATTGAAAATGAATAGGACAAACGTTTGTGACTGAAAATGAATAGGACAAACGTTTAGTATTGAAAATGAATAGGACAAACGTTTAGCATTGAAAATGAATAGGACAAACGTTTAGTATTGAAAATGAATAGGACAAACGTTTGTGATTGAAAATGAATAGGACAAACGTTTGTGATTGAAAATGAATAGGACAAACGTTTAGTATTGAAAATGAATAGGACAAACGTTTAGTATTGAAAATGAATAAGTTGCTAGGGAAGCAGTAAAGAGAGGGTACGAAGGCGGAGCAATGAAGTAAGGAGAGGGTAAGAAGGCGGAGCAATGAAGTAAAGAGAGGGTAAGAAGGCAGAGCAATGAAGTAAGGAGAGGGTACGAAGGCGGAGCAATGAAGTAAGGAGAGGGTAAGAAGGCGGAGCAATGAAGAATACATGTACATCAATAATACAAATAGCTAATTAAGAGGACTGGAAGTTTCTAGAGACTTTAATAAGGTGCAGTTCAATTGGATGATGGCAGTAAGTGGGCACCAAGAAAAACGTAAACAAATTTTGGGTTTCAAGAACTTGTTGGTCAAGAACTAGAAGGGAAAGAGGAAAATACAAATCACAGTTTGACGTCAAACTCAACATTGTATACATACAAAAACATTTTTTAACTTGCAATAATACAAGAAATTTTTGTTTAGAAATGTGAATTAGACTTACAGAAAATTTTTCACATTTCTAGTCCTGATTAGCCCGACTTGAAATACAATACAATGACAACTTAGTCAAATTAAAGCTTTATTTTACCTTTAATAGTAACAGAAAAGTGAAAAACGTTCTAACAATAACACAATTTTGGCAAAAGTAACAAGTGAAAAAGAATCATTTCAAATGGCAACATGTGTTAACAAAGTTGCTCTCTGAATGAACGTTAACACAACGGGAAATAACAGGCAGACTAGGCCCAATCTCTCCTGACTACCAGAGCTGCGAATGTCAAAGAGATCTGCCCCAGAAGACAGGGGCAACGCTACGCCCCCTGCCCAGCCATGCCCTCCTGGGGCAGTGTTTATGCTCATATCCAAATTCACCTGATCGCATTTGACCAGCGGTTCTTGGAAGGCGGTCGGCCTTTCCTTTTGGTAGGCGACGCCCGGCTTGCGGTCAAGGAGCCTCTGCCCTACGAAGAGGTGCAGTTTTCGGTGGACGATCTCCATCTTCATGATGTCCCTCTCCATGTTAGGGAGGCGAATCCCGAGAGTGACGCAGCCTCCGGTCGACGTCACGTCCTGTTCCTGGCCTACAGACCACGCATGCGCTTTGCCGCAACCATTTCCGCTGTAATGGTTCATACTGTCAACTGTCGCCTGATCATGGGGAAGTACTTTCAATCTGGTCACCTGGAAAAAAAAAGTAACTTTGTATCACTCACGTTTTAGATAATAATCAATAATTTAGTGTCTGACTCAAGTCTTTAGCATGGTGACACAAAACATAGCTTACAGATCCAAATTTTCTCATCTTTAACACAAACTCTGTAATGATATATTATTGCAGTTTAACTATGCCAAGTCATTGTAAATGAGTCACGTCACTGCGAATGTGTCACGTCTTTGGAAACGTGTCACCTCATTGCGAAAAAGTTATTTTGAATTTTCACGCCATTTCGAATGTATCTTCACGTTCTCACGAAGGTGTCACGTCATAAACAGCTCAATCATAAATATCTCGAGATTAGGCGTTAATTATCATACTAATTGATTCAATCTTGATCTTGTCTCTGTAAGAACGCCTTGAGTCGACCTTAAACCCTTGTGTTCAATGATTCACAATTGGGATCTCCATCGGTCTGAAAATACTGGATAAAAATTCTGGGAAATGGATATTTGGAAATGCAAAAAAAAAAAAAGTCATTAAAGAATGTCAATCAAATTCTTGTTCAGTCGTAGTTTTCTCAATATATCGTAATATTATTATCTTTTTTTATATTCCAAAATGGTTTTTTGTTTATATTTTTTTAAGAAGATAATATGAGGTGGCTGATTTCTCCCTGGCCACCGATCGGAAGTTGACGAAATCCATCGGAAATTCCCGAGATCTAATTGCATCCTGTGGGAATGTGAGCATGTATCGAGGACCGCTTAATTAAATGTCAACACGCAGGTCTAAGAATCCATAAGTGGTCGATAAATGGTTCTCAGCTCTTTGGACTCAAGTGACCCCGGTAAACAGACAAAGCTCTTAGTATTAACTTGACAAATCGAACGAGTCGTTTGAAAGGTCATGACCTACCCCTGGGCATCATTACGGTAGTATTAGGTACAACAAGCTTTCAAATATTTATATAGGTTGAACATCCGAGTAGTCCAGTGGTAGAGCGTTTCGGGTTCGAATTCCAATGAAAATGTTCAGACCCCAAAACAGCAAAACGGAAAACCTAAAAAACAACAACAACAACATTGTATCAATTACTACTTTGGATCAGTCATGTCATTCAATTTGTAATAGATCTAGACCGACAACAATAAGTCTTTGCGATTAATATCCTATTAAGATCCTATCACTTATATGGACCAGCTGGGAAAAAAAAAAGGGGGGGGGGAGAAAGGGATGTCTGGGTGAATTTTACAGTAATTGTTTTTTAAAAGCATTTTAAAAAAAAGGAACGGCCTAAATTACAATTTAGAGTTTAGAGCGGCGACCTATAAGGGGGACTTTACCTTTTACCTATTCCTTAGTCTGTTGGACCGTTGGGGCACCAAGCAAGATTTGTCGACCATCTTTTGCCTTGTTTAAAACCTCTATCAATGGTAGGCCCGTCCATTCTTTTATGTTGTCCTCCCATCGCTTTCTCTGTCTGCCTCTTCTTCTTTTTCCTGGTACTGTTCCATAAAGGAAGGTCTTAGCGAGCCCCGTGGATCTTGAAATATGGTAATATATTTTAAGCTTGCGTTTCTTATCAATAGTTAGCAGGTCATCATGGGGTCCGATCGTTGCATTAACCCTGTCTCTAATCTCTTGGTTTGTGATGCGGTCTTTGAAAGTGATACCTAGGATCCTTCTGTAGCATCTCAATTCCGTTGCTAGGATCCTCCTCACTAGCTCTGCAGTCAGCGTCCAATACTCGCAAGCATATAAAAATGTGTCCATGACCAGGGAGCGCATCAGGTTGATTTTGGTGCCGAGGGGCAAGCCCTTGTCTTTCCAAATTATTTTCAGTTTTGAAAGGGATGCTTGTGGACTGTGCTATTCGGGCCAGTAGTTCAGGTTTTGTTCCCTTATCTGAGACAATAGCTTCAAATACCTCGGAGCTAAGGACTATATAAAGCTCGCGATACTAAAAAAAAATTATTAATTAATTAGTTGGTATTTTTTGTAAATATTTATCCTTGTGTTGTCGGTACAAGAAACAATTGTTCGAAATTTCAGCTTGATCCGAAATTGGGTGTCGGAGAAATAACGTGTACAAACTTTTTACCTGACAGAGTGAATTGAAATAAGCTTTGCAATAAGCTACAACGTTTGGTCGATGCTTGACCATTCAAAATTATCGCATGAACATTGGCTTGAACAAACTGGTTTATATTGCAGAAAAGACACAGTATGGAAGGGAAAGGTCATACAATAAAGTGCAATCTATATTTGAAATGGTGGTGGCCAAACTTTTTCGACTCAGGGGTCATATAAATTTCCGACTGGCGAGTCACGGGCAGCAACACCGTAAAAAAAAATCTTCTCGTGGAGCATCGGCAGCATCATTATGTACTATGGACAATGTTTCTTGGTGCCCAATTCACTTCACGGACCTGATAGCACTGTGTCACGGACCTGATAGCACTGGGTCCAGGGCCTAATAGCACTTCACTGGCTTGGTATCACTTTCTTGCACGAGGTTGAAGATACTTTGATGTAAATTCTTAGATAGAATATGATTGGGCTTAAATACGTGAATGTTACTGAAGTCATCGTTTGATAAAATTGGGGAGGTTGGCGTTAAGTTGATTAGATTATTGTAAATCATTGGTCTGTATCGTGGAGATTAAGATTACCTTTATACAACTTTTTGACGTGGTTATTAAGAAAATTATTAATTAGTTTTTCATTAAGGAGCGGAGTACCGTTGAAGGAAAATAAATTATTGCATCAAGATTTGTTTACCCTTCATGACTCCAAGAGATTATGTTTGGCACTAACCTGGAAACTGTAGTCTTTGGCTCCTTGCACCAAGTGGGAGTCTGTGCCCCCCGTGTAGCTGCCTTGCGCGATGAGAGAGAAGGAAGAGTGGTGGCACAGGGCGTCATGGTAGTAGTCGTACTGACCGTGCCACGAGGCGCCGTCGGGGAGGAAGTGTAGCCACCTTAGAAAAAAGAAACAACAAATATTCTACTTAAAAATGTGTTTTCTTTTAGTGTTAATCTAATCATCATCAAAATCTTTCCTTTTAGTGAGGAGGGGGGGGGGGGGAGAGAAATGCTTATAAATTTAAAAATCAAACATAACCCAAAGATGTCGCATCACAAACAAGACAACAGACACAATACGCTAAACTTTCACTCTGAGAATAAATCGCATTCAAGATACAATCAACTTTACAAAGACACAAGACACATTACTTAACATCTCGGACTTCACAAAGACACCACAAGACACACTGACCTGGTTAGAAACATCCCGTACTGTCTGGACTCACACCTCGTGCTGACCCACTCCCCCTCCAGGCTGAGCAGCGTCCCAGTGTGGGTGGTCAGTCGAGGCGGCGACATTGGGTCAGAACTCAACACCCTGGAGCAGACGCCACAACCAGGAGTCTGATAGAAAAAAAAGAAGCCTATGACATGTGTGCCACTTAGTAATGCGCTGTGTGTGTGTGACGTAACTTAGTGTGCAATCAACTTTTACAAAGATGTTTAACCAACCTAAATGCAGAGGCGTAGTGAGCAAAACTTGTGCCCAAGGCAAGGTACATAATTTTTGTGACTAGCACATCAGAATAACGTCTTGATATCTTTACCCCTACTTATGTTAATAAGCTATAATAGGTTCGTAGACAAATTAGAAATGTAACTTTAAGGAACTAGAACAGAGACAAAATAGAGCAGTGAGTTTCGTAACAAAAGAATATTCTCATTTGATGAAAGTAACACACTTCAGAATAAAAGACTGAGAAGTAAATTAGCAATTATACACACATCACTGAACTATAATCTTCAAATACAAAAACAAAACCTAATAAGATACTTAGATACTCAGAAAGACAAAAAGATAAAGGCACATCCCTTGTTCCATATGCTTGGACAAATCTGTACCAGTGCTCCTTCCCTAGGGCTGTTAGAGCATGGAATGGGCTGCCTGAGTCAGACCTTCTTAGGAGCCGTTCGAGCTTAGTGGAGCCGTGACAACCATCTTAATAACTAATGAAGCTATAACCTTTTGACAAACTTGATACTCGGTCTATTGGTGTGTTCCAGAATGCTTTGGGCACAATGAGCTCGTATCAAAAGGGAAACAACTCATTATCAAGACTATGCTTCAAGGGAGGTAACTAAAAAAATAATAAAGTTGAGGATTGGTAGGAGAGACGCGGAATAAGGCGGTAATAAATCTAAAAAGTATGTAATCTCGTATCTATTAAACTCAATTATGACTTAAAAAAAAACACATTCACAGGCGTATAATTAGTGATACCGTTATGAGTGTGTTCGATTTCTCTCGGTGTCGAAGTAGAATACTCAGTTGTATGTTTGAAACTTGCTACGCCGCTGATCACAAACTGAATCAACACTTACTATCCCTTCGGATACATCAGCTGCATGCAGAGAGGGCAATCGCTGAGTGGGTGACATTATTCAGACTATAGTTAATGAATGGCATTCATCTCATTTCTATCAGAGTATCCATAATCGTTTCACGACCGAAGGAGGCTAGAGACATTCTCCATGTAGTTTGTTCCTCGGTTGTTTTGAAATTAAAAATGACAATCGTATTCAAAATATTTGTTTAAAAGTTTAGATCTCTGATATCATGAATAGAGTTGGATGGGAGTCCAACAATATGGAAGTATGGTAGTTGTCACGTACACTGTATCTATATTTAGCCCAAGGTATGCCAGCAGAATTTCAGCCACCTCGGGAATTTCAATCACGCAACAAAATTATGTTTTGAAATAAATGTGATTGGTTTGAAATATTAATTATTGTACATTGAGCTGCATTTATTGGTCAGATTTTAACCAAGCGGCAAAGAGATATTTAGTCACATGACAAAACCCCCAAAGCTCTTTAAGCTTGGAGATATTACCGCCAGTGTCGTGCGGAACGTGTTAGAGAGAACATGTCTAGTGTTAGAACTCAAGAAAGAAGACATAATTATATTATTGTGTAGATCATTTATTCTATTCAAGTACATTTAACCATTGTAATTATTTGTGAATAGCTTTTCCAAGTTTTGGATTAAAGTATTTGTTTTAGATAAAGAGAAGTTACTTCATTGAATATATAATAATATACTTAGATCGTCTTGTCAACTAGCAACTTCTAAATGATCATCTTATCAACTGACGATTTCTAAATCCTCGGCAACCACGGTCATTGAGAGTGCAATATAGATCAAGATAATCTTCAACGTGACATCTATCCTAGCACAATCAAGTATAATCGTAACATCTGGCACCATCTAGATTGTGACATCTTAGCACTATTGAAGATCGTGACAGTAGTCTAGATAGAAGTCCATCTTTCGGGAAATCGGATACTTCAGCAGTCTGGGAGGTATAGTGGTCCAATAGTCTAGAAGTCCATCTGTCGGGAAGAATAATATTTCAGCAGTCTGGGAAGTACAGTAGGCTCTAGAAATCCATCTTTTGGGAAGGATGTTTTAGCAGTAGACTCTAGAAATCCATCTTTTGGGAAGGATGTTTTAGCAGTCTGCGAGGTACAGTAATCCAGAAGTCTAAAGTCACGTAGATGACGTAGTCCAGAAGTCCATCTTCAGGTAAGTTGGATATTTTAGTAGTCTGGGAAGTATACAGTTGTCCAGTAGAATGAAGTCCATTAGCCTAGAAGTCCATCATTCGGAAAATCGGCTATTTCAGTAGTATTTAGTCTTCCAGAAATCTAGCAGTTCACAATTCTGGGTGTCCAGAAATCCAAAAGTCCAGTCTAGCAGCTCAAAATAAAATTAAGAAGCAATCTGTAATTTTGGATCTGGAAGAGAAAATACATGATTCATATGCTGTTGTTTTTAAGCTATCCTTAACCTAGAATAGAGTCAAACGACAGAAAACTAAAAAAAAAAAAAAGCTCAAGTGTGTAGAAACACAGTGAGACTTAAATGGATAAAAAGTATATATTTGCTTGTTTGTTTCACATCGTTTGGATTTTCTTTCCGAATAGAAGATTATTAAATTATAGCACAAAACTTCTACAGGATGGAGCAAGATGCAAGTGGGCATAGTTCGAACCTGGAGCCATCGAGACGACTGTCCAAAACGCTTACCACACGACCTGACTACTATCCCCATTGGTTACTAAGAAGTTAAGTTTATTTCCGTTCACTGAGCTAGATAAATCTCTCCATCCTGAGAGAGCTCTCACTGAATGCACCAAGTACACCTCCCTTGTTTCAATAGCAACAGCAGAAGTCTCCAGAGACGCTGGGTGAAGGGGAGGGGGTAGGGGCTGGCGCCATTGTCTCTTACCATCGGAAGTACATTAATGACCCGTTTACATCCAATAATCTTCTCCCGGGATTCAGTTATAGAGGTGGACGGTCGATATTTACGTAGCAGAGAGGGGAGAAGATTTAACACGTGAGTTTCCGCCCAGAAGCTCTTCCGTGTCACGTGATGTGAATAGGAACATCCCAATGGATAAAAGAAAGTAATCGATACAAGGTTGAAACAAACAGATGTTTGAACAGCGATTATGCCAACACCATTTCTTATACCCAGAGTATACTCATGTGTGTGTGTGCGCAGCAATAAAATATGTATATACATTTATAGCAAGAGCAACGCTGATAAGAGCAACTGAACTGTCTTTCGTATTTACACTTACCAGACACCATCATCCCGCCAAGAGAGTAAAGGAGGACAAAAGGGAGTAGAGAACCTTACAAAGGAGGACAAAAGGGAGTCTAAAAATAATAAATAATAATTATAGCTTTTATATAGCTCAACTTTCATGCTCAGAGCGCTTTGGTCCAATATCATATGTGGGCCAGTGGGGGGGGGGGGGGGGGGAGGGGGGTATCTGGGGCAGGTTTCCGTGCTGCCTTTAGGCGCTCAGTAAACACAACTCTGTCCGAGTCGGGTGTCGAGTCTCCTTTATAGGTAACCAAACCAAGCTTAGTTCAAGCAATCTTAGCCTCTCGAACACAAATCTACATATATTATTAGCTCCAAAAGAAGAAAAAAAATAGTGTTATCAACTATATACTTGTTCTTCTTCTCCGCCAGTTGGTCCTCATGTGGCTGCAGTGATATCGTGGCTGCATCGCTCTCTTGTCATTCGGTATTGAGGGCAGCCGCTTGGCACATCGAGAGGTATAGGATGTAAGGGCTGGGTATACCAAGATCATTGGCCAAAAAGGTGACTTCATAGGGCTTTATGGAGAAGGACTGGGATGGGTTTCAAATCCACAGGACAGGGAATGGCGGGACAAGTCATTATCTTTAGCCGTGTCTGGAGGGCATGCTCGTGGGGCAGGTTGGTAACACTCCATTTCATCTTCGGCTTCAGGCTCAATTCGGCTTTCTTCATCATCATCAGGACCTCTCTCTCTTGTCTCAGTATCGGGCCAATCAATTGTTGGTTTCAGACCTTGTCGATGACTTTCGTCGTGCAAATGTCCATCAACTTCAACGTCATGTTTCCTTGGATTTTCTTCACCACCGTCAGGACTTTCAACTCAAGTCTTGGCAGCTGGACCAACGTCTGTTGGGTCCGGACCTGGCTGGTATCTCTCAGCTTGCGAATGTCCCTCAACAGCTTCGTCAGATTTCATTGGGTTCTTATGGTCATCATCAGGGCTTCTCTCGCTGGTCTTAGAATCTGGGCAAGCGTCAGTAGGGTTAAACCTTTGTACGCCACTTGCAACTTGCAAACGTTCCTCAGCAACATGCTTGGACGCGGAGCAAACATTCACTTGATCTGTCTTGCTGTTTGAGGTGCTCATATCAGGTACAGCCGCATCACAAGCTTCTGTTGGACTATAGGCCGCTTCTCTTGTCTCTTTCTCGCTCTCTTTCTGATTCTCAGGTCTGTACTCCTTGTTTTCGGATTCACAGGCAGCACCACCTTCATCAGCATTGCCGTTGTTACTGCCTATTTCTTCAAAGCTTTGGGTGGGTAGTAGTTCATTGTTTAACGATGTCGCAGTTCCTTTATCTTTCAAGTCTCCTTGGTCGTACAGGGTTTCTTCCACCACGTCCATCGTTTTCACCACGGGGCTCGTGATTTCCTTCACCGAGATATACATCTTTTCAAGCTTGGTACAGGTCTCTTCGTTGGACTTCTTCCATGTCGTATTCATAGCCCGCAACTCTTTCTTCCAGTCATCTAGCTGTTGGTGCAAGAGCTCTCCTAAAGTTGGTTTAATTTCAAACAGATATGTGTCCGGATCTTCCCCTTCTTCCACAATGTCTTCTGGGAGGCGTGCTTGTAAGGTTTCCTTCTTTCCGCCATTCTTCAGCCCTCGTTCACGCAGTTCTCGCCTCAGTTTTATAAATTCAAGTTCGTACAGCAGCTTCAGACGAACCATAGTAGATCCGATCCAATCCGATCCAATCCGATCCCACTTCTGACACCAGTTGTTACGAATCTCACTATCCAGGCTCTCTGCAAACTGCACCATACACCACCAACTTAAAGAACTTGACAACTCAGGGCTCCAAAGTAACTAACACTTAAATAGTTGAATAAATAACAGCCAATACTGTACAATTGGCAACACGTACACTGTACAAATATCTCTGCGATAACACCGTACCGCGGTATCAACTCTTGCACTGGCCTCTCCGTCTCGTTCCGGGCTTACACTGGGTTCAACAGTTCAGGACTGACTTCACACACTAGGCTCGTTGTGTCGGACTCGATCGCAGACCAAGATCAAGACCCCAGTCGTCTCAACTGTACTTGACAGTACTCCGCACTGAACCGTCGTAATGCTCCGTACAGAACCACAATGTAGAACTGTGCTGTAGTCGACCGTGTTCTGAGCCCTGTTGTCAACGTTCTGTTGTGAACCGTCTTGACTGCGACACCACAGCTCTTTATATAGGGTCCCTGCTGGCCTTCTAGAACCGGACGGAATATCGCTCGACGTTTCTAGCTTCGTCACATGACTACAACCCTCGTGACGCTCCTGAGCTCTGTTCACGACGGCGATCCTTCCCGTCATGTTGACACTCGTCTCGGCTAACCGTCGTAACTCGTCACGGTTGACCGCTCGTTTAGCGCTGGCCTGGGGCGATTTGCGTCGGCTGACTACACTCACACCACTACCCCTCTCTGTGCCACCACCAGGTTTATAACAATATATACACTGTATTACGATATTTCATAAATTGCTATTATCTTTTTATATCACAATATCCTCACAAATATACAGTTGTAGTTAATGTGCAGTATTTTACTTCTTACGCATAATGTTTCTTAACTTTGAAACTAGCTTACTAGTTGTTACCCATGTGTGTGACTGCTGTCAAATTAGTCAGTCATCATTGACCAGTGATTATACTTGTTTAGTTTCCACAAATAAATACTTGCTCACTGAATGAAACAATTTATGTTCCGGAAGTTAAATGTTGGGACGAGCGAAGCCTGCCCTTGTGGAGCATCACCAGAGAATGCTGACCATGTCCTTCAATGGTGCATACTAAATCAAGGGACCCGAACAAGACTCTCCAAAGCCTATTCGGAGAACTGCCTGATCTGGAAACCACTACGCGGTTCATTATATAGGATTACTGATCTGAACCATTTAACATGTAAAATGAGAACGAAGAAGAAGAAGAACTGATGTATGTGTATCCAAATAGTGGGAACAGCAGCAAAGTTTTTTAAAGTGTGGAAATACAGCTTCTGGCGCTCATAAAACTCACGTGGTAGTAGTGACTGGAACTTCTCTTTGCTTTGAGTTATGTCCTCTGGAGTTGAATCGGCTTCTCTTAATAAGGGTTGTACTTTTAATCATTTCACTAAAGATAGTTTCACCTTTTAACAAAGGAAAATGACAAAACTTTTTTTTGCTTACCTGTAGAAATGGGAAAGCCTTGTTTGAAAAGATTTAACATGCATTTGCATTTCATAAGTAAACAATCAATTGCAATAGACATTGTAGAAAACGTGAAATTTTGTCTTCCACTCTTCATTAGAAATATTGGTAACAAAGTCACAGTCAATGTCCTTATAGTAACATAACAATTTCATCCTTGAGATTTTAAATTCTTCTCCTTTGCCTTGCCTATGCTAAGCTAGCGGATACATTGAATTATTTATTCATTAATCAGAACTACCCGTGGCTAACTCCCCTAGCTCTAGCAAGTTTCTTTACATTCAGTGTCTTATATAATTTAATGTTTAAATTATATGCAGCTTTATGCAAACATTGTGTCTTGAATTGAGTGTATTGATGTATAGCCAATAAGCATAATCTTCGTTTACTTAAAACTTATATAATGAGACAGCTTCAATAATTTATATAGATATTTTTTTTTCACATTTGCATTTTTATATCTATATACTTTGGGCACACCTAATTTCTGTAGGTGTCGGCGGGTCGCAAAAAACACCTCGGCGGGCCGCATGTGGCCCGCGGTCCGTAATTTTCCCACCCCTGAGCTACACTATCTGGAAATCATGAAGTAGTGCAGGCAATATAAAAAAACAACAACAAAACATCAGAAATGGATGCGTACATTGTTTATTTGAACTATGAGGTCAAAATTCAGATATTACTTCTTGCATGACATTATATGTAGTCTTAAAAATGTTTCTTCAACCGCCGCTTTCAATATTTGATGGGGTACTTTCAATTGATCATACTGGCGTGTCATTAAAATGTCTATAAAAACCTCGTTGGAGCGCTCATCATACTACTGTTAGAACCGGGAAAGAACAATGTGATGTTTGACGGCGATTGACGCTCTTTGCTACCGCTCTTAAAGTACATACACTTGATACGCAGCTGAAATACCCTTCCCTAGTGCAATTATAGCAAGGAATGGGTAGCCTGAGTCAGCAGGAAATCCAATGACTTGGCATTTGATTGATTAACATGCATGACTAGATTGACATAGGAACACGCGTTGGACGTATTCCTCTTCTTTTTTTGTTTTGAAGCAACGTCTGTATTTGATAAGATAAGAAGAAAAGAACAAAAGTTTAATGCTGGAGTGCTTTGATCTCTTTAGCATTGAGCCAGACGACAAGAGATTTTAACAGAAATACCAAAACTAGAAACATCTTCAGGTAACAAAAGTTAATTTTGAAGAAGCTAAAACTTGGAAGTTCTTGAATTTTACAATTCAAATGAAATACCGATGAGACTTAAGGAACCTTTATCAACCCTTTGATTAAGTCTTCAACAGCTTCTTGCCCAATGCTTGTCAACGTGGTGTCTTTTGGAAAAAAATAATTTCAAAACTAAAGTTAATTTAGAACTTTTTCATACGAGAATCTCAGATCGGGCAACTCTGTCCATTGAAAACGAAATCCCAAAAGATTTTGACTTTAAATTTAATTATAAGTGTTCATGTTTGAAACCCTAACAAGTTCCTGTACGCTTTTAAATGTTAAGCTTAATAATAACAATAATTGCTATTATTATTTTGTACCAATTAATACAATTCGTCGTCGGTACGAAACTAGCATTATAATGTTTAACTATTTCCGTTAGGAGCTATTTAAAATGTACTGAGGAAAGCATGTTCAGTTGATATTAAATATTTTTGTAATTTAATTTTTGCACTAACTAATGATAAAGTGTCGGAAACAACGAAATTTAAAAATACAATCTACAATATCAACGAATGTAGGTCAGTAGCTCACTGTAATATTGGGTAAAAAAAAAAGAACTAAGCAATAATTTTTTCTTGGGAAGATTTGAGGAAAGCTGAAGGGGGTGACACCCTGAATTTACCGTACCGGGTGACACCCACCCTAGTGACGCCACTGTTATTTTTAAGTTAATTATGCTCTTAGTTCAATGTAATAGAAGGAGAGCTAGAAGGACAGTCAGATGGACCAATCATCAACACAAAACCAATAGCGGCCTTAGCCAACGGTCTCTTGAAATAACAGTGTAATACTATAAGTACTTTCAAAAGCATTAAATGAGATGTTTCGATGACACTGGGCTATTGAGCTATAAATGTCAACAGTAACTTTGAAAGCAAACATGTAAGTTATAGCTTATGATAGATGTGGATTGTGGGACTTGGGGAACCAAAGACAAGTTGAGGTGTCAAGGCAAATAATTAATTTTACAGCGAATACAATTCATTCTTTAATTATTGATGGGCATTTATGTTCACGACCTTTGGCTTATAGCACCAGACTGCAGGCAGACAGCTAAAACACTGGAGGCGTAGTAGAGTTGAACTTATACAACTTAAATACGTTGAATAACTTCTATGGGAACAAAACTAAATAGAACTTACAACGTTGAAAAACACAACTTGGGATGAAATGAAATGAACTTCTATTTACAACTAATCTTACTCCCTATAAAAACATGTCTTTTCACGTCTCTGGCATCCTGGATACGTTCCCTGTTGTAGATTGCATTACGCGTGAATCTATTGTAATGTCATCCTCCTCACTGTATATCTACCAACCAATCGTTAACTTCCTCTCACCGTCACCTTAGAAACACACACACACACAGACTCCATAATAGAATTATCTGCTGATGTCGCAGGAGTTAATTAACACAAAGATCTGCCTGCTTCACTATAATGTAAGCTTACTTCCCCTTAGACTAGAAAACTAACTAACCCTTTGGTACAGCTCATTTTTATTGTTTATTTCCCTTTGGTCATTTCATTGTTTATTGCCTTTTCGTATAGTCTCTCTTTTAAAAATCTTGCTTACTGCCCCTAGGTCGAGTCCATCGCATGTTGGCTAGTTCATTAAGCCCACTAATGGACAAGATGATGACGAGCTTGTATTTTATATAAATAGCCTACGTAGTGGTCACAGGTCAGTTTTCCTTTTGGCTGAGAAAAAGATTGAATGGATCGTTGACCTCAATTTTTTATTTTCATTTCTGGCCATCGATTGGTGATAAAGTAGAGTTGAAGAATAACGTTGCTAGTAGAAAGTCTATGAAGACACGCGCACACGAAAACTCACACAGTTATAAATATGTAAAGAGATCTAAACCTCTTTTAAGATGAACTTAAAAAAAAAAAAAAAAAAAAAAAAACCTCACAAAGCAGCAGCTACCCTGCCGGCTGCAAGGATACCAACAATGTGTTGTTCAAGCCCTTGTTAAAAACTTCTGGGGTTGATCTTTGGACAATAACAAAAAAAAATCATCAATATTTCTTCCTCGAAAATAATTATAGAGGCACGTCACGTGACCAAAGAAAAAAGCAATCAGAAATATTACACCGCTACAGTTCATTTTGGATTGTGACAATTGCTCTACAGAAGAGAGAGAGAGAAAGAAAGAAAAAGAGAGAGAGAGAAGAGAGAAAGAAAGAAAGAGAGAGAGAGAAAGAGAGAGAGAGAGAGAGGCCTGTTGAGCTGTGTCATGGGCTTGAAATGGCATCAAGAGATGATTTGAGGGAATGCAAAGATTGAAGATGTCAATCTGAAAGATTTCAATTAATTCATGCTAATATTTCCAGCTTGAGCATAACTATGTAATATTGTCCCGTTCTTTCTCATTATTGAACAGGTTAGTTCCCTTGAATGCAGACATTAAGTCGAATATCAAAGTATTGCGTCTTTCAAAATGTTGCAGGTGGATGAGTGGTGTAACCTCCATGTTCTCTGAAAGTCCAAGGTTCAAATCTATTGGTCATTTTATTTTATACAGGTATATAAGCACATTACTGAGTCTGACAGGCACCTGTTGTACAAGTTACACATGTTACAGATGTTACTTCCAATAAGTAAGTTAGACGTGTCTGTTAATAAGAGGCAGTAGACTGCTACCTCAAAACGGAGGCTTGAAACAAGTTTTTTTGTTGGTGTCTCTAAAGCTGACAAGAAAAAGTCCGTGTAGGTGGCCCTAGAACAGAAGAGCCAAACAAAAACGCAGTTTGGCTGACAGCGAGATTGAAACGGATATTTTACCAAACCTTTCAAGTTTACGTCACGCGAACGTCTCTAGTGGGCTTAGACTCTGTGAAGAACCAAGCTATTAGGCTGATCTGTGGTGCATTTCGTACAACAATTACCGCAGGAGAAGTCTTGGCAAATCTTCCACCTCTGAGGTTGGGAATGGAGTGAGCCGTTATGTTGGCATTCGAAAAAAATTAAGAGTCTGAAAGATGGCTGCCCTGTCAGAACAACTAGACAGGCGGAGGTTGACTTAAAAGGAAATCTTTCGTGCAGACCACGCAGGAATCGTCCAAGGAGTTCGACTTACCCAGAACAGAACTTCTCTTGTTCATTTCCCCGGTGAATGCTCCCGGAGATACTGAGGACGCTGATTGATCTTGAGGTCAATAAGAAATGCCCAAAACCTGTTTTCAACAGCACGGCTAAGAAGACCATTGTCCTGTATCAGGAGAAATGCATAAAAGCCTACACAGATGGCTTAACGAGAAATAAGAATGTCCTCAAAACATCTGAGTAAAGTGTGGTGGTTCGATTTACAGGCTCAAAGGAAAACGTCGAAATTCTTTTCAAAATGCAGTAGAATACATTGAGAAAAGACTAGAAGAAAATTAGCACAACCTAGTCCAATCTGGCTATTTACGGACATGTCTACAAGCCATGGAAAGCTCTGAGGGAACATACCCAGAACCACAGGAAAAAACACTGACGTGCGTAGGACGCCTTAAAAAACACAAAATTCGGACGACATTCCAGTACGTACCAGGGCATTTTGGCATAGATAGTAAAAAGAAGGCAGACTTGCTGGCCAAACTGTGTTCCAAATTGGACCAACCGAAAGAGCCACAGACGTTTGAGAAAGCTCGAGAGATTATTTGCAAATGGACGAGCAAAAAGTGGTGCCTAAATTGGGAATGTGGAAACACCGGCAGGGAGGTATGAAAGGACCTTAAAAGGCCTAGTATGTCAGATGCGTGGTGGCAGCTAGAAAGGAAAGAATAGGTAACAAAAGCCAGGTTCTGAACAGGGCATTTCCCCTACTTTGCCAAATTTAATGAAAACTTCGACTCCCGGTGTGGACACTGCCCACCTAGACGAGGAGACGGTGAAACATTTGCTATCCGAGTACACGTTACTACACAATAATAATGGCCCTGGGAGTGAGATTTCTAGTCCACATGGTGAGTTATGGACACAGGAGGGACTGGTGACTTCCTTGTTTGTGTTGTCACAGAATAAGGTTCTCAATACGGTGTCTCTGAGCAACGAGACTTGCACGGTACTGCGATGGTATAGCACGGTGTGCTGTACGTTGTCTGTCACCAAACATGAAGCCGAATAGATAAATGGCTTTTAAAAAAAAATTTTGGGTGTATACGGGGTACATAGTGCGAAAGTGTTAATAAATGGAGTTTTTAAAAAGCACATATTTTTTGAGTGCACTTTTCAGAAGTGTAGAATCAATTAACTTAATTTTTTCCTTGTAACAAAAAGTAATTTTTATTAGTTGGCAAGATGGGTTTGTCAATATAGCATCCTTGACATTTCTTTATTTTATTTCTTTAATTGAAAACCTTTCCCAAATCTTCCTCTTGATTTGTATAATGTTTGTCTTGGGGTTACCTTACATCGCAAACGCATTTCTTCATATTGCCTTGTCTTCCTTTCTTCTCTTATTGGATGCCTGGTCGTGTGTGGTCTGAACTGTCGTCTCAATGGCTCAGAGTTTGAATCCTGCTCGCCCCTATCCCACACCGTCGTGAAAGAACATTCGAGTCAGGTAAAACAAAATACAAACAGGATCTTAACAATCAAAGTGTAAACAAAAGCAGAGTACTGTGATAAAATTCTAGAGTGCTAAACCCACAGACCTATATAAATTAGAGCTAGACTGGAAAACGGAAACAAATTCTTATCCGATAATGATCTGATCAAAGACCTATATATATTTATATATATATATATATATATATATATATATATATATATATATATATATTGTTATGTACGTAACTCTTTTTCAAGCTGTAAGGGAAGTCGCCCAGAATATAGGAAAATCGATCTTTTCTGTCTTAAAAAAGAAATAATCTTTAGTTTTCAAAGTTTAGAAATAATGCAATCCCATTTTGCTGATTTTAAATAAAATAGACTATTATTAACATTAATCAATTTCCTGTCAGTTTCCATCGAGATAATGTTTCGAAAATCCTCGATAATTCAAGTCTTTCTAGATCTAGATTATATATCTAAAAATGGAATAATAATAATTATGAGGCAAGTGTGCTCTTATGTCTAATGTTCAATTACTCGGACTATTAGATCTAGATCTAAACATTAAATTATATGTTACATAGATTAGGGTTGAAAAAAACAAACAACTGTACTTGTTAAAACTACTTTACAAACAACGCATGGGACGATATATTCCTAGGAACAATGAGCCAGCGGTGCACGAAATGGAACAAACATTATTTTGTAGTATTTATAACTTAAGTTTCCAATAGATCAGTTGAGCCAACACCATCACTCTTTGTACTTCTTCTCCGCCAGTGCCAGACAGATCTAACTGACAAATGAAAGGATTATTTTCAGGCGATTTCATCAAAACATACGATTTTTTATGTTCTCTTGTATTCATTGCCAGTTCTTTCAAAAGTCATCAACACGTCCAAGGCCGACCGACAAATGATCTCCGGCCGCTCTGACCTGAGCACATAAAAAGTTCCGGTCAGCGCCATTCAAAATAAGGCAGCGCATACCCGTCTCGTTATTTGCACTGTGAGTTGAACAGCAAAGTAGAAGAAATTTATTTATATGTATAGAAAGAAAGAGGAAGAGAGAGAGAGAGACATATAAGGAGTGAGAGAGAAAGAGCAAAAGAGAAATGAGCGTAGAGAGAAAGAAGAGGAAAGAGAATAGGTAGGAGAGAAAGAGAGACAGGGAGGAAGAGAAATAAAAGAAATATTGAGAATAGAGAAGCAGACAAATAAAGGGAAGAAGATAGAAAGGGATCGAAAAGGAGGAAAAGATGGAGCAAGAAAAGAGAGAGAGAGAGAGAGTGGGAGATAGAAAGAGAGGGAATGAGAAAAAGAGGTAAAGAAAGAAATAGTGAAAGAGGGAGAGAGAAAGAGAGTGAGAAAGATTGAAAGACATTGAGAGAGAGAGAAAGAAAGAGAGGCAGGAGACAGAGAAGAGAAGCGGTTGATAGAAAAAAGAAAAAGAGATTGACAGAGGGAGAAAAAGAGAAAAACAAGTGATAGAATGAGAGCTAAAGAGAGACAGAAAGAGAAATCGAAAGAAAAAGAAAGGTCGATGTAATCTTTGTGCCTAAAAGATGCTATTAATCTTGGTGGCTCCATTCATCTGACCACCTCGTGGGGGAAGCATGTGAAGATTGAGATTCTGACGTACGCTGTACGCTGTCACGTGACATGCAAGAAAGGAGCAGGGTTTTGATCTGTTGTAAGAAATAAGGTTAAAAATGTCTTTTTTTTAAAATGCTGTGATTGATAATATATAATCAGAGTTCAAAGTTCAAAGCATGGTTTGTTTTCAGAACAAAGTTATTTGGGACAAACTAGTTTTTACTTTAGCCCCACCTTCCCTTTTTAATGAAAACCTGCAATTTATTTTCATGGATGTTTTTTTTTTGTCTGTCACTTCTCCCCATCCGTCTGTTAGTCTTTATGTCTGTCTAAGTTTTTGGGATCTAATCGTCTCAGACAGTGGACAGGACAAATAGGCAGACAGTACAAAATTGTCTACAGGGTTTGCTGTAAAAAATGGAGGCTTTTTGAATTCCTTCAAAACAACAGAATCAAATTCTTCATTATAATATGCTATTCATATATATATACTAGCAATAGCGAGTCTTTTCTACTTTAGGGAAACCGCTAATACATATATCTTTTTTCTTATGTAGTAAGAAACAACATATAAGAGTACATACAATAATGTCATTGGTTTTGGATCAATTCTCCGAGAAAGTACATTGAACAGTCCTCTACTAGTATCAAAACGAGGGGATGGTTAAATATAAAAAAGTTGTTTGTTCTAAAGGCACACCAGTGCAAAATGTATTAAGTTCATGTCATAGAATATTAATGATCTTTTACTAGACTTTTAGTCGTGTGGAGGGAAAGACAACTCTAGACCACCCTAATTTGAAGGGAAGTAACTGTGGGCACGACTCAATTAGCCGAACAGGGGAATGAATTCATTCCGACATTGCCGTTCGGATAGGAGCCCAAGAAAGGGAATGATATCGTGCCTTATTAGTTACAACCAACTGAATCTAAATAGCCTTCTATTTTTTTTTTAGTTGGAGTAGAAAGTCACAACAAATCACATTTAATTTCAGCTGCAATAGTATAAGTCAGTGGCGTACAGGAGATGTATAGGCGTCTGAAATAAAAGCCAGTGGAGTAATGGTGGCGTCTGAAATACACGCAAGTGGCGCAGTGGTGTCTCTGAAATGCAAGTCAGTGTCATACTTGAGATGTAAAGGCGTCTTAAGTACAAATCATTGGAATGCTGGGATTCTAGAGGCGTCAGAAATACAAAATACAAATGAGAGGAAATGCTTCCCTTATCAGACATTGCTAACGCTGTAGCTTTAAGACTAGTTAATTAGTCTTTCTGTCGATGCATCTTGAATGACGTAAAGACACTACTTCTAAGGATGGCTAAATACGCCTAACGCTGTGTCGAAAATAACCGGAGACTATTTCAAACACTATAGATATATACCATAGACTATAGATGTACCATAGACTATAGATGTACCATAGACTATAGATGTACCATAGACTAAATATATACCATAGACTATAGACATACCATAGACTATAGATATACCATAGACTATAGATATGCCATAAACTATAGATATACCATAGATATACCATAAACCAGGGTGGGCAAATTACGGCCGCGGGCCACATGCGACCCGCCGGAGTGTTTTATGCGGCCCGCCGAAACCTCCAGAAATCAGTTGTGCCCACAGTATATACATGTAAAATATTAAATATTAAAAAAAAATTTGTACATAAATTATATAAATTATTGAAACTGTCTCATTCTAGAAAGTTTTAAGCAAACAAAGATTATGCTCATTAGGCTATACATCAATACACTGAATTCAAAACATAATCTGAGTGGTGGGTAGGCTTGAAACGAGTTTACAATTGTTTTTTTTTTAATAATAAATATCCCAACCATAAACTCTAAACAGGAAAGTTTGCATAAAGCTGCATAAAATTACACTCTATTACTACATAACTCACACATATACCAAATTTGAAGAGTAAGGGGTGTGACACTGGAAGTTCCGATACTTGATCAAAATAATCCAATGTATCCTCCAGCGTGGGCAACGCAAATGAGAAGAATATTATATCTCAAGGAAGAATTTGTTATGTAACTTGAAGGACATTAACTGTGACTTTGTTACTAATATTTCTAAGGAAGAGTGGGAGACAGATTTCATCTTTTTAATCATTTCTATTGCAATTGACTGCTTACAGATAAATGCAAATGAATGTTAAATCTTTAAAAAAAAAAAGACTTTCCCATTTCTACAAGCAAGTAAAATAAAACATTTTTTGTCATTTTCATTGGCTGAAAGGTGAAACTATTTCTAATGAAATGATTAAAACAACAACACTTATTAAGATTCCTTAAATGTGCAATTTATAAAAGCAAATTTTAGGACGTCAATAACCAGTTTTCAATACCATCAGCTCACCATTTAGCGCTGATGCTGATTCAGCTCCAGAAGACATAACTCCAAGCAAAGAGAAGTTCCAGTCAGTACTTGCACGGGAGTCTTATGGGTGCCAGAAGCTGTATTTCCACACTTGAAAAACCTTCCTGCTGTTTACACTATTTGGTTACACTTACATCTGTCCTACTTCTTCTTCGTTCTCACTTTACATGTTGAATGGTTCAGATCAGTAATCCTATATCTGAGTTGAACCGCGCAGTGGTCTTTGGATGGTTTTGGGGCCAGAGTCTTGTTCGGGTCTCTTGATTTAGTATGCACCATTGAAGGATATGGTCAGCATTCTCTAGTGATGCTCCACAAGGGCAGGTTTTGCTCGTCCCGACATTTAACTTTTCTTATTCTGTGAGCAAGTATTCTTTTTTTTTTGTGGAAACTAAATAAGTATAATCACTGGCCAATGTTGACTGACTGTAATTTGACAGAAGTCACACACAGAGGTAACAACTAGTAAGATAGTTTCACAGTTAAGAAACATTATGCACGAGTGTAAAAAGTACAATACTGCACATTAAGTACAACTGTATATTTATGGGGGATATTGTGATATAAAATGAAAACAGCAATTTATAAAAATAGTTAAATTAGTTTCAAAAATTGCTTACTCTTGTTGTAATTTTTTAACGTGGAGTGTGGTAAAAATAGAAAGAATCGTGAATATAATACAGTTTAAATATTAAATAGAAGACATTTTACACAGTTAGATAACTTTCTAATTTATATATGTATATATATATATACAAAATATAAATATATGTATACATGTGCGGCCCGCCATTCCCAATTTTTTTTTTAATGCGGCCCTGGATAAAAAAGGTAGGGTGCCCACCCCTACCATAGACTATAGATAGACATACCATAGACTATAGATATACCATAGACTATAGATATACCATAGACTATAGATATACAATAGACTAGAGATATACCATAGACTATAGATATACCATAGACTAAAGATATACCATAGAATATAGATATACCATAGACTATAGATATACAATAGACTAGAGATATACCATAGAATAGAGATATACCATAGACTATAGATATACAATAGACTATAGATATATCATAGACTATAGATATACAATAGACTAGAGATATACCAAAGACTATAATAGATATACCATAGACTATAGATATACCATAGACTAGAGATATACCATAGACTATAGATATACCATAGACTATAGATATACCATAGACTATAGATATACCATAGACTAGAGAAATACCATAGACTAGAGATATACCATAGACTAGAGATATACCATAGACTAGAGATATACTAAACCGTTTTTATTATTATCTTCCACCATGTATTAGAATTTCCATTCAAATAAAAAAAAAGAGTTGGATATTTCACGTGATTCTAATTAAAGAATTCGATATTTCATGTGATTCTAATTAAAGAATTCAAAATTTCACGTGATTCTAATAAAAGAATTCGATATTTTACGTGATTCTAATTAAAGAATTCGATTTTTCATGTGATTCTAATTAAAGAATTCGATATTTCACGTGATTCTAATTAAAGAATTCGATATTTCACGTGATTCTAATTAAAGAATTCGATATTTCACGTGATTCTAATTAAAGAATTCGATATTTCACGTGATTCTAATTAAAGAATTCGATATTTCATGTGATTCTAATTAAAGAATTCGATAGTTCACGTGATTCTAATTAAAGAATTCCATAGTTCACGTGATTCTAATTAAAGAATTCGATAGTTCACGTGATTCTAATTAAATAATTCGATATTTCACGTGATTCTAATTAAAGAATTCGATATTTCACGTGATTCTAATTAAAGAATTCGATATTTCACGTGATTCTAATTAAAGAATTCGATATTTCACGTGATTCTAATTAAAGAATTCGATATTTCACGTGATTCTAATTAAAGAATTCGATATTTCACGTGATTCTAATTAAAGAATTCGATATTTCACGTGATTCTAATTAAAGAATTCGATATTTCACGTGATTCTAATTAAAGAATTCGATATTTCACGTGATTCTAATTAAAGAATTCGATATTTCACGTGATTCTAATTAAAGAATTCGATATTTCACGTGATTCTAATTAAAGAATTCGATATTTCACGTGATTCTAATTAAAGAATTCGATATTTCATGTGATACTAAAAAAAAGAGTTGAATTTATATATATATACAGGCCCGGTGTAAAAGGGGGGGGGGGGCGCTGGTGGACTTCACAATATACTCCCGGAAATAGATTTAAAAAATGAAGATAAATGGCGGGGCTCTATTTAGAATTTCTTGAAGGGAGGAAGGGGGCACTTCAAGGATGGAGGCACGATGGAGGGGCCATTAAGTGCAATGTCCATTGGGTCATGGCCCTCATTAAATGAAAAGGGGGGGCATGGCCTGTTGCCCCCCATCCCACTAAATGCGCCACTGGTAGGGCTGTATCTCCATTTGAATACGCAATACGAGAACGGCGATAATAAAATCTGTTTTTTAAAATATGGACTCTCCATCTCTCAAACTATTATAATGTTCTCCCGTGCATCAGTATGCTGGAGTCTGTAGTGGGGTGGCGGAGTTGTGGTTAACTACGGTGACCATAGGTATAGACAGTATTAATAGGACATTTGGCTTACCCAAAATAGTACAATAGTTTCATTTATTGAGGAGTTCTTAATTATTGTTATAATCATTCCTCACTTATTTTTATCAGCACTTCAGTCACTCGATTTTACTTTAGCAAACGAAATGCAAAAAGGAGGTGCACAAAAGTTAGAGAAAAAAGACATGCGGAATTACAGCAATCAGCAACCAAATGCCGAAAATTAACCAGTTTCTTTGGTAAGTTATTCATTCATTTGCACTTGAGTATTGTATAATAATTATAATTACCATATATACCATTATAATTATAATGGTATATATGCCATTGCGGCATTTTTGGTAAAGACTTTCTACTTCGTAGAAACTAACGTTTCTACTCAGTCGAAAGTTAACTAGTCCTTCAGCCTTGATGATCCTATCACCTACCACCCTGCGTGTAAATAACAAAGTTTTATTTTACTTAGGTTTTCTTCTATTTTGGTTTTATGTAAACTGTATATCATTCTGTGGCATTTTACGTCTCGAGAGACGATCTTTTCCCTTTGCAACTTCTTGTGTGACTAAAGAGGCCAATCCTTGATACACAGCTGCGATCGCAGGTTGGGCATATATAATCACCAGGCGCCGTCGCATTTTCACCCTTCTTTCTGCTACTGTTGTGTATGACATCTGCAATCTTTGACCCTTCCTTTATGCTCTCTCTCCATGAGGATCTCTCCAGTGCCACCTCTTCTCAGTTGCTAGTGTCGATTTTGAAGAGCTTCATGTCGCGTTTGCATGCATCCGTATAACGTAAAAGTGGGCGACCAGCGGCTCTCCTGCCTTCTATTAGATCGCTATACAGGATGCCCTGTGGAAGTTGACCTTCTGGCATTCTACGAATGTGGCCAAGCCAGCCAAGGCGTCTGCTGCTGATAACAGAGCGGATGTCCTGGCACCCTGCTCTTTGTAGCACTTCCTCATTGGTTATCTTATCTTGCCACCTTATTTTAAAGATCCGCCTTAGACATCGGAGGTGGAAAACATTCAGCTTTTTTTCCTGCCATGAATAGGTTGACCATGTTTCACTTCCGTACAGCAAGGTGCTCAACACACAGGTCCGGTAGACTAGGGCTTTAGTACTGTTAGTCAGCAATATGTTGTCCTAGACTCTTTTCTGCAGCCGTGACATGGTGGCCATTGCCTTGGCTATCCTGTTGTTTATGTCTTTATCCAGTAGAGTGTTGTTGGATATGATGGAGCCAAGGTAACAAAAGTGATCAACAATTTCTAGTGGTTGGCCATTAATGCTTACTTGAGGTGCAGTGTTTGTGTTTTGGACAAGTATCTTAGTCTTGCTTTGACTGATGTTTAAGCCGAACTTCTGGCAAGCAGCAGATAATTTGTCAACCAGGCACTGTAGCTGAATATCAGAATCAGCCACAATAGCTGCATCATCAGCATACAGGAGTTCCCTGACGAGTAGCTTCCTAACCTTGGTTTTTGCCCGCAGCCTTGATACATTATTGATATCATTATTAATGTATATCATAATTTATATGTACAACAGGATCTACTTCAACATCAACTGGCTCTACGGAATGTACTTCAACATCAGCTAATTCTACCAGTGAATCTACTTCAACATCAACTGGCTCTACGGAATGTACTTCAACATCAGCTAATTCTACCAGTGAATCTACTTCAACATCAGCTAATTCTACCAGTGAATCTACTTCAACATCAGCTAATTCTACCAGTGAATCTACTTCAACATCAGGTGGCTCTACTAAATCTACTTCAACATCAGCTAATTCTACCACTGAATATAGATCAACATCAGCTGGCTCTACTAAATGTACTATTGATCCTAAAACAGACAAGTTCCATCCAGATAAGTTTTTTTCATTTTCCACTTCCTCAATTTGGCAAGTCTGCAAAAAACCGCAGTTTTCGCAGTGAATGGTGTGAAACACATGACTGGCTACATTACTCAATTGAAACTGATGCTGCATACTGTTTTACCTGCATACAATTCACTTCCAAAGCCTCAAAACAAAACAGTGAACATGCATTTACAAAAACTGGCTTCCGTAATTGGAAAAAAGCTATGAAGAGTTTTAGGCAACATGAAAAGAGCGAATTCCACAGAAATGCATATGAACAGACATTATTTAAATCAGACATTGGAGAACTTTTAAGTAAGCAACACAAGGTGGAAAAAGATCAACACAGTCGTATGCTCCTTAAAATTTTACAAACAATGCTATTCTTAGCACGTCAAGGACTACCGTTAAGAGGAGATGGTGAGGAAGCAGACAGCAACTTTACACAAGATCTCTTAATTCTTGAATCAAGATGATCAATTGATGTCGGAATGGATGAATAAAAAACAGTTGAAATTCACTTCTCATGAAATTCAAAATGAATGTTTGAGAATAATGAGTCACCAAAATAATTCGCAATTTATCATCCTGCATTTGTCAATCTGACTATTACTCAATACTTGCTGATGAGTGTACGGACCTAAGCAACAAAGAACAGTTCACAGTTTGTCTTCGGTGGATCGACAAGGAACTCACAACTCGTGAGGACTTTTTGGGCTTGTATCAGGTAGACAATATATCGTCTGATACACTATTTAGCGCTTTAATGGACGTACTTTGCAGACTCAATCTTGATATAAAAAATGCAGAGGTCTATGTTTTGATGGAGCTGCAAACATGTCGGGATGTAAAAATGGCGTTGCAAAACAAATAAATGATCTAGAACCTAGAGCCACGTTTAGTCACTGTTATGGTCACTCCTTGAATTTAGCTGTATCCGATGTTTTCAACGATATTGCTTTGTTCCGAAATACATTAAATACATCTTTTGAAATAACAAAACTAATTAAATTCTCCCCTAAACGAGAAACCGCATTTCATAAATTACGCCAAGAGATGAAACTTGATAACTCTGGAATTCGTGTTATGAGTTCGACCCGATGGACTGTTAGAGGAGAAACTCTCAAAAGCATTGAAACAAATTATTCTGTCCTACTTCGATTGTGGTATGAATGTCTGGAACAAAGGAACTTGGATTCAGAAGTAAAAGCTAGAATAAACGGTGTCAGATCACATATGGAAAATTTCTCTTTTCTATTTGGATTGCTCATTGCAGAAATCATTTTCCTACATACGGATAATCTAAGTCGTTCCCTGCAATCTGAAAATGTGTCAGCAACAGAAGGGCAACATCTCGCAGATTTAATTAGCACTACCTTAGACAATGTGCGAGATGAAAGCTCGTAGAATTTGTTTTGGGAGAAAGTCATTCGACTGTCAACTGAATATGAAATAGAGGAAACGAAGTATTTCTACTGGCGATGCATCATCAGGATGTTAAGTCCTATTAGAGACAGTTCTAGTTTGAAGTTCTAGAGCTAACTGTGGCATGCATCAGGTCGCATTTCACTCAAGAAGGATACAAAGTTTTAAAATACTCTGAAGATCTGTTGCTGTACGCTTGCAACAATAAAAACTACCAAAAGGAGCTGAACTTTGTCACTGATTTCTATAAGGAAGACTTACATAAGGATACACTATCAATACAACTACTACTTCTACCATCAGTTTTCAACCAAATGAATCGTGTGGACCTTTCACATCTAAAAAAGGAAATTATTGGATTTTCAATTCCTCAGAGATCACTTTTCTCAGAGGTTGTTACGGTGTGGAAGTTGATGGCATGTATACCTGCAACCAACGCATGTTCTGAGCGATCATTTTCAACAATGCGACGTGTTAAGTCCTATTTAAGGGCAACAATGGGACAAGAAAGATTGAACCATGTCATGATTTTAAACATCCACAAGGAACGGACTGATAAGCTAGATCTCAAATCAACGGCAAATGAATTCATCAGTCATAAAGTGCAACGTGCTAGCTACTTTTCAAAATTTTGAATTTTGTACATGACTTCATTACATACCCTATAGAGTTTGTTTGTTTGAACAATGAACTACCTTCCTGATTATTCAATAATATTTGCATGTTGCATAATATTTGCATTTGCATTTACATCTGGATAAGTGGTTAACTTTTTGCTCAAAAGTAGGTTTTGTGCATTTTTTTTAAATTTACAAAAACATTAAATTTCATTGGGCTAACACTGCTTTTACGTGGAAAATTTTGATATAGGGGAAGTACGTCAAATATAGACACACTAAATGTCAGAGTCTAATTTGGACACCATTTTTATATCTACATGTAGATTCTAACTAAGAAGAAGAAAAGTTATATTAATATTGCTTTTTAATTCTGGGCCGCGTAAATATGTGCCCCCCCCCCCCCCAAATTGAATAATATGACGCCGGGCCTGATATATAAATTTTATTTCGAAAATGGCCCTAACGATTTTCTTTAAAATTTCAACTTGGCCACAAGGGGAGAGCTCGAGGTCAACCGTTATATCGGTTTGAAAATGTTTAATTATTGAAACATTAATTTTGGCTAGAATGTTTTAGCAATGAAAATTCTCCATGACATCAAAGGGAAAAAAACACCGCTTACGTCACTAGGCTTATTGCAGTACACTAAAACATTTCTTTGCAAACAAATGAATTAGTAGACCTAATCAAGCCTTGGCGCACCATCGTATTGTAATGTAAGTTCTACTAGCCTTCTACACCGCTTTACACAATTAACGTGTAAACAATTCATAAACTCGCAAACCACAATAACCAAACATACCTGTGCAAACTTTATTTCATTTTTTTCTTACATAGTACATCGTGTTCATCTAATAAGGGTTCGTAAGAGTCTGTGTATTAGTAAAGTACAAAATAAAAAGCTATGAATATTTATGAAGTGCATTGTAATAATTGAATACCTTTTTATAGTGCAAGTTTCATGCTCATAGCATTCACAGAGCGCTATGGTCCAATCTTCATAGCCTCAAGGTGGGGGGGGGGGGGGGGGGTATCTGGTAGCAGGTTTCCTTGATACCATTATATAAGCCTTGTCTTCGAGTTCGAGGATTAAGGAGGAGTGCAGTTTTTTTTACGTGGCTACGTAGCCCCAGCTGCGACTCACATAGTTTGCCACATCCAACGCAAACATAACCATTATATGCCGGAGGTCAATTTACATTCTCTTTTCGCCGTCCACGTTTGTCCTCGGTAGTGGATTTTGTTTTGGTCTCTTAAGTGTATCCCGCGGCCTTTGTAAAAATTCTCCAGCTATCTCGTTCTGAGGCCGCCTGCAGTCAGATGCCCTCTTCTATCTCAACTGAAGCAAGTTGGTGCCCAAGCTGGTCTTTAAAGCGTTTCTGTGGGACATCTCTGTGACGTCGACCACCTTTCAGCTCACAAAAAAATGCCTTTTGCCAACGTCCGTCCCCCATACAGGATACGTGGTGCCCTATCCAGTGTGACTGTCAGACCATAAAAAATCCCTCTATACAGTCCATAACGGCGTTCGCTGGAACATAGCTGTTTGTAGTGCAGTCTTGCCACCGTATGTCCTTGATGGAGTGAAAACATCTTTTGTGAAAGCGTTCAAGAAGTCTTAGTTGCTTTCTGTAAAGTAACAATTTTTCAGATCAATATAGAAGGGTTGCTTGGGGTAGACACTGATTTTGTAGACATGCAGATCGATTCATTCCGCCAACTCATTCTTGGAGGCGTAATATAGCTTTTTTGGCTTTGGGTATACGTCCTTAAGAAATTATTCAACCGAGCGAGGCTCGGTCACCTGGCACTGTGATACTAAATAAAGAATTCGATATTTCATGTGATACGTAATAAAGAATTCGATATTTCATGTGATACTAAATAAAGAATTCGATATTTTATATGATACTAATTAAAGATCTAAATTAATTCGGGAGGAAGGGAACCCGATGGGGGAGTACCATTAAGATTACATTCAGCCATAAAGCTTTCCGCACTTCTGTTTGGTTGCTGAACATTGAAAAAATGCAGAGGCTGAGAGAACTTCCATCTTTGATCCTGTGGTTGAAAGTTTCGAAAGAAGACAACACATGAGCTCGTCCTACTAGAAGTGTCTGCTAACACCGCCAACTCATCGGTACCGAGAAGTGACGGATGCTGCTGGTTTAGTTCGGACACCAAGATTTTATTACAAGATTCAAAGGCCAAAATAGCGTTGAGAGCCAGGGTGGCCAGGATATTACATAAGAAAGCAAGAATAGTAATGTTTCATAGAATCAGCTCCCACTTTCTGTTCAAATAATTGACTAAAACGTTCATATTTTAGTTGTTATAGAAAATTAAGAATAAAAGTATAGGGATAGCATCATCGCACCTACGACAACTCGCCATTAGCGCTACGCTCTATCAACTTCAATAACCAGCCATTTTATGTGCACAATTTTAACTTGAACTTTATTGTCATAGTCGTGTGTACATACAGGACTATGTGTGTACATACAGTTTGTCCTCGGTAGTGGATTTTGTTTTGGTCTCTTAAGTGTATCCCGCGGCCTTTGTAAAAATTCTCCAGCTATCTCGTTCTGAGGCCGCCTGCAGTCAGATGCCCTCTTCTATCTCAACTGAAGCAAGTTGGTGCCCAAGCTGGTCTTTAAAGCGTTTCTGTGGGACATCTCTGTGACGTCGACCACCTTTCAGCTCACAAAAAAATGCCTTTTGCCAACAGCAAAAAGAAAAAGTTCCAGCTTTCTTAAACTTTTTTTACCATGAAGAATTGGTTTTCACCAACGACCTTAAATTGACCAAGTCATTTCAGAGTGGACACAGTGTTCCAGATATATTAACTTGTACAGTACCAAGTAACTCCTCACAAATACTAATAATACTTCAGTAGTAGCCAATGTCACATAGGAAAGAAATATTCTCTTTCTCTCTCTCTCTCTCTTGCCACAGGCTTTAATATCACCTCATCATTTAGAAGGTTATCTCTCTTGCTGTGTACCGTGCTATGAGAAAGAACGTTAGTTCGCAAATGTCAATCGCCTGCAGAGACTGTCACAGAAATGTTTGGGTAATTAGTGCCCACAGCAGTGCTTTAGTCCTAGACACAGAATGACGAGCAAGTATTTTGGCGTAAGAATTACTTTATAGTACCAAATTAAGATCTCTCTCGCTCTCTCTCTCTCTTTCTCTCTCTCTCTTTCTCTCTCTGTCTCTTCAATTTTTCGGACATTTTTGTATCCTATAGGCCAATAGGTTGACGCTCTTTGGCTCGTAGCACTAAACTGTTAGTAGACAACTAAGCCGATGTATATATATATAAAGCACTGTTTACACACATACACATACGCACACACACAGACATATATACATACATACATACATACATACAAACATATATATACATATATATATAGCCAATGACCGTCAACCTTTAGGATACAAAACTTCCGAAAAAACGTCAGAAAAATAGAATGAATAAATTTAAAACAATTTACACTTTGTATCTCGATCCCTTCAGCCCACCCTTTTTTAATCTAACATTCATTAGTTATTTAGAGTTACAAAAAAAGGTCTATAAATTATAACAGGAGATGATGTAATTTTAACTTCTAATAACTTCTTTATGAACACTATTCTATATGGCTACGCTAATGGACTATGGTGGCTAGTTGACATTCAGTTATTATTTGAAAAAAGGAAAGGGGAGGTGGTAAACCCAATTTTTTGTTCGCTACACTTATTAATATTAGTATTAGTGACTTTTTAATATTAGTGATTAGTTTTACTTTTCTTTCTATCAAAACGGTGTTCTAAATGGGGTGCGACTTTTTTTAAAATGGTGGATGACTTTTTATTTCGGTGGGTGGTTCTGAGCCCTACCTCAAATATCCGGCTACGCCCGTGGTGTATACACCAGAGCTAGCTGCTTTAGTAATAACACAATCCAAAAGCCATACAAATAATAAACAAAGCGACAGAAGACAGGGAAGACTTAGACAGTTTTGTGCTTCTTTCTGTTATGTCCAGGTTAAACAGGACAATTCTATTAGGGAAGACACATTTTTAAAAAGTTGAAAAAAAAAATGTCTACAACACTAAGGGAACAGTGTAGGGACAGAATCCTTTCAATAGTGAACATGAAATCAAGCAGAAAAGAAGTTAAGCATTCAAAAGTCCGGTTGGAATTAAAAAAGATTTTTTTGTGAGGAGTTCTCACTTGACCTCAACAGAAAGTGTTTAATGTACCATGATCTTTTGCATACACACGCTGCTGGCTGCTACGGAAACTAAATGGCGAGGTACAAAGTCGGGGGGGGGGGAGGGGAAGGGGCGTTTCCACACGATGACTTTCTCTCAGACAACGATCATGTCAAACATGGGAGGGGGGGGGGGGGGAGACGGTGACATTTTTTTCTATTTGTGTGTGTGTGTAAGATCAAGTCTTCCCTCATTAACATTTCTATTGAAGAACTTTTCAGAGCAAAAGTTAAAAAAAAATAGACATAGAGAAAACTGATTTGCGCATTACAGAATCATTGTTGCAGACTTTCTTGTGATGTATCAACAAGTTTGTAAGAACGCCTTTATTAAATGGCGAGAAGACATGTAGCAGACGACATTGAAATCCACTCAACTGTTCAGAAGTTTCTATTTTCTCTTCATAATTCCGCAGTTTTTTTTCTCTACATAGGGAGTGCTTCAAAAAACTTTTTTTTTTACCTTACAAACAAAAGAATTGCTTTAGATATAAGAATCACGAGATTTCTAGAATTGCTACCGCCAAAAGGAGTGTAGCTACATAAAGGAAACCCGCGTTGAGACCGTCTCATTATTTAATCATTAGTGATAACATTTTGTCAAACAATGTGGTCACGTGTTGAGCGTAGAGTTATTATTTCATAGTTTATTTGCGATTTAGACAGTTTCTTTTTATGTCAAAATATCGGCGCTCTGGGCCAGAAAGCCTCCCGTTTAGAACGTAAATACACGATGGCATCTCTGACCTCTATGACATCTAGGTGCCATCTGTGCTAGGAGTCCTAAATGAACTCTCTAAAAGTTTTTGGCATTATGGACTCTTTTGTTAATATTCCTAACTGTGCCACGGCAATAAACAAACGAAAACACTCTTTTTAAAAATTTCTTAGCTTTAAGTTCTCAGTTAAAACAAACAATTAAACCAATTGATAATGACTGAATCATTGTTTATATTTCAACTCTGTTTGCCTGAATGTGCGCAGTGCTTCATTTACATTTAGGTAACAAAATCTGTAGCCCCACGCCCCAGTTCCTAGGGAGCGCCCCCCCCCCCCAAATAGTTATTGAGATATTTTCAATCATTTTGAAGAAAGAGCAAAGGGAAATATGCCTTATGATGGGCCCCATATCTCAAATAGCTTAGGGCCTTATAGTCTAAAACCATTCCTGGCTGTGTGGTATGCTGCTCGGAATAACATTCAAGCCCTGCCCACAACAAGCAGTAGTTTTGAAGTGAGTTATAGTTTTATGTACACACTGATCAACCATTTTTTTATTATTTTAATGTGCATGTATATATTTCTACTTTAAACTTTGAAAGCACAGATACAATACATCTATATAGAAGATAAGTTTATGTTGATTAAAAAAAAAACAAGTGTTTAAACTTTATTAAAGTACAAGCTTAATTATACGTCTAAAAGAGTGTTTTTACGCAGTAGCAAGAAGCTATTGGTCTTAACTACCACGTGTTGCGACATCGTAGGTTTGTGTTGGGGCCTTGTATAACGTATGGTCTCAACCCAACGCGCCCATCCTATCAAAACAAGTATTTTTTTCCATTCAGCACACTTTTTGTTTCCGGTTACTTCTCTTACAGTACTGAATGCTTCAGCGGAAGCCGTTGTCTAGTTATTAAGTAAACTTCATTGATCCCAATAATTCTTCTAGTGACAAAATATCTCCCCACCCCAGCTACTCTTTTTCTTTTTCCATGTCATCACCTTGTGTCTCAGCTCTCACGTAGTGACATCATCCAACAGTATCAAGATGTTTACACGATGACAAGAAAACATCACGCTAGCCTTGAAGCGTGTAACGTATCTGGACAGACAGAAGAGACTATGCAAACTTGATATTATATAGATGTAAACTTTCTAACGGTATCACATATTATCTCCCCTCACTACACACACACTCAGAGTCAATAGAAACTTTGATTGCTACCAGCCAGAAACAAGGAAACATTTATTTTTTAAATTCGTTCTAATTTTCTGAGTGTTACTTGTCTTTCTATTGACGGTAATGAAACACACACGCACACACACGCACGTACACAAAACTAAACAAACACAAAATAAGTCCATAGACCAAAGCATCTTTTGAAGTTAGCAATTCTAGGTGCTATACAAAACAAATACTATTATTATTGATATTTTTTTTTATCTATTGTGCAAAAGACGAAAATGATTGACATGATTGTCTAATTTTTCACTCAATCAACTGAACTCTTTGACCCAGATTGGGTATTATGGAGTGTGTGCGTGTGTGTTTCTATGGTGAAGTGGGAAGAGATTGGTTGTGATATGATGCAACATGTGTGGCATTGTCGTCATTGGGTGTCTTAGTTACGCTCCTTTAACTAATCTGCTAAGTAATAATGTTGCTAAGTGATTATGTTTCTAACTGATTATGTTGCTAAGTGATTAAGTTGCTAATAGATAATGATGCTAAGTTATGTAGATGTAGCGTGACTGACATGTAGAGTGATTGAGTGATTATGATACTAATTGAATATGAGTCTAAGTGATTATGATACTAATTGAATATGAGTCTAAGTGATTATGATAGTTATTGAATATGATTCTAAGTGATTATGATACTAATTAAATATGATTCTAAGTGATTATGATCATGGGCGAACTGTAAGGTCAAATCCCGCCTTAGAATGAGTATACTCTACTGGCTACAAATCGAGTTCCTTATGATGGGCATCCATTCGTACCTGTTCTACAAGGCTATAAGAAATACAATCTTTAATAATTGTTTTTTAATATGTTGTGCTTGTCTGAAGCTCACTAGAAGCACGGTCTAAGCTTTGAGAATATATCGGGAAATGTGTAAGGCTTGTTGTACACTGTAAGGTCTGTAAAATATTTTTCATAAATGGCATGGGCCCAGTCAGAACGACGAGTGGCCACTATAAGAGAAAATAAAATCGTTTATAGGAGTTAATGTCATTAAAAGTGGCCCATAAGCGGCGGACCTTCAGTCCATTTTCTTCCGGCCCACCGGGCAATCGCCCAAATAGCCAGTCAGCCACTGATTAAGATGTACAGTGATTATGATGTACAGTGATTATGATGTACAGTGATTATGATGTACAGTGATTATGATGTACAGTGATTATGATGTACAGTGATTATGATGTAGTGTGTTGAGTTTCATTGTGATGTTATAAGATGTTTGCAAGAGTCAAAGGATGATCTCCTAAATGTTATCTTTTCACTGTTTTTCTTGACTTTTCCCCCAACCCACTTCCCAATGCCAGCCAGTTGTTAAATGATCACATGACATGACTTACAGTTCCTTCTTTGAGTGCTGTTTGAAAGCTGCTGGGTCGGTGGCTCTGTCTCTCTTCAGGTTTCGAGTGAACAGCGCCAAGCAGGAGCTCTCGCGTAAAGGCGTTGGTCGGAGCGTCGTAGGGGATCTCTTCACTTCCGGTCATCACATTGTCAGGGCTACTTTTGTGGTGATGGTGCTGTGAATGGGGATGTTGGTAGCTGTGGTGGTCGTGGTGGTGCCGCCGCAGCTCAAGCATGACCAGTTGGAGCTCATGAAGCGTGAAGTTCAAAGCCTGGAAGCAGTCCACGTCGCCGTCGGGGTTCGAACTCTGGCCCTGTAGGCTCAGATGATCGAGGTGAGGGGTCAGTGAGTAGATGACGTATCTGCTGTATGGGTTGAGATTTCCGGACACACGAGCGTCAGGGCAGCCCGCAGCCAGGCGCTTAGCAAGGTCGACGGTGGCGTTGACCGTGTAGGGTACGATGTAGGACGAGGTGACCTCGTACTCCGCCTCTGTTCCTCCTCGCACTGTCCAGGACGCCTGAGCGAGGCGGTGGATACCTCGAGACTCGATGGCATACATCGGGTGGTGGCAGTCGGGGTCCTGATACCTGTACACCACAGACTCAAAGGTGTTGTTGCTTTTGAAGTGAAACTGACGGATGACGTATTCAGGTCCCGAGCGTATCTCACACCTGGGGATGGATCAGATGATTGACTTATTAAGGTCATTGTAACATTTCATAATAATGTACAGTGTCTGGTTTAGGGGCCATACGAGACACAAACTATAGCTTAGGGCCTTCAAGAAATATTTAGGACTGACATAAATATCTCGAAGACCTTCTATATTACCAGTGGGGGGTATGGCGAGAAATGCAAGACTTCCGGTTTGGTTAAACACAATTTTCTTACGAGCAGGACCACAGACTCTCACTCTCTTTTTCTCTTTCTCTCTCTTCACTCTCTCCCTCTCTCCGCTCTGTCTCCTCTCTCTTTCCTGTCTCTCTCTTTCTCCTCTATTTCCCTCCCTCTCTCTCTTTCTACTCTCTCTCTCTTTCTCCTCTATGTCTCACTCCCCACCCCCTCTCCCTCTCTCCTCTCACAGTTGATTTATAGTTCCACATATTTTTCGTCATTCTTACCAAGAAGGTGTTATGTTTATGTTTGGGTCAAAGTTAAATAGAGTAACGCTCCCCCCCCCCCCCCCCCCCCAGAAGCACAGATTCCCATACAAGCCGAGCCGAATTCAAGTTCTGTGCCATTTGGTAACATTTGATATCTGGTTACTAATGTTCACAAGGTAGACAATATGACCTGCTGGGCCACCGACTATTAAAGTGACACTTGAGATCTCTGGTGGGCTGGTCAACGTCTTGGTACACGTATGTCTTCTAGACCTTACAGGTGGAGAAACGTGAGAGTCTCCCAGTTAGTTGTATCCTATAGAGTTACATGCATCATCGGTTCACTGAATACTGGGTTTTAAAACACACACGCAACGACAAAGACTATACAAAATATAATTACAGAGTTCTTTCTTTTTTACAAAGCTTATACCAACTCACTCCGTCCGTCTGTCTGGTAAAAAATTTGTACACGTTATTTCTCCACTTCCCATAGTTGGATCAAATTGAAACTTTGCATAATTTATTCAATGTTCCTAACAAAAGAAGAAACAATAAAAAGATTAACCGAAAAAAAAGTAGTAATTAACTGATTTCGTCTGATATAGAAAGTGAGAAATAATCTTACAGTACTGAGAGATGTTGCTGTAAATGTGCAGTTGTTTCGTTTATATAAACTTTGTTTTGAAAAAACGTATTTTTCTATCTTGATTGTTTATCACTCTAAAGTTTCCTACTGTAAATAAACATTCTCTTTCAAAACAAAACAACAACAAAAAACAACTACAACTCAATGTTGTCTGATGTTATTGGGTGTGGGGTGTTTGCATTGGTGGATATATTCTGATGAAATCTTCAAGTTGAATTGAGACATGAGTTTATAATCAGGGGTAAGGGGGGGGGGGGCTGATGAAATTCAGACTTTGAAGTGACAGAAGGACGTGTGTTGGTGACATGAGTTCAGAGTAGTTCAATTCTAAATTTTTCGATACTTTGGTTCATGGTGTTTGTGAGTGGGGGGTATGGCGAGAGTGAATATGTTACTTTGATTTTTTGGTATGATAGTTATATTCCCTTGTTTATGTACTCCCTGGTTATGAATGTGAATAGTCTTGCACGTGTTATGAACTGAATGATTTAGTCTTCGTTGAAAGTGCGAGAGAGTGTGTTAGTCAGTGAGATCTTGTTCCCGGTCCAGGAAGGTTCGTGTATTTCTTGAGAGTGATATAATTGTGTGCTTTATTCAATATTGAAGTATTAATGTTATTCATGGATGGCTGGAGTTGGAGTTAAAGTGTATCTAGTAATAATTGTTCTTATTGAAGTAGAACCTGACGGTGTTTCGACAGATTTCTACGTTGGAAGTTAACGTTGCAGATTTTGTCACTATCAAACTTATTTCCTTCTTGTTGAACAGGAAGTTTTTTACCGATTTGTTTCAAGAGTTCTGTACTAAGAAAGTGATACGCTCAGCACTGTTTCATAGAACTAACAACAACAGTTACCATCTTCACAGCTTCTTCTCCTTCACCCATCCCTTTGTCTGTTAAAAGGTTGGGGAACCACACACGATCTGTTGACCGTTTTTCTCCATTTCTCTTTGTCTTTTATCTAGGATAGAATCTCTTTTCAAAGACATTCTTTTATATCATCTTCTCATTATTTTCTCTGCCTACCTTCTTCTTTTTTTCCTGGTACTGTTCCCTGAAGGAAGGTCTCTACTAGCCCCGAAGACCTTTTGATAATGCAATAGAGTCATAGAGATGTAGTTTGCGTTTTTTAACAATGGTCAGCAGGATATCGTGGGGTTCATCCCACTTTACAGCTAATTACCCACTAAATTAGTTACATTATTTGTACATTTCTGGTTAAATATAGTAAAATTATCAATTACATCATTATTATTGACCAGAGCTAAATTACAACTAAATTATAGTAAAATATTTACTGTAAAATTACTGCTAAATTTCAGCCACATTTACCTCTGAGTTACCTACAATAAATCTGTCAAAAATAGTTAAATAAAAAAATGATCACAAAGTTAAACTGTGTCTAAATATCAAGTATTGCTATCAATGTGATGAAATTTATGAAACCTCGTAGACATGGATATAAGAAATATGAAGACAGGAGTTAGACAGGTAAAACTGATTGTTAAACTTAAGTTAGCTACAGGAAAGAAAAACATCGCTAGATTTTTAATGTACCCACGCTATAATCAAACAGTTCAAGTATTGCTAAAAACCAAAACCTGTAAATCTGACTGGGGAGCCTGAATCTAATGATCTAAGATACAAAAGAATCTCTTTCTAATACTGTTTTAAATGTATGTGTGTGTGTAGTGCGTGAGAGAGAGAGAGAGAGAGAGAGAGAGAGGCCTACAGTAAGCTCAACAAAATGTCTGGACTAATTTTAATTTATGATGCTGGTAAAATAATATTTTTTTTTATTTTCTATTATTATTTTTGCTTGTAAAAAAAAATAAAAAAAAAAAAAATTTAAAAAAAAAAAAAAAAAAAGACAATACATACAGACATTGCGCGTGAAAGATCTTAGTGACAGATTGTCGCCCAAAGTACCGAACGGCGCGGGAGTTTTTTGTTGTTAACTTAAAGAACGATTTTTTTCCTCTTGATAACTAATGATAACATTTTATACCAATGGAACATTTTTTACCCCGCCCCATCCCCCCCTCTCTCATTCTGAGAAAATATCCTTGTTAAGCGAATGTATGGATCTATTACACTTTATATTCTAATGATAGGCCTTTAGACCTAGACCTAGATGACGATCCGAACTATTCTCCTGAACATTAATTTATTAAACTCTTCAATGAAAGAGAATAGTTCATATTAGATATAAGATAATATCTCGTTCTTGAGCCAAATTTTAAATGTATTTCTTTGTATACAATAAAAATTATAACGGTGAAACCTCACTTTTTTGCCAGTGTAACCAACAAGCTAGTAATTCTTTTCCCAACGATATACAGCAACTGTCAAATTTCTATGTAAAATCTTTAAGGTCATTTTCACGATCCCTGTCCAGGTTCTACCCAGGATTATCCCCACCCAGAAGGTCTTAGGTTCCACGAAGATAAGAGTTGAATTATTAACGGTATTTTCAACTTAAAGATTTTTAGGGCGCCCCTGAACCTACCCAACGCTCATTTGGTGCTGTAAAGGCTACTGGCTGTTGTTTTGGTCTTGCGACACCCACGTCAACAGTCAGCTCTAGAAACAGGTGAGCTTTACGTCATCTGTCTACATTGATCGCAATGTCTGAAAGGGTAACAAAAAAAAAAAAACAACAACAAAAAAACCCTTCCAGCTAGTGAGATTTTCTCACTGGTATTTCCACCTTATTCCAAACACAGTAGTTTAACGTTTGCTGAATTCATGAGGTCATCAACTCCCATCCCCTTTTCCACCATTTTTTTATTTTGATTCCTGGCTTCATAAGGCCTTAGCATCAATGATTCAATGTGTATATTCAGTGTGAAGGGCTATGCCGCAGACACATTTTAAGGGTTGCGATGCTACTAAGGTGTACGTCTCTCTGACACTTTGATTGAATTGAAGCAGTCCTGCATTTGACGGGGTTGTGTTGACATCGTTCAGATTTAATGGCGTCATCAAATGCTGAGTAAAACAAGTTCCCAAGTACCGATCACGGTTGGACAAGTTGATCCGCTGTTACCATGACAACGATTGTAATTAATATTACACCGGATTTTTTTTATTTCAAAGAGAACTTTATATATCATCTATCTATCTATCTATCATCTCTTTCTCTCTATTTATCCATCTATCTAATCTATCTAATCTATCTATCTTTCTATGTTTCTCTATCTATCTATCATCTATCTATCTATAATTCATCTATCTATTTATCTATCTATCTATCTTTCTATCTATCTATCTCTATCTATCTTTCTATCTATCTATCTATCTATCTATCTATCTATCTATCTATCTATCTATCTATCTATCTATCTATCTATCTATCTATCTCTTTATCTATCTATCTATCTATCTTCTATCTATCTATCTATCTATCAATCATATCTTTCTCTCTATTTATCCATCTATCTAATCTATCTAATCTATCTATCTATCTATCTTTCTATGTTTCTCTATCTATCTATCATCTATCTATCTATAATTTATCTATCTATTTATCTATCTATCTATCTTTCTATCTATCTATCTATCTCTATCTATCTATGTATCTATCTATCTCTTTATCTATCTATCTATCTTCTATCTATCTATCTATCTATCTATCTATCTATCTATCAATCATATCTTTCTCTCTATTTATCCATCCATCTAATCTATCTAATCTATCTATCTATCTATCTTTCTATATATCTATGTCTCTCTATCTATCTATCATCTATCTATCTATAATCTATCTATCTCTATCTATCTATCTATCTATCTATCTATCTATCTATCTATCTCTCTATCTCTCTATCTATTCTATCATCTCTCTATCTCTTTATCTATCTATCTCTCTATCTCTCTCCCTATCTATCTATCTATATATATCTATCATCTATCTATCTATCCATCTATCAAATCTATCTATATATCTATATATCTATCATCTCTTTCTCTCTCTCTCTCTATCTAATCTATTTATCTATCTATCTATCTTTGTATCTATCTATCTCTATCTATCTATTTATCTATCTATCTATCTTTCTATCTATCTATCTTTGTATCTATCTATCTATCTATTTATCTATCTTTCTATCCATCTATCTTTGTATCTATCTATCTATCTATCACTCTCTATCTATCTATCTATCTATCTATCTATCTATCTATCTATCTATCTATCATCTCTCTCTCTCTATCTATCTATCATCTCTCTCTTCTCTCTCCCTCTCACTCTATCTATCTCTCTCTCTCTATCTTTCTATCTATCTATCTATCTATCTATCTATCTGTCATCTCTCTCTATCTATCAATCTATCTATCATCTCTCTCTTCTCTCTCCCTCTCTTTATCTATCTATCTATCTCTCTTATCTATCTTATCTATCTATCTTATCTATCTATCTTATCTATCTATCTATCTTATCTAATCTAATCCCAAAGTACACGCTCAGACGACACGCCCAGACAACATGCCTAGTAGTAGAAATATTTTCTGGTAAGCCTTTTGGTCTCCTGAAAAAAGGAAAGGATTTTTTTTATTTCAAAGAGAACTTTATATATCATCTATCTATCTATCTATCATCTCTTTCTCTCTATTTATCCATCTATCTAATCTATCTAATCTATCTATCTTTCTATGTTTCTCTATCTATCTATCATCTATCTATCTATAATTCATCTATCTATTTATCTATCTATCTATCTTTCTATCTATCTATCTCTATCTATCTTTCTATCTATCTATCTATCTATCTATCTATCTATCTATCTATCTCTTTATCTATCTATCTATCTATCTTCTATCTATCTATCTATCTATCAATCATATCTTTCTCTCTATTTATCCATCTATCTAATCTATCTAATCTATCTATCTATCTATCTTTCTATGTTTCTCTATCTATCTATCATCTATCTATCTATAATTTATCTATCTATTTATCTATCTATCTATCTTTCTATCTATCTATCTATCTCTATCTATCTATGTATCTATCTATCTCTTTATCTATCTATCTATCTTCTATCTATCTATCTATCTATCTATCTATCTATCTATCAATCATATCTTTCTCTCTATTTATCCATCCATCTAATCTATCTAATCTATCTATCTATCTTTCTATATATCTATGTCTCTCTATCTATCTATCATCTATCTATCTATAATCTATCTATCTCTATCTATCTATCTATCTATCTATCTATCTATCTCTCTATCTCTCTATCTATTCAATCATCTCTCTATCTCTTTATCTATCTATCTCTCTATCTCTCTCCCTATCTATCTATCTATATATATCTATCATCTATCTATCTATCCATCTATCAAATCTATCTATATATCTATATATCTATCATCTCTTTCTCTCTCTCTCTCTATCTAATCTATTTATCTATCTATCTATCTTTGTATCTATCTATCTCTATCTATCTATTTATCTATCTATCTATCTTTCTATCTATCTATCTTTGTATCTATCTATCTATCTATTTATCTATCTTTCTATCCATCTATCTTTGTATCTATCTATCTATCTATCACTCTCTATCTATCTATCTATCTATCTATCTATCTATCTATCTATCTATCTATCTATCATCTCTCTCTCTCTATCTATCTATCATCTCTCTCTTCTCTCTCCCTCTCACTCTATCTATCTCTCTCTCTCTATCTTTCTATCTATCTATCTATCTATCTATCTGTCATCTCTCTCTATCTATCAATCTATCTATCATCTCTCTCTTCTCTCTCCCTCTCTTTATCTATCTATCTATCTCTCTTATCTATCTTATCTATCTATCTTATCTATCTATCTATCTTATCTAATCTAATCCCAAAGTACACGCTCAGACGACACGCCCAGACAACATGCCTAGTAGTAGAAATATTTTCTGGTAAGCCTTTTGGTCTCCTGAAAAAAGGAAAGTGCGTCTTTAAAATTGTTTCACTTTGTCCATGAATTCTACAGGCTCTACATCTCATTCACCCCTCAGATCAGACGTTATAACAGGAGACCCCTTGAATTATTTCGGTTGCTTCCCAGGATGTCATACAAATCGGCAATCTCTGCCCTAAACCTCTGATGACATCCTCAGTCCACTAAAGTGCCTGTCCACTTATCTCCTAAAGGCTGCTTCTGGCCCCGTGTCTTAATGGCCACTTTGGGTAGACGTCATTGAACAAAAAAAATATCTCTCTTGTAGCACGAGACAGAAACTGCTTGTCAGCTGACCGTTCCCACGGTGACCCCCCAGCAAAAGTAGCCAAAGAAAAGAAAAGAAACAGCAAAGAATAACACGCGCGCTACTTTATTGTTTATTCCTTCTCGCCTCCCTTCCTAGTTCCTCACTCCTTCGTCTCCCTCCAGACAGAAGCGTTTTCTTGAAAGGATTACTTCGGAGTTTGATAACTTAACAGAATTCAAAAGCGAAAAAGGAAAAATAGGAAGGACATTTCATCGTAGGAAACATTTGGATATTACTTTGCCCAATGGCGTAGTGTTTTTGGTTGGCTTGGTGTTGGGGTTCTGAAAACATTTAAATATTCTCTTTATAGATGTACTCTTCCGCACTCTATTCATTTGTCCAGCACTTCTTTTATCTTTACACGCTGCCACTTGTGCTGTTTTTTTTCCTCTTTACAGTAAAGGCTTTCAGAAGGTCTTAAACTATTCGTGACCTTACAACTTTATCAACGTACAAAATCTACTTCTTATATTTTTTCTCTACCATCTTACCATTACCACTAGTGCATTGGTAAACTTTGAAACACTCAAACACAGAAGTCTCAAAAACAATGTAGCAATAACCATGGGTGTAGACGGGTTGGGGTTGCTTGGGGTTCAGATGGTTTTGACGATAAAACTTCCTTTTTCGATATAAAATCTAAAGCAAACTGCAATCACCAAATTCCAAGAGCGTCGCTGGGCTCCATTAATAAAGTGCAGTGACTATCATGGAAGTCATGAAAAAAGACTAAATGCTGCTAAACAATGATGGCTCAGACGGATCTTAGGAGTAAATTATAGAGATCGGGTTGCAATCAAGGAAATCCTATGCCGAACTGGAAGTCGGCTACTTAGTGAGGTTGTGGCAGAGCGTCGCAAGAGGTTTGTGGGACATGTTCTCTGACAAAAATGAATTAAGCATACCAAGAGTTGCAATGACATGGATGCCATTACGAGAAAAGCGAAAACATGGAAATTCTAGTATAACTTGTCGCCACAGTTTCATGGAGGACCTCAAAGCAGTAGACACCAGGTTGGAAGAGGTTTCAGACATTGCCAGTGACAGATTTTGTGAAGAAAGCTTGCTGCCAAATGCCGCGGAACGTCGCGGAAGGATCTAAGTTCTAAGTAAGTAATAAAAGCAGATTAGATTTTCGAACTAAATTTTTTTAATAGCAAAAGATAATGTACTGTAGATACCTCAGAATAAGCATTTTTTTTTGTTTTAAATACCGAAATAGTGCCTGGCTGCAAGTGCGCCCCGAAACCCGCTGTGGGAGCTTACAGCGACCCCCCCCCCCACCCCCATGCTGGCAAGGACGAGGTGTCTACATTAAATATATATATATGGCGAGGGAAGGGACGAAAAAAGATCACCACAAAACTCGCCACCGAAAAAAATCCTGGCTACGCCCATGGCAATAACACAGAAACCAATGGACTATACTTTACCAATAGACTGGCACAGCCTAAACAAAATACATAGAAATATACAAATTTAAATGCACTTTTCTTTTTCCATATGCTAAGACAGTTTCTTATAAGTGCTCTTTCTTTCTTAGTGCCATTAGAGCATATAATCTATCTATCTCTAGGGCAGATGGTGTTAAAAAATCATTTGTTTCTTTGGTCAACATTTAACGAGCAAAGTGTCATGTGAACAGCACAACGGCCAATAGCCTTTTCTTTCTCCGACGAAATTCTGGTACCCATTAGATTAAGTTGGATTTAGGAGCTTCCTAAATTCCCGAAATTTAAAGTCGCAGTCTTCACCGAGATTCAAACCCAAGACATCAGGTTCGGAAGCCAAGCGCTTAATCACTCAGCCCCCCCCCCCCCCCCCCCCCACAGAGCATGTAACGGTCTACCTTAATCAACCAGGAAAAACAAACGACTTAAAGAGCTAAGGTTTAAGTCTCTGACACTTTTACGACTAGATTGACACAAAGAAACGCCATAGTCAGGTACTGTTGTACTGTTGTTATCGAAAAGCGAACGTAAATAGATCATCGGCCAACAACGACTTTGTCTGCATTAAATGTGACAAAAAATGCAGGTCGTAACTGGGTCTAGGCAGGCACGTGAAATACTGCAATCTTCTTCTATAATATTTGACTTCGAAGACAATATCTAATTAATTAGTCAATTGTGATCAACAAACAGTGTAAAGCAATGGGCAACATGTGAGAAGCAAGACAATATACCAAGACAGTACCATTCAACAAACACTCAAAATGTTTGATTCAACATCATTATTTAGTTGCCTTTTAAATGATAATGTATGTGAACTCTTATAAGAAAAAAAAAATTGAATATTTAGGTCCGTTTGAGATACATTTAGAAAAAAAAAATCCACTTAATGAAACCAAACTATGTTGAGTAGCCTTTCCCTGTTTCCATGGCAACGAGTAAACATTGAAAGTTGAGAGTAAACACTTCCGGAATTGAAAACTGATGAACGGTTGAGCGTGGTGCTTCTCAGACGAGAGTCCAGTGGACAGGGTCACACAAGATACTTGACATTTCATTACAAAAAAATCAAGTTAATAGATTGTTTCAGGCTAAGGTCTGATGTTAAATATTATGTGGACTCGCCTTTTGGTCTACAGGCCACCGCTAAACCACTTGACCAAAACTCAGTCGTACAAGATAAAAACCGTTTAATTCCGAGCGTTGCTACAGTGCCCCGAGGGTACTATTCATATCGTAGTTGTACTGGAGGGAGTCTCAAAATAGTATTCTCGTACGATTAAGGTCAAGTTTAGGGTTTTTATAGTGATTAGGTCTAGAGAGGGGTGTAACAGCCTTCTTGGTACAGCAAGTAAACAGCCTCTAAGCTTCAGTGGTAAAGTTCCCTTTTCAGACCATGCGGTCTATGGGGCAGATGGTGTTAAGGTAATCTGTTTCTTTGGCCAACGAGCAGGGTGTCATGTAGCCAGCACAACAACCAACCGCCTTTACTTTCCACAACTAAAGTCAGGTACCCATTAGAGCTGGATGGACTCAGGGGCGCCCTAAAAAATCTCAAAATTTAAAATGCCAGTCTTAACCAAGATTCGAAGCAGAACCCCAGGTTCAGAAGCCAAGCGCTTAATCACTAAGCCACCGCCACCCCCCCCCCCCCCCCACTTAACAGGGTTTGTAACGGTCTGCGTTAATCAACCAGGAAAACCAATGTCTTAGCAAAGTTTTAAGTCTCTAATTCACTTGACTGTAACAACTTGTAACAAATATTACATGGACATCTCTATCAAATCCTGCTCTCTTCTTGTAGGTCAAATCTGTTTGCGCTGAAATATTTCCCAATATTGGAGGTAAACTTTAAGTTCGTTGTTTCTTGTAGATTTCAATTAAGATAATAGAATCTTTAAAAATACAACAACAACGAAACAAACAAAACAATGTACACATTTTCTAGACTAAATTGTCCTCATCTTACTTTTTATTTTACCATTTGTTCAACACTATTCCTGTGACGTTTTGTTTTGAAATTAACACAATTCCCTCCCGAGCTAATGACAATGGCAAATGTTTCCAACACACACACACAATTGTGTGGCATTCCTTCGTTTCTTTGTCCCTGTTCATGTTTTCTTTCGTCTTTTGTTTGGCAGTCTTCATTAAAAAAAAACATTGCCGGGGAAGGGGGGGGGGGAGATTATACAAAAATTTATTTGAAAAAGAAATCAGAAGATATAATGAAGAATTATTGACACACTTTTGCTTTTGTTTTAACGAAAACATCAGCAGACGGCAATGGAATATTAAAAACAATAATTACATTCTGCTCGGAAACAAGGATTGTTCAAGCTTTGTCTTTTTTTCTCCTATTCTGATAGGTTTTGTTTCCCAACGATGTTGCCTAACTTAGCAGTAATGTCAAGAGAACTCCTTGTAGGCCAAGTCTGAACTCAAAGTCATGTGGTGTACAAAGTCAAGATTGAATAGTTTAATGTCTGTAACATTGTCCTTTCCAGTCATAGACTAGAGTAATGAAAGAAATGGCACTCAAATGAGTCCAGATATTTCCGGTGAGACACACACAACTTTTACTTCTATTTTTAGTTCTCTTTTGTGGAGGCCACTATCTTGTGGAGTCCCAGGGACTGTAGACGCGCCCCTGCCCTCCCTTAAATCCGGCATTGTTGCAGCGTATTAAATAAATTTAACTTGAAACAGATTCACAAGACTGTAAGCTTGATTTAAAACAAAAACATTACTTCTTTTAGTTAAGTAATACAAATAGTTCAAGCGAAATAAATCAGGTCAGTGACGTTCAATAATAGTCTCAATGGTTAAGTCCAGATGTTTTTGTTTAGTGCTGTGAGTGAATTCTATCTATCTATCTATCTGTCTCTCTGTCTATCTAATCTATCTAATCTAATCTATCTAATCTATCTATCTAATCTATCTATCTAATCTATCTATCTAATCTATCTATCTAATCTATCTATCTAATCTATCTATCTAATCTATCTATCTAATCTATCTATCTATCTAATCTATCTATCTAATCTATCTATCTAATCTATCTATCTAATCTATCTATTTAATCTATCTATCTAATCTATCTATCTAATCTATCTATCTAATCTATCTATCTAATCTATCTATCTAATCTATCTATCTAATCTATCTATCTAATCTATCTATCTAATCTATCTAATCTATCTAATCTATCTAATCTATCTAATCTATCTAATCTATCTATCTATCTATCTATCTATCTATCTATCATCTATCTATCTATCTATCTATCTATCTATCTGTCAGCCAGTCAGTCAGTCAGTCTGTCTGTCTGCCTGTCTACACACCTTAAAGTTAGAATGTCAAATGATCTCTTATTTATATATTTCTTTGTCCATTCTCCTTTAGACACAATGAGAGAAAAGTCTGGAGAATAAATAACTAACAAGAAAAGAAAAACTCAAACAGCGTGAAGAAAAATAAATGTAAAAAAAAAATCAAATTAAAATTGAGATATATCTTCTCATACCCCATGCTTTCCCTGTCCCACGTTGAACATTTTCCTCCCGACATGCCAGTGTCATGCGATGGTCACGTCTGCTGGTCCTAATGAAACCATAGAAACAGTGGAAGCAGACGTAAAGCTGAACATTTCAACAGTTCATGGCACAAATTGAAATTCAACACCCTGTCGTTGTAATTTATGTCGTTGATTCAAGCACAGACTATCTGGAGCGAAGGAACTCTGTCAGTTTTATGTTAGTGTCATTTTTAGCGACCCTTTTAAAAAAAAAAGCAATTCTTTTTAGTCTGTGTGTTTGTCTGTCTGTCCATTTAACAGCCGCTTTCATCGTGCTCTAAATGGGTGCAACAGTAGCCTGTCAATAAACTATTTTTGAAACAGTTTAATCACTATCTATATGATCTGTGTACCTAGGAATATCGATATAATACGCATGCATTAAGACTATCTATATAATCTGTGTACGTAACTGAAAGCTACAGATATTCAGATTGAGAACAAAGCCATTGAACCAGAATGACCACTTAAAGAGCAAAGTTAATATTTTCTCTGAATGTCTCAATAGACGGTGACCATTTGCACACCGGTGTCGATACACTACCAACTGAAATACTTTTTTTAAAACTAACACAGGAAGTACAATTACTTTGCATTGTTGTAGTCGATTCTTTTCTTGTCCTGCTATAGGCCAGGGGCAGAGTAAAAGTGTTCTGGCCTGTTGATACGCACCATTTAAGTAACATAAAAAAAGTACCATTTAAATAAATGGTTGTTTGGATCTGAAACTATTCAGTTACTTACAGTTGTTATCAAAGTAATTACTTGCTGTGCGCTTTATTAAAAGCTCTAAGCAGTGTTTGTAAAGAGAGGTGTCCAATGACGAAGAAAACTGCTCAATGCAATTGGGTTGTCTGATTAAGATTGAACCGAACTAAATAATGCAAGAAATATAAAGTAAATGCGACATGATTTAAGTAAATTTCTTTCTAACTTCTTTAGGAAACATTTCCTTTTGACAAGGATCTTCAGTGCCTTTGGCATAACAGACCAATACCCTTTACAGCTTGTAGGATATATGTAGGTACATTTAAATTATGTACTTTTCTCCTTGCAAGTCGTAACTGTCCTGTACGGGACTCGAGTCAATATTGGCCTCTGGCATTGGGTGGCTCCCCTGTGAGTCACTGATGACTTCTGGCTGGTTGTACATCATTGGGGTGGGACTCTGTGAATTACTGATAGTTTCAGGCACGTAGCGACTCCCTGGTGAGAGATCCAAAGAGTCACCGACCTCTTGAGGCAGAATACCGTTCTCTGATTCGAAATAGTCGTTCGTGGAACTTTCATTCGGCGCCAGGTGCCTAAGCGACACTGTCTCTTCCCGGCCTTTTGGAAATCGTATATGGGCGTACTGTGGGTTGCAGCTAATAAGTTCAACCTCTTGTACCAATGGGTCAAATTTTGAAGATCTTACAGGTGATTTTAGTAATACTTTCCCTGGGTTCTGTAGCCAAGTAGGCAAGGATGTTCCCGTTAGCGATCTTCTGTTGAATTTGAAGATCCGTTCGTGTGGAGTTTCATTAGTAGAAGTACACAGTAATGATCGAATTGAATGAAGTGCCTGGGGCAACACAGATTCCCACTGTGATAGTTCCAACTTCCCTGAGTCCAATGCTAATAAAATAGCCTGCCACAATGTTTTATTCAGCTTTTCTATTTGCCCATTTCCTTTGCATTGTAGGGCGTTGTCCTGCTAGTGGCTATGCTCTTAGAATGTAGATATTCTGTAGTTTCTGTCGACATAAATGATGTGCCACGATCAGAGTGGGTGTAACTGGGTGTTCCAAAGAGGAAAAATAACTGGTCGAAGCACTTTATCACTGTCTTAGATGTCATATCAGGACAGGGAAAAGCGAATGGAAACCGCGAATATTCGTCAATCATTGTTAATAAATACTTGTTCCGAGTAGCTGATGGCAAAGGACCTTTAAAGTCAACACTAATTCTTTCAAACGGCTGTGTGGCCTTTATGAGCGTACCTGCAAATTTCTTTATAGAGTTGCGGTTTAATTCTATTGCAGGTTCTGCATTGTTGAATGGTCTGTCTGACCTCTTCAACCGAGAAGGGTAAGTTCTTTGACCTGACATAATGTAGAAGTCTAGTGACACCTGGATGACACAGGTAGTCATGGTACGTCTTCAGGCTACTTTGTTTCGTCATGGTTGCACAGTGCCTTCTAGACAAGGTGTCTGCTGCTGTGTTGGCGTTCCCAGGTCTATACTATATCAAACTTGAAGCTTGCCAGTTCCAATTTCCACCTTTGTATCTTATCGTTTTTAATTTTCTTGTCATGAGTGTCTATAAATATGTATGAAATAGACCGCTGGTCCGTAAGAAGGGTAAAATGATTTCCACACAAATAATGCTTCCATTTGCGAATAGCTTCAATTATTGCAGTTGCTTCTTTCTCTATGGCAGATTGATGCCTTTCACTAGGTGAAAGAGTTCTAGAGAAGAAGGCAATAGGTCTTCCATCCTGATTTAAAGAGGCTGCTACTGCGATGTCAGAAGCGTCTGTTTCCACAATTAGAGGATGGTCATACTTTATGGTGAAAATTGCTGCTTTCTGCAATTCTTGTTTCAAGTCTTCCAACGCTGTTTTTACTTATGTAGGTACAGGAAAAATTTGATTTTTCATTATAGGATACATTTTTCGGAGAAATTGGGTATCCAGTGAGCATAATATGCCAAAAGTCCTACAATCCTTTTCTGAGACTTCAGATCTTTTGGAGGTGGCAAATCTCGCAGAGCTTGAAATCTATCAGGGTCCGGCTTCATATGTCCTTTGGATATTTCATATCCAAGCAGCTTTACCTTCTTAGTAGCAAATACACTCTTACTTTCGTTGAAAGTTATTCCGTATTCCAGAGCTACCTTCTGAAAACGCAACAGATTTTTGTTATGAGAGTCTACATCTGTACAGAATATTGTTACATTGTCGACATAGGCAAACGTGTCAGACAACTTTTCTTTTTCTATAATAGTGTCTATGGTTTTCTGGAAGCAAGCTACACCGTTAGTGACCCCAAAGCGTATTCTGCAAAACTGGTACAGTTTACCGCAAGCTTCGAAAGCTGTGTATTTCTTTTCGCTCTGTTGGATAGGTATTTGGTGATAAGCACTCTCCAGATACAATGTGCTAAAGATTTCATACCTGGAAATTTTCTCCACCATTTCATCCACTCTTGGCATGGGGTAAGAGTCCAGGTAAGTAAATCTATTTATAGTTTGGCTATAATCAATGATCATTCGCTTTTTGTGCCGCTCATTGGTCGTGGCAAGGACTTGAGCTCTCCAAGGTGATTTGGAAGGTTCAATGATACAGTTTCGTATCAATTTCTGAACTTCAGCTTTAATAAATTGTTTGTCTTGGAAGGAGTAACGACGAGATTTAGTAGCAATAGATCTGCAATCAGGGGATACATTTGCGAACAATTGTGGTGCCTCTACCTTAACAGCATTGAGCGAGCAAACATGAAATGCAGGTCATGGAATGGAATGGAATTATCAGTTCTTTGTGTAATGCGAGGAAATCTAACCCAAGCACTACATCAGTGCAAAGTTCATCTAGCAACGAAAGTTTGAATTGATTGTAAACTTCCCCTTTGTATTTTAGCGATGCAAACATGTGGCCTCTTGTGACGCTTGACAGTTGAGATGACGCCATAGAAATTTTGTGCTTTGAACGTGTCACTGACCAATCGTACTCTCTTGGTATGTTTGAAGAAATGTAGCTTTCCCCGCTACCTGTATCAATTAGGGCTTTTAGGTTCACGCCATTTACAGAGATGTGTACTGTTGATTTAGTTAAACCAGGTACAGACGAATAGCAATTAGTGATGTTAGATGTGTAGAGTCCTTAATGCATCTACAATCTTTACAAGATTGTCTTTTAATCTCGTGGCTTGGAGATGTTTTGACTTTTGTTTTGGTTATAGGTGTGTTGCGAGACCTGCAAACCTTCGAAAAATGTCCATTTTTCCCTCAAAAATGACACATGCAGTCTTTGGCAGGGCTTTTCGCTCTGAGATGCCGACTAATTCCGCAAAAGAAACATTTAGTATTTACTGTTGCGTTTGTTTCTGAGTCCACCATTTCTTCGGTTGAGATTGCCGATGACGAAAGAGATGACTCTACCAATTGAAAAGGAGTACTAAACGAACTGGATTCTTTTTGGGCCATGTCGAGTGTCTTGGCAATATCTAAAGCCATTTTCAAGTCATGGGATCTTTTCTCAAGTAGCCTCTGTCTAATTACACTCAAACGCATGCCGCTAACGAAGGCATCGCGAATGGCGTCCTCTTCATTTTTGTCAGCACTAACAGCTCGGAACTGACAATCTCTGGCCATCACTCTCAGCTTGTGTACAAATTGATCAAGACTTTGATCGACTTCTTGTTTGCAAGTTGCAAGCAAATGTCTGGCCAATGTTTCATTAGGGGCCTTCACAAATAAATTCTCAAGAATAGATTTTGCTTCTGAGTATTTAGAACAGGTAGAAATATACTGATATAAGGATGGAGACACAAAGTTGCATAGCAGGTCAAACTGTTTGCTTTCACTAGCCCCTACCTTCGTTGCGAATCTGTCAAAACAAGAAATCCAATGTTTCCATGTAACTGAAGCATTAGTTGAACTAGGATAAGCATCCAGTCTATTGGGACGCAAAAACTTGTCCATTTAAGAATGGTAACATTGAAATAAATTGTAATATACTAAATCAATTCCTAACCTTAGAAACAAGGCTTTATTTCAATAAGACACGACTGATACACACAAGAACACAGTACAGACTGGTCACGATTCACAGACTGGTCACGATTCACAGACTGGTCACGATTCACAGACTGGTCACGATTCACAGACTGGTCACGATTCACAGACTGGTCACGATTCACAGACTGGTCACGATTCACAGACTGATCACGATTCACAGACTACGATAATGCGAACACGATTACAAATACTAGCACGATTACAAGCACGGGAAACACACAAGTTCATTTAACGATCACTCCAGTTGGCACGTAAAATAAAGCCTTCAATGTAACTTTTCTAGTTTTTGAGATGTAAACGTGACAGACGGACGGACAGATAGAACACACTAAACTAATAGCGTCTTTTCCTCTTGGGTGGGGGGCTGCTAAAAATAGTGTGCATAAGGGAAGGGTAATGTGTTTTTTTCCCGAAAGCTAAAGGAAATTTCTTAAAGCTTCTGAGATGTGAACAAATTTAAGCCAGTTGACAAGTTTTTAACTGGACAGTTTATCCATCTAGATCAGTGGTTCCCAAACTATTTTTGGTCTCGCAGACCCCTTGCCATGTTTTTCAGTTTTCGGTAGACCCCCCGCATTTGTCTCTAACTGATTACTATGCCATATATATTCATTGATGAAATGAAGCAAAAAGAAATTAATATGCATTACATGAATTGACTAGACAAAAAAAAAATAAACGCCTACTGGTGGGCAGCTTTGATAATACAATATCAATATTGGGCTTCAATTCAGTTAGGGAAATATTATATAACTTCTCGATTAGATGATTGTTTGACTGTTTTAACTTTGGAAATTGGGAAAATGCTTCATTACTTGATACACAAAAACACTGACATTATGCCTTCGTTTTGATCAAATTTTGGTTATCACATTCAAGCTGCAAGTTAGCCTTAAATTAAATGTAACAAGTCTGTTAAATAGACTGTATCAGATTCCCTCTTAATTTTTTGTTTTAAAATTGGATCTTTGGCACCCAAAAAAATAGTGCCAAACATAATCCTTTCGACAACTCTCATATGGATCAAAGTTTCAGGCAGTTGTTTATGGATTTCTTGATTCATAACAAAAGGAAAATATAATAATAACACAAATTATCAAGCAAGGTTAACTAGTCCAGCTTTTTTATTGTTTAGAAGTATGTCGTTTGCAAAAAATTACATAAGAACTTTTTAGTGTCCTAACTCATTTTATCATTACACCTTTGAACTGCATTTTTTCTTAGAGAAAGTTTTATCAAGATATCAGATATAGGAATGTGTAAAACAGGTTTTAAAACCTCTTCAATGGCTGGCAAAGTCAATGTAGTGTGCAGTTTTCTAGAGTTTGATATAGGCCTAAGTAAAAATATTGTAAGACGCTCACAAACCCCTTTTCTTTTTGTGATGCTAAATCAAACATTTTTTTTTTGTTCTATGGCTCTATTCTGAAACTTAAACGCTTGGAAATGTACATTTCATATCTCAAGCTATTTTATCACGTTGGCGTCGTCTCAAGTGATGTTCCACCTCAGATGGTTTCATAGCGACTTAACTTCAAACTTTGTTACATAAAAGGCACATAGACAATTACTTCTTTGACAGAATGAAGCCAAAGTTTTATTAACCAATACTTTAGTTTCTTCCGTTCTTTTTACATTCGTCCATGTACACGATTATTTTCAAGTCGACACTATTTAAAATAAGACTAATAGGGTTAAAATTCAGTGGATTTAAGTAAGGTACAAATCATAAATTGACAATGAAATGTAAAGTCTCGACATGCTTAAACAAGATCTACTATCGTAGACCCACATGTACAGGTCATAGACGACCAATTTATTATTTTCACTTCCGTAGACCCCCTGGAAGTCCTCGTAGACCCCTTGGGGGTCTATACAGACCACTTTGGGAACCACTGATTTAGAATGTATTTAGGTGTGTTTTCTTCGCTTGGTTCTTGTGGATAAAAAATGTAAATAAAAAAAAAAAGAACTTCCTTGATCTTTGATTCAATTTTATATGGAGTACGAAATTTACAAGCTTTTCTCTCTTGTCCATCTCAGGTTTAGTCTCTTGTTTTTTTTTCTCTCTCTCCATGTTTCTTCACATACTGCATACGTTTGCTTATAAATGTCTCTTTCTCTCTCTCTCTCTCTCCTCACATCTATCAGTTACTGATATAGTTTCTCTTTTTCTCCTCTTGCTCTCTTTCTCCCTCTTTCTCTTTTCGCCCTCTCTTTCTCTCTCTCTCTTCTCTTTCTCTCTCTTTGTACTCTCTCAACAACTCTACAGCCCGTGAATACGTCCGAGGAGAAGCATACCAAGGGGCGGAACTGACACCCATTACGTATGCAAAGTGAGCAGCATCTCCCTTGAAGAAGGGGGGGGGGTAATCAAGCGAAGGTGGGGGAAAGGGACCGTTAAACAATTTATATCTCTTGGCATCGGAAGAACGTGCCCCCCACCCCCCATTTCATCCTTCCTCCGGCTTGCTCTATCTCTCAGTATTCCGTATTCCTCTAGGGTGATTGATAAATTGTGAAGTTTGTCTCAGAGTTGGCCATGGATCTTTGTTCGGGGATTAGTGTGTGTCCGCTACACAGACTTTGTTTGGGAATTAGTGTGTGTCCGCTATACAGTTTTTGTTGTTTTGATATATCAAAAAAAATCATTTAACTATGGGGATATTTTACTTGGCCCTACGGCATGTGCATGTCTCATTTTCATAGCATCACATAACTAAGAATACCACATAACTAGTTTTAGATAACAGCTTAAAATGCCATGTATCGCAATATACATTTAATATGTTATGCATTATATATATATATATCACTTACCAGCATCACATGTAAAATCCTAGAACACATAATATGTAGCAACATCATAAACCACTTAGACAAACAAAATGTCCTCACACCATACCAACATGGCTTTAGGAAATATAGGACTAATTGATGATTTTTCTAAAGGTTTAGATAATAGTGAACAGATTTTTCTAAGGCTTTTGACAAAGTTCACCACCATAGTTTGCTTAAAAAATTAAAATGTTTTGGCATTAATGGTCCACTGCATCAGTGGATTAAAGATTTTCTGATAGGGAGAGAACAAACTGTAATAATAAATGGCTCTACATCAACACCGATAAAAGTAAACTAAGGTATACCTCAAGGAACAGTTTGGGTCCACTACTATTTTAAATTTACATAAATGATTTACCAAATTGCATTACTTCAGGAACAAAAGTCAGATTATTTGCAGACGATTGCATAATATATAGAACAATAAAAACAACACAAGACACAGATATTTTACAAAGAGAATTACATGAATTACAGAAATGGGAATCAAATCGGAGCATGTCTTTCCACCCAGAAAAGATTGTCAGTTGTTAAGAGTAACAAAAAAATTAAAACAAATTAATTCCACTTATCTTATTCATGGCAAACCAGTAACACAGACTAAAAACGCAAAATGCCTAGGTGTTATAATAAATGAAAAACTGTCATGGAATCCACATATTGATAAAACTATAAAAAAATCAAACAAAGCATTAGGATTTATTAAAAGAAATTTCTATAAATCAAATAAGAACATAAAACTAAAATGTTATTTAACCTTGGTTAGGCCAATAATAGAATATGCATCCTCCGTTTGGGACCCCTCAACTCAAGAAAACATTAAGAAACTGGAACAGACACAAAATAGAGCAGTGAGATTCATAACAAATGAATATTCACATTTGACTAGAGTAACACCTATAGTAAAATCACTAAATTTAGAAAGCCTTCAGGACAGAAGACTCAAAAGTAAAGTAGCAATTATACATAAAACACTGAACCATAATCTTCAAATACAAAAACAAAATTTAATAAAAATACTCTGAAAGACACAAAGATAAAGGCACATTCCTCGTCCCATATGCTAGGACAAATTTGTACAAATACTCCTTCTTCCATAGTGCTATTAGAGCATGGAATGGGTTGGCTAAGCTAGCCAGGAAAACCAGTGACTTGGCAGAATTTAAGTCATTGGTTAATATGCATGACTAAATGCATGACGCGTAGGACGTAATCATCTTCTTTTTTGAAGTAACGTCTGTATTATATAAGATAAGAAGATAAGATATATATAAGCCACAGCGGTGGTACTCTTTCCTGGCCTCAGCGTGGCACCCTCGTGGTAACGCCCATCATTAGAGCACATGAATATGTGAACAAGGAGAATAAACACAGCCCCCAGATAGCTTCCGCAGTAGGCTCTGGCGTATTGCCCCAATTGATATGCCGTTCCACAAGGTTATCACACGCTTATGTGGCGCCTTCTCACTGTTAGTAGAGGTACAGTGTAGAAATTCAGATATAATCTCTAATACAGTTCGGCCTCCGACCTCGCCGTTAAGGGACAACTGGACTAAGCTCAAGGAGCCCACTACGCACTTGTACAACTATTTGAACTGGCTAAATCTTCAGTGTGTAGTCACGTTAAATCTACAACCCTTATATTTGTTAGCCATTAGTATCAAGACACCATTCTCCAAACATTTCAGCGAGAAAGAATGTTATTCAAATACACATTATGGTTTCAGTGGTTTTAAATCACTAAGCATATATATATATATATCAATGAATGCCATCTTTGCATGCCTTCGATTTTGAAGATTAAAGATGAGTGCATTGTTTCACTTGACTAAACAAACCCAGTTGCAGCCTGCATACTATGACATCTTCTCTACGAGGCTAGTACTATGACATCTTCTCTAAGTAGGTAGTGCTATGACATCTTCTCTACGAGGCTAGTACTATGACATCTTCTCTGCGAGGCTAGTACTATGCCGTCTTCTCTGCGAGGCTAGTACTATGACATCTTCTCTGCGAGGCTAGTACTATGACATCTTCTCTGCGAGGCTAGTACTATGACATCTTCTCTACGAGGCTAGTACTATGACGTCTTTTCTGCGCGGCTAGTACTATGACATCTTCTCTACGAGGCTAGTACTATGACGTCTTCTCTACGAGGCTAACACTATGACGTCTTCTCTACGAGACTAACACTAGGACGTCTTCTCTAGCTTGAACCTGCTGGCTTTTATAAGGCTAAAAATTGATCACGAAATTTCCGATTGTTTTAAAACTTTGAATCACTAAATCTGTGTGGAGGTTAGTCAATGAACGAAAGTATATATGATGCTGAAAGTATAGGCTACAATACACAAGAATAGTTTTGAGGTTTTGATTAAAACTATTACATTCAACTCTATAATATTGACTATTGTATTATTGATATACAAGTGAACCTATTGATGTCGGAACGAGACAGCTGGAGATCACTTACAAAGTTGGCAGGATACAAAGTTGAGGCTGTCGAGGACAGTCGTATACGGCGAAAAGAAAATCTAAATCGACCACCGTCGGAAAATGGTTATGTCTGCGATGGATGCGGCAAAGTATGTAGGTCGCAGCTGGGGCTGCGTAGTCACGGGAGGTACTGTAACCGTCATCAATCTTAGGACTCGAAGACAAACCTTATTTAATTGATGCCACAAATTTAGTTCATAATTAAATTTTAAGTTTTCTTTATTAGACTGTACTTATCCCATGGAAACACCCCCGGGGACCCCCACCTCCCACACCCGTGGTACGCTTCTTGCACTTGGACACACAAAACATGTCACTCAACTAATGAAAGGGAAAGAACTCTAGATAGAAACCCCTGAAATCAGTTGTATAATTGTTTCAATCCCGCAATGCCGACATCCTTGAACAAGTTTCCACCGAGTGACTCGAGTAAATCAGCTTCATCCAGGGCACGTTCTACAAGCACTTCTGCTCCTTCCACCGAGCAGACGACAAGAGCTGGGCCCGCCATCTCTTGAACTTAAAGGAGGCCGGTGTCAAGAGGTACTGTGAGGGGGGAAATACGGGGGGCTCAGCCAGTCCACCCTGAATTGCAATGAAATTAAGTGGCCCACCCTTGCGGGCCCATGAATAAAAGATGTGGGAACGGCTTGTCTCGACTGTATCAAACAGATGTTTGGACTGTTCTAGTGTCAACGTCAAACAAGGGAGAGAACACCAGGAGGGGAGAGAAGAGTATCAAACGGAGATAAAAAAGAGCGCGACAGAGAGAGAGAGAGAGAAGAGTTGTGGGGAGTAGATCGCAAGGTATCACAGGAGTACATCAAAAAATCCAAACCGAAGGTGTTGTGCTCGAACCCAAATAACAGCTATTGATTTGAAAATGTTGCCTTGGCTGACTCCAGGCTGACATTCTGACAGACTTTCTATTCTCACATTGATGTCTGACCTATATCGGAACAGACAAGTTTATTGCCATACTCACGAGGGTGTATTCATAAAATCATTCTAATTTTAAATTAAACTGAGATTGAAAGAAAAAAAAATATACCATCGGTGAATTGGGTTGACCACACAATACCATCGAAGAATGTTAATCACTTTTATTCATAGAATTTCAGTAAATTACGAGTCTGGAAACACTCTACTAAAAAAAATATTTTTTACATGATTTAAAAACAAATACAAAAATTCTAATATTAAATTTCGGAGATAGGATGAGGGACCAGAGGACTGTTATAGTTCTACACGTCAGCACGTGAAGCGTGGGGCCTAGGCGCAGATTGACATGAGCTCTCGTATAAAGCTGGGCCTGCTTATAACGAGCGGATATAAATTGACTGATCAATAAATTAAGGACTTTTTTATTATTATTATTATTAGCATCTTATGACCCGTTGTTTCTACGAGGCTATCGTTGTTAAACAATTCTCCTTGGCATCAATAAACAAGATTACAAAGAGAGTTTGTGTTATCACACAAACTCAGAGGCGGTCCCCATCGAAGTCACCAATGGACCACGAATTTTTCAGCCATAGTCTTGTTTTGATCGTTTAAATTAATACAATTGTAAGCGGCCTTATGGGGTGGTAACTGGGGCTAGCGTTCCAGGCCCGTGCCTGAGGGTGGCCCGCGATTGCAGATTTCCTTGTCACCTTCAAATTCGCAATCCAGATGAGTTCTCATTAACTAGAGATTGTTACTAAATATTTTAGAAGCTTTCCCGGCATCTTTTAGACACCAATTACCATGCAATCTCTTAAAATACCGTTCAGTTGCGGTAAAGACAGCATCTTATGACCCGTTGTTTCTACGAGGCTATCGTTGTTAAACAATTCTCCTTGGCATCAATAAACAAGATTACAAAGAGAGTTTGTGTTATCACACAAACTCAGAGGCGGTCCCCATCGAAGTCACCAATGGACCACGAATATTTCAGCCATAGTCTTGTTTTGATCGTTTAAATTAATACAATTGTAAGCGGCCTTATGGGGTGGTAACTGGGGCTAGCGTTCCAGGCCCGTGCCTGAGGGTGGCCCGCGATTGCAGATTTCCTTGTCACCTTCAATTTCGCAATCCAGATGAGTTCTCATTAACTAGGGATTGTTACTAAATATTTTAGAAGCTTTCCCGGCATCTTTTAGACACCAATTACCATGCAATCTCTTAAAATACCGTTCAGTTGCGGTAAAAACAGCATCTTATGACCCGTTGTTTCTACGAGGCTATCGTTGTTAAACAATTCTCCTTGGCATCAATAAACAAGATTACAAAGAGAGTTTGTGTTATCACACAAACTCAGAGGAGGTCCCCATCGAAGTCACCAATGGACAACGAATATTTCAGCCATAGTCTTGTTTTGATCGTTTAAATTAATACAATTGTAAGCGGCCTTATGGGGTGGTAACTGGGGCTAGCGTTCCAGGCCCGTGCCTGAGGGTGGCCCGCGATTGCAGATTTCCTTGTCACCTTCAATTTCGCAATCCAGATGAGTTCTCATTAACTAGGGATTGTTACTAAATATTTTAGAAGCTTTCCCGGCATCTTTTAGACACCAATTACCATGCAATCTCTTAAAATACCGTTCAGTTGCGGTAAAGACAGCATCTTATGACCCGTTGTTTCTACGAGGCTATCGTTGTTAAACAATTCTCCTTGGCATCAATAAACAAGATTACAAAGAGAGTTTGTGTTATCACACAAACTCAGAGGCGGTCCCCATCGAAGTCACCAATGGACCACGAATATTTCAGCCATAGTCTTGTTTTGATCGTTTAAATTAATACAATTGTAAAAAAAATCATTTGGCGTTTTTTTTTTCACATAAAAGCAAACAGGACAACACTTTGTCTTTAATTAAAACTCCTCTAACTCTTCTGGAATAAGTAGAGTAGAGATCCAACTGATCACATAAAAATCAGAATGGAAACCTCCCAGACAGTGTCGGAGGCACCTGGTGCGGTAGCACAATTCACCGGCTTCCCATACGAACTGAATAGTGCACTATTACCCACTAGTAGGCCTACTAATCCTGATCACTGATCATAATCGCTATATCTACTTTATAGGTCTAGACTATAGCTCTAGAATATACAATATATATATATAGAGTCTAGAGCTAAAATAGATCTAGAATATAGAATATATATAGAATCTAGAGCTAGACTAGATCTAGATTTCTAGACTAGTTCTAGATGTAATCTAGATATCTAGGTCTAGACCTAGTATCTAGACTAGGTCTAGACCTAGAATCTAGACTAGACCTAGACCTTAAATCTAGACTAGGTCTAGATCTAGAATCTAGACTAGGTCTAGATCATGATCTATAACTAAATATAGAATCCAGGCAATATCTAGAATTTAGATCTGTAATATAGATCTAGAATAAAATTCGTATGACTTTACAAGTTTAATCTTAAAATTACTAGACCTAGAGTAAGGCCAAATTATGATCAGGATAAGATCTAGTAGGTCTACTTCTTGATAATAGTGCACTATGCTGTTCGCATCACATTCACTTCTTAATGTCATACTACTGTTTACATAATAAATAAATCTGCACCCCTATACTGTAAGAAGATAAAACTATTTTCTTAATAATTTATAAATGTAGATTTTATTCAAATTGTTTAATACGTTTAAATCTAAATCTAGATCTACATCTGGCCTCTATTAAGTCTAAGGTAGATTGTTGTCGATTGTAGCATGAAGATATATCAAAACTACGAGCTATAAAACTATTTTTTAAATATTTTTTTTTAACTTTCAACTAAAACTAACTTCGTATTAAAATTATTTTTTAAAAACAACATTTGAATCAGTATTCTATTCCTTGAGTTAGTTAATAAATGAAAAATATATTTTATAATGATCCATTGATACTTTTTCCATTGTGACCTTAGATGCAAATTTGTTGTACCAATTCGCGAATCTATGAATGAAGCTTGATTTATTAATGAAGAAGTCAGTCCCCCTTTTGGAAAGACATACCTCCCCTGAAGTTTTTCATTGAAAAGTTGTGTGTTTTTTTTTAAAATCTGCTTGCATAGATAATTTAAAAAATTAGATGGTTCACTTTCGGAAAAGAAAAAAGTAGCCGTTGCATCAGAACTTTGAATGATCTAAAATATCATGATATCCAATTTTCATTTTCTCTTCTAGTTTCTGAGATCTAAACGAGACGGACGGACGGACAGACAGGCTACACAAAAATAATAGCGTCTTTTCTCCTTTCGGGGGCCGCTAAACATAGTAGCCAAATTAACATTCAATAAGATTTGAATAGGAAAACGCGTAGTGATCAAGTTTGAACCGATAACACGAACTCTGCCTTTTCTACAAGAAAGAGTCATAGGTCATTTATAGATAGTGTTGTGACATAAATGCAACTTTTGAAAAATTGATTTTTTAAAATGAAAATTAATAAAGAAATATAGTGTTTTCTTAACTTACAAAGAAACGACCGCGTAATAAAAATTGCCGAGGTATTTAATGTCATTAACGCACACTATTTTTGGCTACTTTTCATCTACAACGGTTGACCGAGGGGAAAAAATGCGGGAGTATATTTTGTTCATTATTTACTTTGAAAACCCGCGGTGTAGCCTTTCGGCGAAAGTCTGATCTGCGAACGTCAAGAGACAACTGTAGCTCCTATCACACACCTTGTTCTTAAAGAAAATCAGATTGGGTTCGGCATTCGACTGCGCATCGGGAGAGAAGATACATAATATTATTATTAGTGCAAAGCGACAAGCCGGGAAAGTTCTGTAACTAAATCTGCCTGTGACAGTCTAAGCAACTAATTGATATTGCAAGTGTTCTGGATCTCCTCCGTATTTAATACTTACTTTCCGACTTCAGAGTGTTGAGCAGAAATTAATATTATATCTAGTGTGCTCATTTTTTATGCAAATTGTTTCTGAATCATTAGTTGCGTTTATTTACCTTAAAAGGCGAAATCTTTCCTGCAGAACAATTACAATACATTATGTAATTATTGAGATGCTAATGGTACAGTACCAACGTAAGGTACTATGTTTAGTAGCAAAAATAACAACTACAGCGTTAGAGGCGAACGAGCCCGTTAGCGTGATGTTGTGCGGTACATATAGGCTTAAGGCCCCGCATTTTATATTCGCTCAGGGCCCCGCGCTCTGCTTAGGCCGCCTCTGGATGTACAGACAGACTAAGTCACAGATAGATTGCTAGATAGATAGATAGCTAGCTAGATAGATAGATAGAATCATTAAATAATGAGGGGAACTTGGTTCAAGTGGTATATCTCTACAACTCAGTACAAATCTATTGATTGAACAAATCGATTATTGGAAAAGTATTTGAGCAGCAATTATCTCGTTTCATCGGATCTTGCTTTTTACATCTCTACATTTTCTAAACTATAATGCGGTCAATCAATAGATACTAAGATAGTCTACGCTTAGGGCTGGATTTAAATATGTGGCGGAACCTACAATTTTTCGAAAGCTTTAATAAAGATCCACTAATGACTGAAAATACTTATATCTAAAAGCTTGGTATAATTTAATAGAAAGAAATAGAGTGCTTGTAAATTTAATCTTACTTTCCTTTAAAAAAATATTTAATATGCCTATTTTAGTTTTAAAAAGTGTATATTTTTGACTTTGTGAAGGGCAAGCCCTTTGGAGCTGCATTTACTTATAACTGCTTAACCACGATCTTTGCCAAATGTAAAAAAAAAACAAAAAAAAAAACTTCAAAGTTTCTGACTCGTCGAAATTGGATATATTTTGTATCTATTATGTGGAGGCCCCTTTGGTTTGGGGCCCTGGGGCTGTAGCCCTGCAAGACCTCCCTTAAATCGGGTTCTGTCTACACTATAAAGATATATATTAAGGGTTGAGACGAGAGAGAGAGAGAAAGAGAGAGAGGTAAAACGAAAGAACGAGGGATGTATGATCTATAGAGAAAAGAAAGTTATTTCGAGCAATGGAAAGAAAGAAAGAGAAAGCTTTGAATTAATAAATAACTTCTCTTGTTTCTGTTGAAACATTGACAATGTACTTCTCCTTCAGTCTAGAGGAATACGAAGGGATCTTGCTACAAGAGACACTATAAATAGATGCACACGTTGGTTGGACACAAGAACAAAAAGGAGCAACTTTGTTTATTCCCTACGAAGTTGTCTCTTTGTCCTCACCACTGTACACTAGTTGGGCTTAATGGAGTACAATGACACTAGTCAACAAAATCTTCTGTCTTGACTGCTCATTTCTTTGGAATAGAATTAGAGATCTAATAGTTTAGGACTGGAGCATTGTGGGAAAAGAATAGAGTGGGAGAGTTATAGAGAGACGGAGAGAGTAATAGAATAAAAGACAGTAAAGATACATAAATAAATATATAAATATATATTTAAACTGATAGCTGAAAGATGTGACAGATACATTAGGGAGAAAATAGTTTTTTTTTTACTCCTAATAAATGTAGACACTTAGACAAACTTAAACAAAAAAAGTCATGCACTTTGAATCATAATTAAACAGTCATTGAGGTCTTGTGTGAGAACTGACCTACTGATGTCTCACTGTGTAATGGTATAAGTGAGAATTAATCAATGATGTCTCGATGTCTGAGAACAAACCGATTGATGTCTCGATGTCTGAGAACTAATCGATTGAGGTTTAGCTTTGTGACCGTTCATCCATTAAATTCTGAAATTTCAACTACTAATATCTACTGTAGACGAAGCTTACCTGTAAGAGACCCAGTGACCTCTAATGTCCGGAGGCATAGGGGTGCTGACTAATTGGTGCCTGACTTTATGGAGTACACGGGCGCAGCTTTGCTCCCTCCAGTCTTCCCTGTAGACAAAGTGGGGTATGGAGGCGCCCACCACTGTTAGGGCTGCATGGGGAAGATAAAATATGACATTTGAACTTTGATATTTTAATAATAGCGTGAGTTATTAACACGAAATTTGAAATGTGTAGGACTACTAAAAGGAGATTGACATTAATATTTCAGATGTGACATATTTCCATCCATTTGCTTTATCTCCATGTATGGATATGGCTAAATTTAACGAAGTATAACATTAATGTGTGATTATTGTTTTATAATTGATAACACAAAACAATCCGTTTTAGAGTGCGTGAACATAGAAACAAACTTCAATAATAATAACAATAAAAAAGCTTATATTGAATGTTATTGTATTAATCAGTCATTTGATTAAATTTGTAGCAGATCTAAACTAACACTAATAAATCTGTACCATCAGAAATATATTTAAAAACTTGTATTTTGTTTAGCGTAATTTCATGCTTTTAATGTTCTCAATGTATTCTGATCCTATCACTTGTCTGGACCACTTGGTAAAGGACGGTGGGGGAGAGGGGAAGCTGGGGGGTAGCTGCGAGAATGTTACCGTGATCGCTTTTTAAATTCATTTTAGATAAACAAATATTTTTAAAAAGTTTTACGACTTGAAGTCGAACTAGAGGGCTCCAGTCTGTTTAGAACAGCCTAGGAACCACTGGGCCAACGAAGTGACTATGAAAAAATAATTTTATAGTTATCTATTGTTCGAATTTTAAGCGGCGACTTAATTCTCTACACAAAGTATAAAGGGGAATAATTAAACTTATATTACCGCATTTGTTAAGTAAAATTTCTTTCCCCTGTTGGATACAAAACAAATTAAAAAAAAATTATAAATAGTTAATTAACTAGTTGGTTAATTTTTAAAAATTGTTTCTTGTTTTGTCAGGTACAAGAAATAATTGTGCAAAATTTCAACTTGATCCGAGATTTGGTGTCGGAGAAATAACGTGTACAAACTTCTCACCAGACAGAGTGAGTTGATATAAGCTTTGTCAAAACTGTTCATTATCTAATCAGATCAAATATTTTTAAAAAGCGTGTTATGTACAGACATCACCTTATACGCATCAAATCAGCTTAATCGGATCAGTTTCCTCTTAGGGCTACTCTCTACAGAACAAACAATAATACCATTTCTATCATTCAGAAACATGTTAATATCTGATTGTAGAACTCTTTCACGTATGGAGACCGAACTTTTCTATGATGCCACCGATGTCACACATGATATCGGTTGCCCTGTTTTCTACATAAACATTGGTTGACACCGCTGACGCACTAAGGTTTCGAGTATTGCCTCTGTCATACATTTCTCGTTTGTTTCTGCTGACCACTGATTCGTTGACCGTTGATTCATCAAAGCTTCGTCAAGGATTGTAAGCTCGTAAACATGAAGCCAAGACATTTATAAAAGTATTTTACTTGGAGATAGTCTCTTATTTCGCCATAATTAGATCACCAATTTCTCTCTTGTGGTCCTTAGAGCTACCTTTGTAGATATAGTCATCTATCTATCTATCTATCTATCTATCTATCTATCTATCTATCTATCTATCTATCTGTCTGTCTGTCTGTCTGTCTGTCTGTCTGTCTGTCTATCTATCTATCTATCTATCTATCTATCTATCTATCTATCTATCTGTCTGTCTATCTATCTATCTATCCATCTATTTATCTATCTATCTATCTATCTGTCTATCTATCTATCTATCTATCTATCTATCTATATCTATCTATCTATCTATCTATCTATCTGTCTATCTATCTATCTATCCATCTATTTATCTATCTATCTATCTATCTGTCTATCTATCTATCTATCTATCTATCTATCTATCTATCTATCTATCTATCTATCTCTACATATATAGCTGCCATGAATATTTATACACACAATAATAATCTATTCATTCCTTCGTAGCAGCCACTTTCTCCTTTCCTTGTGTGTCTGTGTGTGTGTCTGTGTGTTTGACTCTACAACGTATATTAAATCTCGTATGCTGTATGAAAATCGTTTATCAAACATTTTTTATTTCATATTTTTGCCCTCGGATTTACGGGGAAAAAAAAGAGGGGCGATGTCTGCTTTAATCAAACCCACACATATGAAAATCTATCTCCATGTATACACTGGCACACAAATTTTTGCCGAGCCTCTGCAACTCCCTACACGCAGATGCCGCCTATGTTATGTCCTTTATCTGTAGACTAGAAGAACAAAGGGCATTAATTCTCCAGCACGATAAACTAATATTGTCTTGTGGAAAAGGGGAGATAATACAGAAGTGGAGGTGGACAGTGTGTGTGTGTGTTATCATCGGATTGTGTCTTAATGTGAACAGGAAGTGGACATCGAGCCTAATCTTCAAATTTCCCAACTCTCTACAAATCTAGAGCCCTTTTTTCTGTTCCAAGAAGATTGCCAATTAAAGTTTTGACTAGAGCACCATCTCTAGAGACCAATATTTTCTTGTCTATGTCCCTTGTGTAATGGTCAGAACGAGTTGATTACTTCCCATGAGTGAATTCCCCTCCCCTTTTTCTGATCCTCTCTATGGAGATTGTTTTGAACTGACCAGACAAGCTAAGAGAAAATTGTTAAAAGACTAGGGTCACAGACAAACCTGACCTACTTTCAAGTTCCCTGACAGCTACATGATGTCTAGGTATAGAGTTTAGAATTATAAAGTTAGCTTTGAAAATTGATCAAGGAAAAAATACGAAACATTAATACTTTAAGAACAAAGAGTACATTTCTATTGCCAAGTCACCTCCCTTAGCGAACTCAAGGATTGGAAGTAATAACTTTTGTTTTTGAGACCTAATGGTTTCAGGATTGTTTGTCTAGCGCAAGAACTGCATTGAATATCTTCAAAATACACAATTCGAGCAATATGTTACGTTCTGAGAACAGCCAATGGAACAATTTTTCATTGATTGGAAAGAGAAGACTTTGATGCAAAGCTGAGAGTTTTATGTTCATTGAAATTCCACAATCTATAACAGGAACATAAATATAAACTCAATTTTATGACTGTATTGAATTAAAAGATTAAATGTCGATCTTACAAAAAAAAAAAAAGACATAGTTTGGTAAAATAGTACGATTGAATAAAATACGTCATTTGAATGATAATTTTCTTGTGTCAAATGAAATGAGAAGAGAAATATTTCAGAAATGAAATTGTCTCTTGGGTAAGAAATTTTCGATATTTTTGTTACAAATTTAAAAAATTTCTCTTAAAAAGTCGAATCAATATATTTTCTTTTTCTTTCTTTTTTGTTATTAACATTTTTGATTATATTATTTACATTTAGTGTTTCAATTTCATCACGATGTTTACTGGTTGGAGGAAAATGGATTCTGTTTGTTGGACTAATACAATTCTGAACTCAATCTACATTTCTGATGAAGACGTCATCCTCCTCCTCCTCAGTTCTTTGACTCACGTCGTATGGATGTTGTGAGGAGGTGTGTACTCAGGTCCATCCCCTGTCAGCAGCTGTAGTTTAGCAGATTATCAAGACAGGCTGGTCGATTGTTTCAGGTTGTCCAACCAGCTTTTGTTTAGACGACTTTTCCTTGATGCTCCCTCCACTGTACCTTGAAGGATGACTTTTGACAGGGAGAGTCTTGTCTTACAATAGGATGGAACCAGTTCAGCTTTCATCTCTTCACAGTTTTCAGGAGTTCTTCCTTTTTACCAGTCAGAATGTTGACTTTTAAAAATACAAACTTGTTTGTAGTCTCTTTAAATAGGTTAACTGTTCCAGACGAACTAGACATAAGTCTTCCCTTCCTATTTCACGCTTGGAAGAAAAAGAACATCTCTCAGCATTTATTTCTGTTCCTTTATCTTTATCTATCCCGGACCCTATCTGTTGGACCGTTGGGGCACCATGCAAGATTTTTTGACTGTCTTTCTCCATTCCTCTCTGTCTTTTACCTTAGTTAGAGGTTGGCAGGCCCGTCCTTTCTTCCATATTGTCTTCCCATCGCTTTCTCTGTCTGCCTTTTCTTCTTTTTCCTGGTAATGTTCCCTGAAGGAAGGTTTTGCGAGCTCCAAAGACCTTGTAATATGATAATAGATGTTTATTCAAGCAAATAAAACAGTGATGAAAGGAGCAGGGTGAGTGAAGTGTGCCAACTTTATGATGGGAAAGTGAAGTGTGTTACATTGTGATGGGGAAGTTAGGTGCCCTAATATTATGATGGGGGAAGTGAAGTGGGCGATTAATGTGATGGCAGCCAATGTAATAACGTTAGCCAGACTTTTGTGTCTTAGAAATTTCGTGAAGATAGCAAGCGCGTGGTCTCCTAAAATATTGTAAATTATATGAATTTCGAGATATTGACAACTCCTTTCATCAGATCAGATACCAAGTGCGAGCTGTTGTATCTATTTATAAACTTTTTAAAACCCATTTCCCTCAAATGTCAGCCTTTTTATTTTTCATACAGAAAACCAACATCGGCTAGCAAAGGTTGTCCTGATATCGATACTCTTTCCCAAAGGTCATTGCTGTATCGATACTTTTTCCACGTTATCAATTCATTCCACTGACGTGGAAAAAATAACCAATGACGCGAGCGCCGCAGGCGATACCAACTTTCACGTCCACCAAAAAAACAAAACTCCAATACTAGGAGCCAATGAATTCGGTACCCAAGAGTCCCCCCCCCCCCAAAAAAAAAATTATATAAAAAGTTGGCGTAGGTTAAGCCCCAGGGCCACAGAATATCCAATATGTCGTGTGATATTGTTTGAGCAGCATACAGTAACTGGTGGCTGAAGTAAACAATACAGAGGAGGGAATGTTCCAGACGATATGATCTCAGAGTTTCTCAAGCAGAAGACATCAATACGCCAATAAGCTTCAAGGGAAAGCATATTACATAAGAAAAAGTGTGCTAAATTTAGCGCCGTTACATGAAGGAAGGCCATCTTTTTAATTTCACGCTTCTATCGTAGATATGCGACTAGAGCAGACAAATTACTAGCATTAATTTTTTTAAAAACAACAACTTTGAAATAGGTAATCATGTAAGTGAATAACATTATCATAAGAACTTTCAGATTTAAAGAATTTCAATTTACGAAAATATTTTTGCTGATAAAGCGTAGATAACCAAAAATTATCTTTTTCAACTAATGTCAACTTTATTATGTATAAATAGTGTTGTATATCCTTTGATATACAATTCTATATATTTGTTTCTAGAATCCAAGAATCACGATGTTTGGACAAAGACATTATTATTTTAATTTCTGATGGAACGTTCGAAATATCAAGTCATTAGACTCATTGGACTCAAATATCAAGTCATTAGACTCATTGGACTCAAATATCAAGTCAGTAGACTCAAATATGAAGTCATTAGACTCGAATATGAAGTCGTTAGACTCAAATATGAAGTCATTACACTAAAATATCGTCATTACACTCAAATGTTAAGTCATTAGACTCAAATATCAAGTCGTTACACTCAAATATTAAGTCATTACACTCAAATATCAAGTCATTACACTTAAAATCAAGTCATTAGAGTCAATTAGATCAATCAGAGCATTCTCTAAGATAAAAAAAATATTAATTTTTGTCTGAAATAACTCAATTATTTTATCACAGTCCATTAAACAAGAAATCTATAATTCCCAATAAAGCTTTAATTTGTTCGTCTTCTGATGTACTAACTCAGTAAAGGTTCCACCATTTCAAAAAGAAAATCTGTTCAATTATTTGGTTCAACTGTCTAAGAAGTATGAAATGAAAGTAAAGCATTCAAAAGTTTGTTTATAAGTTGACATCAAAGACTAGCCACAAGTTATACAGTTTCTGCATGGCTAGATCAACGCATGATTACACTATTGCACGCATTAACATTAAAGCATTAAACATTAGCCATTTATAGTCAGTTAATATAATCATCAATTCGCTGAAAAGTGAATGTCAGCGGAGTCATGCTGGTGCAGATTTATAGACTAAGAAATAAATAAACGCAAATCTTTCTGCTTGAGGGGTTACAATAAACAAGATTTCCACAACGCCCAGATCTTCCTCAGGTATAAGGGTCATACAATCATCTGTGAGCGGTTACACTGTCCTTCTTAGGTTGTAGCTCCAGACAGCTAGTACAAATAAACCCTAGAAAAAAAAAACCACAACACCTTCCTTTTAAACAAAAGTAAACTTAATTTTCATTGCATGAATCCAGCTTTCCATTGTAATGTAGATGTATGTAGAAAAACAAGTGTTAACACCAAGAGGTGAAGCAATGAAAACAAACTGCAACTCGCAGGGATGTGTGATCGTGAGGCTAAGTACGCTTGGCTTGGCTACGTATGATGGGGGCTCAAGGTTCGACACCCGACTCGAGTAGAGTTTTGTTTACTTAGCAAAACTTTCTCCCAGATACACTCCCCCCCCCCCCCCCCACCAACAGGTCCACAAATGAGATTGGACCATAGCGCTCTGAGTATACGCATGTCTCTTTGGCTCTGACACTTCAACAGCCTATAATATGTCATCAAGTTGTACAAAATAAAACTTTTACCAGCTTGACAGGGAAAAAAAACCTTATCAACTTGTAGGTAGAAAATAAAACAACCATTTTATCAATCTGTACAGAGAGAAAACTTTTATCAAACTTGTACAAAGAAAAAACTTTTATCAACTTGTACAAAGAAAAAACTTTTATCAACTTGTACAGAGAAAAAACTTTATCAACTTGTACAGAGAAATTTCTTTTTCAACTTGTACAAAAAAAAAGACTTCAATCGGATCAACAATGTAAGAATCTCGTGCATGATGAAGAAATAGTTTGTACAAATACCTGGACGAAGTTTAAAAAAACATCCTCAGTAAAAACCGTAGTTTGATGCGGCGATGAGTAGACAGAATGTTCTAAAATTAGGTACCACATTAATTGTTCCCTAAATGCCGGCCATTAGTGTCGGTCAAGTCATTGCTGTAACCCACAAAATAACAAACGTTGACCAGTCCAGTTTACACTTCCTATGCCAAGTCATTCTCTATTGAGATTACTTTTTTTTAGATTTTATACTTCAAGTAGTGCATTACATGTATCTTATCTTATAAAATACAGATGTCACTTAAAAAAAAGAGGATTACCTCCTATGCTGTCCCTAGGTCAATCTAGTCATACATGGTAATCAATGACATAAATTCTACCAAGTAATTGGTTTTCCTGGCTGACTCGGGCATTAGTACAAATTTGTCCTTGCATATGGAACAAGGGATGTGTATTTATCTTTGTGTCTTTCTGAGTATTTTATTAGGCTTGTTTTTGTATTAGAAGATTATGGTTCAGTGTTTTATGTATAACTAGCCTGGAATGACTCGCGCATGCGAGCATTTGGATTGGGTATTACGGATCTATTGATTGGATTTATATCTATGTCAAACATTTTTTTATTTTGCCAACACAGTACAAGTAAAGTTTGAAAATGGGTTTACCATTTCAGTCGATATATTCATATCAAAAATAAAATCCTGTGAAAACGGGTTTACCGAATTGTTAAGAAGTTTCGCTCTTGAATAGAGATAAATTTAGGCATTTTATTTTATTTTTGGGGTTCCCTGGTTGTGGGAGGGACATTAAGCATGCACTACGGTCTTCGTCATAATCTAAGGAACATGTATGCCAAGTTTTACTAGCTTGGTCAAACGGTTTTCATTTCTATGCAGGACAAGTATACTCCTTGCATTCTATTTTATAAATTGGATTGCTACTTAACTTTTAAATTTACCATACCCTTGTTGTGGACGTCTATGACTTTTAGCACAAAACTGCTGCTAGATAATAAAACCGCTGTAGGCGTATAGTATCTTAACTTATAAAACTTGACATAACTTCTTTGTGAATGATACTAAATATCTCTTTTATTACATTACTAGACATATGTTACCCGCGGGTCTTTATTTGCGCATTACAGTCGATATAGTCACTGAGAGTGTTTTGTAAACAATTAAACGAAATAATAATGTAATAAGTAAAGCGAATGTGTCAATGTAAAAATAGTGTGAATGAAGCTATCAAATCAAAATAGCTAATAGGCTTAAATCCATTTTTTTAAATTAAAACATTTGCTTGTAGGCCTACATATATTTGATTAAAATTTGAGATGAATAGACTTAATTTTGTATGTTCATGTGTTACAGTATAAAGTAGATCTTGAGGTAGACATAGATCTAAATCTACACTAATCTAGAGTTAAAAATTGGCTTTTATAGAGTTCATTCTGTGTTGCCCATCCGTGACCTTTTTTCATGAATGAATATAGGCTACACGGCTACGCAGCTTTATTTAGCGAACAGCGAACGAATGTATTAAAATGCTTTAGAAAAACAAATTTGAATGTTAATTTGATTAAAATATGAAATGAATTGACAATAATTAGTATGTTTATGTGTTAAAGCATAAAACTATCTTTGCGAAAAGAAGTTTTATCATCTTAGAGTTCAATAAGAGTTTTAGACCTAGGCCTAGGAATAGACTCAGTAGAGAGATGTGTTAATGTTTAACCATTTGGTAATGTTTAATGAAAGAATGTTTGCCAGTAAATCTGTTGTCACAGATATCAGGAACTAATTTATGTAAAAAAATTGAAGGTTAATTTTATTACATAATGAAATCAATGGATCTTCTTTTTTATTTTCATGTGTCAAAGTCAAAAACTATGCGCGCAAAGTGTATTTCTTAAAATTAGATCTAGGTCTAAATCCTTTCGATCTTTTCTCATGTCAACATTGTTAACCATGGCCTAGATCCATAAAATACTCTAGCTGTAATAGAGTCGGGCAACTTTATTTTTTTTTGAGGATCTTAAGTTTGTTTTAGGGCTACAATATATACACTATGGTCTAAGTTAGTATCCAAGGAACATTCCTGCCTAGTTTTATCAAGATTGGTCAAGCGGTTTTGATGTCTATAAGTAACATACATACATACATACATACACCTCACATTCTACTTTATAATATAGATAAAAAAATTCAACTTGAGATAAAATGAAATAAACGTAGTAGGACTTTAGTAATAATATCAAATGGTATTATGACGATGTGATCAAAATCTATCTCACTATAAATAACGCGTCTTTTCATTAGGGTGTTCATTTCTTTCCTACAGAAGACCGCTGACGACAATGTCATTTATCTTGCATTGATTTGTTACTACCTCATCATCTCCTAGTCTACATGAAGGTTGGGAGAGATATATAATTAATTCCTGTGACAATTATAAGGTAATGATACAATTCTTTTATTGCAAATATTCACAATTTACTTTAAGATTAATGTGATAGAAAACACAAACACAAGAAAGAGAGACATACAAACTTATTCCCTGCCTTTTATAAAATAGAAAAAAATTATAATAAAAATGTTACGAACTCAAAGTGTAATTTAATGGGATGTTATCGCTGTAATGTTCTCTCCCCTTCTTTTCCCGACAACCAATAACAAGTGGAGGTAAAGATAATCGAAGTACTTCCTGAGTATGTTTTCTACTATTCTCGTCTCGAAATGAGTGCTGTCTATACTGTGGGAGTTACGTTTGAGAGTACTAGCTGGAGGGAGGTTAAGTTTAAAGGTACTAGATGGATGGAGGTGAAGTTTGAAGGTACTAGATAGAGGAAGGCTAAGTTTAAGGGTACTAGCTGGATGGAGGTTAAGTTTGAAGGTACTAGATTGATGGAGGTTAAGTTGGAAGGTACTAGATAGATGGAGGTTATGTTTGAGGGTACTAGATAGATGGAGGTTAAGATTGAGTGTAATAGATGGTCGAAGGTTAAGTTTGAAGGTACTAGCCAGATGGAGGATAAGTTTGAGGGTACTAGATGGATGGAGGTTCCGTTTTACGGTACGAGATGGATGGAGGTTAAGTTTGAAGGAGGTTAAGTTTGAGTTACTAGATGAAGTAAGTTTAAGTTTGAGAGTACTAGCTGGATGGAGGTTCAGTTTGAGGGTACTGGATCGATGGAGGTTAAGTTTGAGTGTACTAGATGGATGGAAGTTAAATTTGAGGGAGGTTAAGTTTGAGGTTACTAGATGGATGGGGGTTAATTTTGAGGGTACTAGTTGGATAGAGGTTAAGTTTGAGGGTACTAGATGGATGAAGGTTAAGTTTAAAGGTACTAGCTGGATAGGGGATAAGTTTGAGGGTACTAGATGGATGGAGGTTAAGTTTAAGGGTACTAGGTAGATGGAGGTTAAGTTTGAGGGTACTAGCAGGATGCAGGTTAAGTTGGATGGTACTAGACAGATGGAGGTTAAGTTTGAAAGTACTAGCTGGAGGGAGGTTAAGTTTGAAGGTACTACATAGATGGATGTTAAGCTTCAAGGTACTAGATGGATGGAGGTTGAGTTTGAGAGTACTAGAAGGATGGAGGTTCAGTTTAAAGGTACTAGATAGATGGAAATTAAGTTTGAGGGTACTTGCTGCATGGCAGTTAAGTTTGAGGGTAATAGATAGATGGAGGTTAAGTTGGGTGGTACTAGATAGATGGAAGTTCAGTTTGAGGGTACTATATGGATGGAGGTTCAGTTTGACGGTACTAGATGAATGGAGGTTATGTTTGAGGGAGTTTAAGTATGAGGGTACTAGCTGGATGGAAGTTCAGTTTGAGGGTACTAGATCGATGGAGGTTAAGTTTGAGGGTACTAGATGGATGGAAGTTAAATTTGAGGGAGGTTAAGTTTGAGGGTACTAGCTGGATGTAGGTTAAGTTTGAGGTTACTAGATGGATGGAGGTTAAGTTTGAGGGTACTAGTTGGATAGAGGTTAAGTTTAAAGGTACTAGTTGCATGGAGTTTAAGTTTGAAGGGTACTAGATAGATGGAGGTTAAATTTGAAGGTACTAGATAGATTGAGGTTAAGTTTGAAGGAGGGAGGTTCAGTTTGAGGGTACTAGCTGGATGGAGGTTCAGTTGGGTGATACTAGATGGATGTAGGTTAAGTTTGAAGGTACTAGATGGATGGAGGTTAAGTTGGATGATACTAGATGGATAGAGGTTAAGTTTTACGGTACTAGATGGATGGAGGTTTAGTTTGAGGGTATTAGATAGATGGAGGTTAAGTTTGTGGGTACTAGATCGATGGAGGTTAAATTTAAAGGTACTAGATGGAGGGAGTTAAGTTTGAGGGTACTAGATGAATGGAGGTTAAGTTTGAGGGTACTGGATCGATGGAGGTTAAGTTTGAGTGTACTAGATGGATGGAAGTTACATTTGAGGGAGGTTAAGTTTGAGGGTACTAGCTGGATGTAGGTTAAGTTTGAGGTTACTAGATGGATGGGGGTTAAGTTTGAGGGTACTAGTTGGATAGAGGTTAAGTTTGAGGGTAATAGATGGATGGAGGTTAAGTTTGAAGGTACTAGATGGATGGAGGTTAAGTTTAAAGTACTAGCTGGATAGGGGATAAGTTTGAGGGTACTAGATGGATGGAGGATAAGTTTGAGGGTAATAGATGGATGGAGGTTAAGTTTGAAGGTACTAGATGGATGGAGGTTAAGTTTAAAGGGTCTAGCTGGATAGGGGATAAGTTTGAGGGTACTAGATGGATGGAGGTTAAGTTTAGGGTACTAGGTAGATGGAGGTTAAGTTTGAGGGTACTAGCTGGATGGAGGTTAAGTTTAAGGGTAATAGATGGAAGGAGGTTAAGTTTGAAGGTACTAGATAGATGGTAGTTAAGTTTGAGGGTACTAGCTGGATGGAGGTTAAGATGGATGGTACTAGATGGATGGAGGTTAAGTTTAAGGGTACTAGTTGGATGGAGGTTAAGTTTGAATGTACTAGAAAGATGGAGGTTAAGTTTGAGGGTAAAAGATGGATGGAGGTTAAGTTGGAAGGTACTAGAAGAATGAAGGTTAAGTTTGAAGGTACTAGCTGGATAGAGGTTAAGTTTGAGGGAGGTTACGTTAGAGAGTATTAGATGGATGGAGGTTAAGTTTGAAGGTACTAGATAGATGGAGGTTAAGTTTGAAGGTACGAGATAAATGGAGGTTAAGTTTCAAGATACTAGATGGATGGAGGTTAAGTTTTTTAGGGTACTAGCTGGATGGAGGTTAAGTTTGAAGGTACTAGAAGGATGTAGGTTCAGTTTGAAGGTACTAGATACATGGAGATTAAGTTTGTGTGTACTTGTTGGATGGAGGTTAAATTTGAAGGTACTAGATAGATGGAGGTTAAGTTTGAAGGTACTAGATGGATAGGGGTTAAGTTTGAGGGTATTAGATAGATAGAGGTTAAGTTTGAAGGTACTAGATAGATGGAGGTTAAGTTTGAAGGTACTAGATGGATGGAGGTTAAGTTTAAAGGTACTAGCTGGATAGGGGTTAAGTTTGAGGGTACTAGATGGATGGAGGTTAAGTTTAAGGGTACTAGGTAGATGGAGATTAAGTTTGAGGGTACTAGCTGGATGCAGGTTAAGTTGGATGGTACTAGACAGATGGAGGTTAAGTTTGAAAGTACTAGCTGGAGGGAGGTTAAGTTTGAAGGTACTACATAGATGGATGTTAAGTTTCAAGGTACAAGGTGGATGGAGGTTGAGTTTAAGAGTACTAGAAGGATGGAGGTTCAGTTTAAAGGTACTAGATAGATGGAGATTAAGTTTGAGGGTACTTGCTGCATGGCAGTTAAGTTTGAAGGGTAATAGATAGATGGAGGTTAAGTTGGGTGGTACGAGATAGATGGAAGTTAAGTTTGAGGGTACTATATGGATGGAGATCATTTTGAGGGTACTAGATGGATGGAGGTTAATTTGAGAGGACGTTAAGTTTTAGGTTACTAGATGGAGGGAGGTTAATTTGAGAGGACGTTAAGTTTTAGGTTACTAGATGGAGGGAGGTTAAGTTTGAGGGTACTATATGGATGGAGGTTCAGTTTGAGGGTACTAGATGGATGGAGGTTAATTTGAGAGGACGTTAAGTTTTAGGTTACTAGATGGAGGGAGGTTAAGTTTGAGGGTACTAGCTGGATGGAGGTTAAGTTTGAGTGTACTAGATAGATGGAGGCTAAGTTTGAAGGTACTAGATAGATGGAGGTTAAGTTTAAGGGTAATAGATGGAAGGAGGTTAAGTTTGAAGGTACTAGATAGATGGTAGTTAAGTTTGAGGGTACTAGCTGGATGGAGGTTAAGATGGATGGTACTAGATGGATGGAGGTTAAGTTTAAGGGTACTAGTTGGATGGAGGTTAAGTTTGAAGGTACTAGAAAGATAGAGATTAAGTTTGAGGGTAAAAGATGGATGGAGGTTAAGTTTGAAGGTACTAGAAGGATTAAGGTTAAGTTTGAAGGTACTAGCTGGATAGAGATTAAGTTTGAGGGAGGTTACGTTAGAGAGTATTAGATGGATGGAGGTTACGTTTGAAGGTACTAGATAGATGGAGGTTAAGTTTGGAGGTACTAGATAAATGGAGGTTAAGTTTCAAGATACTAGATGGATGGAGGTTAAGTTTTTTAGGGTACTAGCTGGATGGAGGCTAAGTTTGAGGGTACTAGAAGGATGTAGGTTCAGTTTGAAGGTACTAGATAGATGGAGATTAAGTTTGATGGTACTTGCTGGCTGGATGTTAAGTTTGAAGGTACTAGAAAAATGGAGGTAAAGTTTAAAGGTAATAGATGGATGGAGGTTAAGTTTGAGGGAGCTAGATAGATGGAGGTTAAGTTTAAAGCTAATAGATGGATGGAGGTTAAGTTGGATGGTACTAGATGGATGGAGCTTAAGTTTGAGGGTAACAGATAGATGGAGGTTAAGTTTGAAGCTACTAGATAAATGGAGGTTAAGTTTAAGGGTAATAGATGTAAGGAGGTTAAGTTTGAAGGTACTAGATAGATGGTAGTAAAGTTTGAGGGTACTAGCTGGATGGAGGTTAAGATGGATGGTACTAGATGGATGGAGGTTAAGTTTAAGGGTAATAGTTGGATGGAGGTTAAGTTTGAAGGTACTAGAAAGATGGAGGTTAAGTTTGAGGGTAAAAGATGGATGGAGGTTAAGTTTGAAGGTACTAGAAGGATGAAGGTTAAGTTTGAATGTACTAGCTGGATAGAGGTTAAGTTGGAGGGAGGTTACGTTAGAGAGTATTAGATGGATGGAGGTTAAGTTTGAAGGTACAAGATAGATAGAGGTTAAGTTTGAGGGTACTAGATAAATGGAGGTTAAGTTTCAAGATACTAGATGGATGGAGGTTAAGTTCTTTAGGGTACTAGCTGGATGGAGGCTAAGTTTGAGGGTACTAGAAGGATGTAGGTTGAGTTTGAAGGTACTAGATACATGGAGATTAAGTTTGAGTGTACTTGCTGGATGGAGGTTAAATTTGAAGGTACTAGATAGATGGAGGTTAAGTTTGAAGGTACTAGATGGATGGAGGTTAAGTTTAAAGGGTCTAGCTGGATAGGGGATAAGTTTGAGGGTACTAGATGGATGGAGGTTAAGTTTAGGGTACTAGGTAGATGGAGGTTAAGTTTGAGGGTACTTGCTGGATGGAGGTTAAGTTTAAGGGTAATAGATGGAAGGAGGTTAAGTTTGAAGGTACTAGATAGATGGTAGTTAAGTTTGAGGGTACTAGCTGGATGGAAGTTAAGATGGATGGTACTAGATGGATGGAGGTTAATTTTAAGGGTACTAGTTGGATGGAGGTTAAGTTTGAAGGTACTAGAAAGATGGAGGTTAAGTTTGAGGGTAAAAGATAGATGGAGGTTAAGTTTGAAGGTACTAGAAGGATTAAGGTTAAGTTTTAAGGTACTAGCTGGATAGAGGTTAAGTTTGAGGGAGGTTACGTTAGAGAGTATTAGATGGATGGAGGTTAAGTTTGAAGGTACTAGATAGATGGAGGTTAAGTTTTAAGGTACGAGATAAATGGAGGTTAAGTTTCAAGATACTAGATGGATGGAGGTTAAGTTTTTTAGGGTACTAGCTGGATGGAGGCTAAGTTTGAGGGTACTAGAAGGATGTAGGTTCAGTTTGATGGTACTAGATACATGGAGATTAAGTTTGAGTGTACTTGTTGGATGGAGGTTAAATTTGAAGGTACTAGATAGATGGAGGTTAAGTTTGAAGGTACTAGATGGATAGGGGTTAAGTTTGAGGGTATTAGATAGATAGAGGTTAAGTTTGAAGGTACTAGATAGATGGAGGTTAAGTTTGAAGGTACTAGATGGATGGAGGTTAAGTTTAAAGGTACTAGCTGGATAGGGGATAAGTTTGAGGGTACTAGATGGATGGAGGTTAGTTTAAAGGGTACTAGGTAGATGGAGGTTAAGTTTGAGGGTACTAGCTGGATGCAGGTTAAGTTGGATGGTACTAGACAGATGGAGGTTAAGTTTGAAGGTACAAGATAGATAGAGGTTAAGTTTGAGGGTACTAGATAAATGGAGGTTAAGTTTCAAGATACTAGATGGATGGAGGTTAAGTTCTTTAGGGTACTAGCTGGATGGAGGCTAAGTTTGAGGGTACTAGAAGGATGTAGGTTGAGTTTGAAGGTACTAGATACATGGAGATTAAGTTTGAGTGTACTTGCTGGATGGAGGTTAAATTTGAAGGTACTAGATAGATGGAGGTTAAGTTTGAAGGTACTAGATGGATGGAGGTTAAGTTTAAAGGGTCTAGCTGGATAGGGGATAAGTTTGAGGGTACTAGATGGATGGAGGTTAAGTTTAGGGTACTAGGTAGATGGAGGTTAAGTTTGAGGGTACTTGCTGGATGGAGGTTAAGTTTAAGGGTAATAGATGGAAGGAGGTTAAGTTTGAAGGTACTAGATAGATGGTAGTTAAGTTTGAGGGTACTAGCTGGATGGAAGTTAAGATGGATGGTACTAGATGGATGGAGGTTAATTTTAAGGGTACTAGTTGGATGGAGGTTAAGTTTGAAGGTACTAGAAAGATGGAGGTTAAGTTTGAGGGTAAAAGATAGATGGAGGTTAAGTTTGAAGGTACTAGAAGGATTAAGGTTAAGTTTGAAGGTACTAGCTGGATAGAGGTTAAGTTTGAGGGAGGTTACGTTAGAGAGTATTAGATGGATGGAGGTTAAGTTTGAAGGTACTAGATAGATGGAGGTTAAGTTTTAAGGTACGAGATAAATGGAGGTTAAGTTTCAAGATACTAGATGGATGGAGGTTAAGTTTTTTAGGGTACTAGCTGGATGGAGGCTAAGTTTGAGGGTACTAGAAGGATGTAGGTTCAGTTTGATGGTACTAGATACATGGAGATTAAGTTTGAGTGTACTTGTTGGATGGAGGTTAAATTTGAAGGTACTAGATAGATGGAGGTTAAGTTTGAAGGTACTAGATGGATAGGGGTTAAGTTTGAGGGTATTAGATAGATAGAGGTTAAGTTTGAAGGTACTAGATAGATGGAGGTTAAGTTTGAAGGTACTAGATGGATGGAGGTTAAGTTTAAAGGTACTAGCTGGATAGGGGATAAGTTTGAGGGTACTAGATGGATGGAGGTTAAGTTAAAGGGTACTAGGTAGATGGAGGTTAAGTTTGAGGGTACTAGCTGGATGCAGGTTAAGTTGGATGGTACTAGACAGATGGAGGTTAAGTTTGAAAGTACTAGCTGGAGGGAGGTTAAGTTTGAAGGTACTACATAGATGGATGTTAAGTTTCAAGGTACAAGATGGATGGAGGTTGAGTTTGAGACTACTAGAAGGATGGAGGTTCAGTTTAAAGGTACTAGATAGATGGAGATTAAGTTTGAGGGTACTTGCTGCATGGCAGTTAAGTTTGAGGGTAATAGATAGATGGAGGTTAAGTTGGGTGGTACGAGATAGATGGAAGTTAAGTTGGGTGGTACGAGATAGATGGAAGTTAAGTTTGAGGGTACTATATGGATGGAGGTTCAGTTTGAGGGTACTAGATGGATGGAGGTTAATTTGAGAGGACGTTAAGTTTTAGGTTACTAGATGGAGGGAGGTTAAGTTTGAGGGTACTTTATGGATGGATGTTCAGTTTGAGGGTACTAGATGAATGGAGGTTAATTTGAGAGGACGTTAAGTTTTAGGTTACTAGATGGAGGGAGGTTAAGTTTGAGGGTACTAGCTGGATGGAGGTTAAGTTTGAGTGTACTAGATCGATGGAGGTTAAGTTTGAAGGTACTAGATAGATGGAGGTTAAGTTTAAGGGTAATAGATGGAAGGAGGTTAAGTTTGAAGGTACTAGATAGATGGTAGTTAAGTTTGAGAGTAATAGCTGGATGGAGGTTAAAATGGATGGTACTAGATGGATGGAGGTTAAGTTTAAGGGTACTAGTTGGATGGAGGTTAAGTTTGAAGGTATTAGAAAGATGGAGATTAAGTTTGAGGGTAAAAGATGGATGGAGGTTAAGTTTGAAGGTACTAGAAGGATTAAGGTTAAGTTTGAAGGTACTAGCTGGATAGAGGTTAAGTTTGAGGGAGGTTACGTTAGAGAGTATTAGATGGATGGAGGTTACGTTTGAAGGTACTAGATAGATGGAGGTTAAGTTTGGAGGTACTAGATAAATGGAGGTTAAGTTTCAAGATACTAGATGGATGGAGGTTAAGTTTTTTAGGGTACTAGCTGGATGGAGGCTAAGTTTGAGGGTACTAGAAGGATGTAGGTTCAGTTTGAAGGTACTAGATAGATGGAGATTAAGTTTGATGGTACTTGCTGGCTGGATGTTAAGTTTGAAGGTACTAGAAAAATGGAGGTAAAGTTTAAAGGTAATAGATGGATGGAGGTTAAGTTTGAGGGAGCTAGATAGTTGGAGGTTAAGTTTAAAGCTAATAGATGGATGGAGGTTAAGTTGGATGGTACTAGATGGATGGAGCTTAAGTTTGAGGGTAACAGATAGATGGAGGTTAAGTTTGAAGCTACTAGATAAATGGAGGTTAAGTTTAAGGGTAATAGATGTAAGGAGGTTAAGTTTGAAGGTACTAGATAGATGGTAGTAAAGTTTGAGGGTACTAGCTGGATGGAGGTTAAGATGGATGGTACTAGATGGATGGAGGTTAAGTTTAAGGGTAATAGTTGGATGGAGGTTAAGTTTGAAGGTACTAGAAAGATGGAGGTTAAGTTTGAGGGTAAAAGATGGATGGAGGTTAAGTTTGAAGGTACTAGAAGGATGAAGGTTAAGTTTGAATGTACTAGCTGGATAGAGGTTAAGTTGGAGGGAGGTTACGTTAGAGAGTATTAGATGGATGGAGGTTAAGTTTGAAGGTACAAGATAGATAGAGGTTAAGTTTGAGGGTACTAGATAAATGGAGGTTAAGTTTCAAGATACTAGATGGATGGAGGTTAAGTTCTTTAGGGTACTAGCTGGATGGAGGCTAAGTTTGAGGGTACTAGAAGGATGTAGGTTGAGTTTGAAGGTACTAGATACATGGAGATTAAGTTTGAGTGTACTTGCTGGATGGAGGTTAAATTTGAAGGTACTAGATAGATGGAGGTTAAGTTTGAAGGTACTAGATGGATGGAGGTTAAGTTTAAAGGGTCTAGCTGGATAGGGGATAAGTTTGAGGGTACTAGATGGATGGAGGTTAAGTTTAGGGTACTAGGTAGATGGAGGTTAAGTTTGAGGGTACTTGCTGGATGGAGGTTAAGTTTAAGGGTAATAGATGGAAGGAGGTTAAGTTTGAAGGTACTAGATAGATGGTAGTTAAGTTTGAGGGTACTAGCTGGATGGAAGTTAAGATGGATGGTACTAGATGGATGGAGGTTAATTTTAAGGGTACTAGTTGGATGGAGGTTAAGTTTGAAGGTACTAGAAAGATGGAGGTTAAGTTTGAGGGTAAAAGATAGATGGAGGTTAAGTTTGAAGGTACTAGAAGGATTAAGGTTAAGTTTGAAGGTACTAGCTGGATAGAGGTTAAGTTTGAGGGAGGTTACGTTAGAGAGTATTAGATGGATGGAGGTTAAGTTTGAAGGTACTAGATAGATGGAGGTTAAGTTTTAAGGTACGAGATAAATGGAGGTTAAGTTTCAAGATACTAGATGGATGGAGGTTAAGTTTTTTAGGGTACTAGCTGGATGGAGGCTAAGTTTGAGGGTACTAGAAGGATGTAGGTTCAGTTTGATGGTACTAGATACATGGAGATTAAGTTTGAGTGTACTTGTTGGATGGAGGTTAAATTTGAAGGTACTAGATAGATGGAGGTTAAGTTTGAAGGTACTAGATGGATAGGGGTTAAGTTTGAGGGTATTAGATAGATAGAGGTTAAGTTTGAAGGTACTAGATAGATGGAGGTTAAGTTTGAAGGTACTAGATGGATGGAGGTTAAGTTTAAAGGTACTAGCTGGATAGGGGATAAGTTTGAGGGTACTAGATGGATGGAGGTTAAGTTAAAGGGTACTAGGTAGATGGAGGTTAAGTTTGAGGGTACTAGCTGGATGCAGGTTAAGTTGGATGGTACTAGACAGATGGAGGTTAAGTTTGAAAGTACTAGCTGGAGGGAGGTTAAGTTTGAAGGTACTACATAGATGGATGTTAAGTTTCAAGGTACAAGATGGATGGAGGTTGAGTTTGAGACTACTAGAAGGATGGAGGTTCAGTTTAAAGGTACTAGATAGATGGAGATTAAGTTTGAGGGTACTTGCTGCATGGCAGTTAAGTTTGAGGGTAATAGATAGATGGAGGTTAAGTTGGGTGGTACGAGATAGATGGAAGTTAAGTTGGGTGGTACGAGATAGATGGAAGTTAAGTTTGAGGGTACTATATGGATGGAGGTTCAGTTTGAGGGTACTAGATGGATGGAGGTTAATTTGAGAGGACGTTAAGTTTTAGGTTACTAGATGGAGGGAGGTTAAGTTTGAGGGTACTTTATGGATGGATGTTCAGTTTGAGGGTACTAGATGAATGGAGGTTAATTTGAGAGGACGTTAAGTTTTAGGTTACTAGATGGAGGGAGGTTAAGTTTGAGGGTACTAGCTGGATGGAGGTTAAGTTTGAGTGTACTAGATCGATGGAGGTTAAGTTTGAAGGTACTAGATAGATGGAGGTTAAGTTTAAGGGTAATAGATGGAAGGAGGTTAAGTTTGAAGGTACTAGATAGATGGTAGTTAAGTTTGAGAGTAATAGCTGGATGGAGGTTAAAATGGATGGTACTAGATGGATGGAGGTTAAGTTTAAGGGTACTAGTTGGATGGAGGTTAAGTTTGAAGGTATTAGAAAGATGGAGATTAAGTTTGAGGGTAAAAGATGGATGGAGGTTAAGTTTGAAGGTACTAGAAGGATTAAGGTTAAGTTTGAAGGTACTAGCTGGATAGAGGTTAAGTTTGAGGGAGGTTACGTTAGAGAGTATTAGATGGATGGAGGTTACGTTTGAAGGTACTAGATAGATGGAGGTTAAGTTTGGAGGTACTAGATAAATGGAGGTTAAGTTTCAAGATACTAGATGGATGGAGGTTAAGTTTTTTAGGGTACTAGCTGGATGGAGGCTAAGTTTGAGGGTACTAGAAGGATGTAGGTTCAGTTTGAAGGTACTAGATAGATGGAGATTAAGTTTGATGGTACTTGCTGGCTGGATGTTAAGTTTGAAGGTACTAGAAAAATGGAGGTAAAGTTTAAAGGTAATAGATGGATGGAGGTTAAGTTTGAGGGAGCTAGATAGTTGGAGGTTAAGTTTAAAGCTAATAGATGGATGGAGGTTAAGTTGGATGGTACTAGATGGATGGAGCTTAAGTTTGAGGGTAACAGATAGATGGAGGTTAAGTTTGAAGCTACTAGATAAATGGAGGTTAAGTTTAAGGGTAATAGATGTAAGGAGGTTAAGTTTGAAGGTACTAGATAGATGGTAGTAAAGTTTGAGGGTACTAGCTGGATGGAGGTTAAGATGGATGGTACTAGATGGATGGAGGTTAAGTTTAAGGGTAATAGTTGGATGGAGGTTAAGTTTGAAGGTACTAGAAAGATGGAGGTTAAGTTTGAGGGTAAAAGATGGATGGAGGTTAAGTTTGAAGGTACTAGAAGGATGAAGGTTAAGTTTGAATGTACTAGCTGGATAGAGGTTAAGTTGGAGGGAGGTTACGTTAGAGAGTATTAGATGGATGGAGGTTAAGTTTGAAGGTACAAGATAGATAGAGGTTAAGTTTGAGGGTACTAGATAAATGGAGGTTAAGTTTCAAGATACTAGATGGATGGAGGTTAAGTTCTTTAGGGTACTAGCTGGATGGAGGCTAAGTTTGAGGGTACTAGAAGGATGTAGGTTGAGTTTGAAGGTACTAGATACATGGAGATTAAGTTTGAGTGTACTTGCTGGATGGAGGTTAAATTTGAAGGTACTAGATAGATGGAGGTTAAGTTTGAAGGTACTAGATGGATGGAGGTTAAGTTTAAAGGGTCTAGCTGGATAGGGGATAAGTTTGAGGGTACTAGATGGATGGAGGTTAAGTTTAGGGTACTAGGTAGATGGAGGTTAAGTTTGAGGGTACTTGCTGGATGGAGGTTAAGTTTAAGGGTAATAGATGGAAGGAGGTTAAGTTTGAAGGTACTAGATAGATGGTAGTTAAGTTTGAGGGTACTAGCTGGATGGAAGTTAAGATGGATGGTACTAGATGGATGGAGGTTAATTTTAAGGGTACTAGTTGGATGGAGGTTAAGTTTGAAGGTACTAGAAAGATGGAGGTTAAGTTTGAGGGTAAAAGATAGATGGAGGTTAAGTTTGAAGGTACTAGAAGGATTAAGGTTAAGTTTGAAGGTACTAGCTGGATAGAGGTTAAGTTTGAGGGAGGTTACGTTAGAGAGTATTAGATGGATGGAGGTTAAGTTTGAAGGTACTAGATAGATGGAGGTTAAGTTTTAAGGTACGAGATAAATGGAGGTTAAGTTTCAAGATACTAGATGGATGGAGGTTAAGTTTTTTAGGGTACTAGCTGGATGGAGGCTAAGTTTGAGGGTACTAGAAGGATGTAGGTTCAGTTTGATGGTACTAGATACATGGAGATTAAGTTTGAGTGTACTTGTTGGATGGAGGTTAAATTTGAAGGTACTAGATAGATGGAGGTTAAGTTTGAAGGTACTAGATGGATAGGGGTTAAGTTTGAGGGTATTAGATAGATAGAGGTTAAGTTTGAAGGTACTAGATAGATGGAGGTTAAGTTTGAAGGTACTAGATGGATGGAGGTTAAGTTTAAAGGTACTAGCTGGATAGGGGATAAGTTTGAGGGTACTAGATGGATGGAGGTTAAGTTAAAGGGTACTAGGTAGATGGAGGTTAAGTTTGAGGGTACTAGCTGGATGCAGGTTAAGTTGGATGGTACTAGACAGATGGAGGTTAAGTTTGAAAGTACTAGCTGGAGGAAGGTTAAGTTTGAAGGTACTACATAGATGGATGTTAAGTTTCAAGGTACAAGATGGATGGAGGTTGAGTTTGAGAGTACTAGAAGGATGGAGGTTCAGTTTAAAGGTACTAGATAGATGGAGATTAAGTTTGAGGGTACTTGCTGCATGGCAGTTAAGTTTGAGGGTAATAGATAGATGGAGGTTAAGTTGGGTGGTACGAGATAGATGGAAGTTAAGTTGGGTGGTACGAGATAGATGGAAGTTAAGTTTGAGGGTACTATATGGATGGAGGTTCAGTTTGAGGGTACTAGATGGATGGAGGTTAATTTGAGAGGACGTTAAGTTTTAGGTTACTAGATGGAGGGAGGTTAAGTTTGAGGGTACTTTATGGATGGATGTTCAGTTTGAGGGTACTAGATGAATGGAGGTTAATTTGAGAGGACGTTAAGTTTTAGGTTACTAGATGGAGGGAGGTTAAGTTTGAGGGTACTAGCTGGATGGAGGTTAAGTTTGAGTGTACTAGATCGATGGAGGTTAAGTTTGAAGGTACTAGATAGATGGAGGTTAAGTTTAAGGGTAATAGATGGAAGGAGGTTAAGTTTGAAGGTACTAGATAGATGGTAGTTAAGTTTGAGAGTAATAGCTGGATGGAGGTTAAAATGGATGGTACTAGATGGATGGAGGTTAAGTTTAAGGGTACTAGTTGGATGGAGGTTAAGTTTGAAGGTATTAGAAAGATGGAGATTAAGTTTGAGGGTAAAAGATGGATGGAGGTTAAGTTTGAAGGTACTAGAAGGATTAAGGTTAAGTTTGAAGGTACTAGCTGGATAGAGGTTAAGTTTGAGGGAGGTTACGTTAGAGAGTATTAGATGGATGGAGGTTACGTTTGAAGGTACTAGATAGATGGAGGTTAAGTTTGGAGGTACTAGATAAATGGAGGTTAAGTTTCAAGATACTAGATGGATGGAGGTTAAGTTTTTTAGGGTACTAGCTGGATGGAGGCTAAGTTTGAGGGTACTAGAAGGATGTAGGTTCAGTTTGAAGGTACTAGATAGATGGAGATTAAGTTTGATGGTACTTGCTGGCTGGATGTTAAGTTTGAAGGTACTAGAAAAATGGAGGTAAAGTTTAAAGGTAATAGATGGATGGAGGTTAAGTTTGAGGGAGCTAAGTAGATGGAGGTTAAGTTTAAAGCTAATAGATGGATGGAGGTTAAGTTAGATGGTACTAGATGGATGGAGCTTAAGTTTGAGGGTAACAGATAGATGGAGGTTAAGTTTGAAGGTACTAGATAAATGGTGGTTAAGTTTAAGGGTATTAGATGGAAGGAGGTTAAGTTTTAAGGTACTAGATAGATGGTAGTTAAGTTTGAGGGTACTAGCTGGATGGAGGTTAAGATGGATGGTACTAGATGGATGGAGGTTAAGTTTAAGGGTACTAGTTGGATGGAGGTTAAGTTTGAAGGTACTAGAAAGATGGAGGTTAAGTTTTAGGGTAAAAGATGGATGGAGGTTAAGTTTGAAGGTACTAGAAGGATGAAGGTTAAGTTTGAATGTACTAGCTGGATAGAGGTTAAGTTTTAGGGAGGTTACGTTAGAGAGTATTAGATGGATGGAGGTTAAGTTTGAAGGTACTAGATATATGGAGGTTAAGTTTGAAGGTACTAGATAAATGGAGGTTAAGTTTCAAGATACTAGATGGATGGAGGTTAAGTTTTTTAGGGTACTAGCTGGATGGAGGCTAAGTTTGAGGGTACTAGAAAGATGGAGGTTCAGTTTGAAGGTACTAGATACATGGAGATTAATTTTGAGTGTACTTGCTGGATGGAGGTTAAATTTGAAGGTACTAGATAGATGGAGGTTAAGTTTGAAGGTACTAGATGGATAGGGGTTAAGTTTGAGGGTATTAGATAGATAGAGGTTAAGTTTGAAGGTACTAGATAGATGGAGGTTAAGTTTGAATGTACTAGATAGATGGTAGATAAGTTTGAGGGTAAAAGATGGATGGAGGTTAAGTTTGAAGGTACTAGAAGGATGGAGGTTAAGTTTGAAGGTACTAGCTGGATAGAGGTTAAGTTTGAGGGAGGTTACGTTAGAGGGTATTAGATGGATGAAAGTTAAGTTTGAAGGTACTAGCTGGAGGGAGGTTAAGTTTGAAGGTATTAGATAGATGGAGGTTAAGTTTGAAGGTACTAGATTAATGGAGGTGAAGTTTGAAGATACTAGATGGATGGATGTTAAGTTTGAGGGTACTAGCAGGATGGAGGCTAAGTTTGAGGGTACTAGAAGGATGTAGGTTTAGTTTGAAGGTACTAGATAGATGGAGATTAAGTTTGAGGGTACTTTCTGGCTGGATGTTAAGTTTGAAGGTACTAGAAAGATGGAGGTAAAGTTTAAAGGTAATAGATGGATGGAGGTTAAGTTTGAGGGTGCTAGATAGATGGAGGTTAAGTTTAAAGCTAATAGATGGATGGAGGTTAAGTTGGATGGTACTAGATGGATGGAGGTTAAGTTTGAGGGTAAAAGATAGATGGAGGTTAGTTTGAAAGTACTAGATAGATGGAGGTTAAGTTTAAGGGTAATAGATGGAAGGAGGTTAAGTTTTAAGGTACTAGATAGATGGTAGTTAAGTTTGAGGGTACTAGCTGGATGGAGGTTAAGATGGATGGTACTAGATGGATGGAGGTTAAGTTTAAGGGTACTAGTTGGATGGAGGTTAAGTTTGAAGGTACTAGAAAGATGGAGGTTAAGTTTTAGGGTAAAAGATGGATGGAGGTTAAGTTTGAAGGTACTAGAAAGATGGAGGTTAAGTTTAAGGGTAAAAGATGGAAGGAGGTTAAGTTTTAAGGTACTAGATAGATGGTAGTTAAGTTTGAGGGTACTAGCTGGATGGAGGTTAAGTTGGGTGGTACGAGATAGATGGAAGTTAAGTTTGAGGGTACTATATGGATGGAGGTTCAGTTTGAGGGTACTAGATGGATGGAAATTAATTTGAGAGGACGTTAAGTTTTAGGTTACTAGATGGAGGGATGTTAGGTTTGAGGGTACTATATGGATGGAGGTTCAGTTTGAGGGTACTAGATGGATAGAGGTTTATTTGAGAGGACGTTAAGTTTTAGGTTACTAGATGGAGGGAGGTTAAGTTTGAGGGTACTAGCTGGATGGAGGTTAAGTTTGAGTGTACTAGATAGATGGAGGTTATGTTTGAAGGTACTAGATAGATGGAGGTTAAGTTTGAGGGTAAAAGATGGATGGAGGTTAAGTTTGAAGGTACTAGAAGAATGGAGGTTAAGTTTGAAGGTACTAGCTGGATAGAGGTTAAGTTTGAGGGAGGTTACGTTGGAGGGTATTGGATGGAAGTTAAGTTTGAAGGTACTAGCTGGAGGGAGGTTAAGTTTGAAGGTACTAGATAGATGAAGGTTAAGTTTGAAGGTACTAGATTAATGGAGGTTAAGTTTGAAGATACTAGATGGATGGATGTTAAGTTTGAGGGTACTAGCAGGATGGAGGCTAAGTTTGAGGGTACTAGAAGGATGTAGGTTTAGTTTGAAGGTACTAGATAGATGGAGATTAAGTTTGAGGGTACTTTCTGGCTGGATGTTAAGTTTGAAGGTACTAGAAAGATGGAGGTAAAGTTTAAAGGTAATAGATGGATGGAGGTTAAGTTTAAGGGTGCAAGATAGATGGAGATTAAGTTTAAAGCTAATAGATGGATGGAGGTTAAGTTGGATGGAACTAGATGGATGGAGGTTAAGTTTGAGGGTAAAAGATAGATGGAGGTTAGTTTGAAGGTACTAGATAGATGGAGGTTAAGTTTAAGGGTAATAGATGGAAGGAGGTTAAGTTTTAAGGTACTAGATAGATGGTAGTTAAGTTTGAGGGTACTAGCTGGATGGAGGTTAAGATGGATGGTACTAGATGGATGGAGGTTAAGTTTAAGGGTACTAGTTGGATGGAGGTTAAGTTTGAAGGTACTAGAAAGATGGAGGTTAAGTTTTAGGGTAAAAGATGGATGGAGGTTAAGTTTGAAGGTACTAGAAGGATGAAGGTTAAGTTTGAATGTACTAGCTGGATAGAGGTTAAGTTTTAGGGAGGTTACGTTAGAGAGTAATAGATGGATGGAGGTTAAGTTTGAAGGTACTAGATATATGGAGGTTAAGTTTGAAGGTACTAGATAAATGGAGGTTAAGTTTCAAGATACTAGATGAATGGAGGTTAAGTTTTTTAGGGTACTAGCTGGATGGAGGCTAAGTTTGAAGGTACTAGAAGGATGGAGGTTCAGTTTGAAGGTACTAGATACATGGAGATTAATTTTGAGTGTACTTGCTGGATGGAGGTTAAATTTGAAGGTACTAGATAGATGGAGGTTAAGTTTGAAGGTACTAGATGGATAGGGGTTAAGTTTGAGGGTATTAGATAGATAGAGGTTAAGTTTGAAGGTACTAGATAGATGGAGGTTAAGTTTGAATGTACTAGATAGATGGTAGATAAGTTTGAGGGTAAAAGATGGATGGAGGTTAAGTTTGAAGGTACTAGAAGGATGGAGGTTAAGTTTGAAGGTACTAGCTGGATAGAGGTTAAGTTTGAGGGAGGTTACGTTAGAGGGTATTAGATGGATGAAAGTTAAGTTTGAAGGTACTAGCTGGAGGAAGGTTAAGTTTGAAGGTATTAGATAGATGGAGGTTAAGTTTGAAGGTACTAGATTAATGGAGGTGAAGTTTGAAGATACTAGATGGATGGATGTTAAGTTTGAGGGTACTAGCAGGATGGAGGCTAAGTTTGAGGGTACTAGAAGGATGTAGGTTTAGTTTGAAGGTACTAGATAGATGGAGATTAAGTTTGAGGGTACTTTCTGGCTGGATGTTAAGTTTGAAGGTACTAGAAAGATGGAGGTAAAGTTTAAAGGTAATAGATGGATGGAGGTTAAGTTTGAGGGTGCTAGATAGATGGAGGTTAAGTTTAAAGCTAATAGATGGATGGAGGTTAAGTTTGAGGGTAAAAGATAGATGGAGGTTAGTTTTAAAGTACTAGATAGATGGAGGTTAAGTTTAAGGGTAATAGATGGAAGGAGGTTAAGTTTTAAGGTACTAGATAGATGGTAGTTAAGTTTGAGGGTACTAGCTGGATGGAGGTTAAGATGGATGGTACTAGATGGATGGAGGTTAAGTTTAAGGGTACTAGTTGGATGGAGGTTAAGTTTGAAGGTACTAGAAAGATGGAGGTTAAGTTTTAGGGTAAAAGATGGATGGAGGTTAAGTTTGAAGGTACTAGAAGGATGAAGGTTAAGTTTGAATGTACTAGCTGGATAGAGGTTAAGTTTTAGGGAGGTTACGTTAGAGAGTATTAGATGGATGAAGGTTAAGTTTGAAGGTACTAGATATATGGAGGTTAAGTTTGAAGGTACTAGATAAATGGAGGTTAAGTTTCAAGATACTAGATGGATGAAGGTTAAGTTTTTTAGGGTACTAGCTGGATGGAGGCTAAGTTTGAGGGTACTAGATACATGGAGATTAATTTTGAGTGTACTTGCTGGATGGAGGTTAAATTTGAAGGTACTAGATAGATGGAGGTTAAGTTTGAAGGTACTAGATGGATAGGGGTTAAGTTTGAGGGTATTAAATTGATAGAGGTTAAGTTTGAAGGTACTAGATAGATGGAGGTTTAGTTTGAAGGTACTAGATAGATGGTAGATAAGTTTGAGGGTACTAGCTGGATGGAGGTTAAGTTGGATGGTACTAGATGGATGGAGGTTAAGTTTAAGGGTATTAGTTGGATGGAGGTTAAGTTTGAAGGTACTAGTTAGATGGAGGTTAAGTTTGAGGGTAAAAGATGGATGGAGGTTAAGTTTGAAGGTACTAGAAGGATGGAGGTTAAGTTTGAGGGTAAAAGATGGATGGAGGTTAAGTTTGAAGGTATTAGATAGATGGAGGTTAAGTTTGAAGATACTAGATGGATGGATGTTAAGTTTGAGGGTACTAGCAGGATGGAGGCTAAGTTTGAGGGTACTAGAAGGATGTAGGTTCAGTTTTAAGGTACTAGATAGATGGAGATTAAGTTTTAGGGTACCTGCTCGCTGGATGTTAAGTTTGAAGAAACTAGAAAGATAAAGGTAAAGTTTAAAGGCAATAGATGGATGGAGGTTAAGTTTGAGGGTACTAGGTAGATGGAGGTTAAGATTGAGGGTAATAGATGGTTGGAGGTTAAGTTTGAAGGTACTAGCCAGATGGAGGATAAGTTTGAGAGTACTAGATGGATGGAGGTTAAGTTGGATGGTACTAGATGGATGGAGGTTAAGTTTAAGGGTATTAGTTGGATGGAGGTTAAGTTTGAAGGTACTAGATAGATGGAGGTTAAGTTTAAGGGTAAAAGATGGATGGAGGTTAAGTTTGAAGGTACTAGAAGGATGGAGGTTAAGTTTGAAGGTACTAGCTGGATAGAGGTTAAGTTTGAGGGAGGTTACGTTAGAGGGTATTAGATGGATGAAAATTAAGTTTGAAGGTACTAGATAGATGGAGATTAAGTTGTAGGGTACTTGCTCGCTGGATGTTAAGTTTGAAGGTACTAGAAAGATGGAGGTAAAGTTTAAAGGTAATAGATGGATGGAGGTTAAGTTTGAGGGTGCTAGATAGATGGAGGTTAAATTTAAAGCTAATAGTTGGATGGAGGTTAAGTTTGAGGGTACTAGGTAGATGGAGGTTAAGATTGAGGGTAATAGATGGTTGGAGGTTAAGTTTGAAGGTACTAGCCAGATGGAGGATAAGTTTGAGAGTACTAGATGGATGGAGGTTACGTTTTACGGTACTAGATGGATGGAGGTTAAGTTTGAGGGAGTTTAAGTATGAGGGTACTAGCTGGATGGAGGTTCAGTTTGAGGGTACTAGATCGATGGAGGTTAAGTTTGAGGGTACTAGCTGGATAGTGGTTAAGTTTAAAGGTACTAGTTGCATGGAGTTTAAGTTTGAAGGGTACTAGATAGATGGAGGTTAAATTTGAGTGTACTTGCTGGATGGAGGTTAAGTTTGAAGGTACTAGATGGATGTAGGTTAAGTTTGAGGGTATTAGATAGATGGAGGTTAAGTTTGAGGGTACTAACTTGATGGAGGTTAAGTTTGAGGGTACTAGGTAGATGGAGGTTAAGTTTGAGGGTACTAGCTGGATGGAGGTTAAGTTGGATGGTACTTGATAGATGGAGGTTAAGTTTGAGGGTACTAGATCGATGAAGGTTAAGTTTGAAGGTACTAGATGGAGGAAGGTTAAGTTTAAGGGTACTATATGGATGGAGGTTCAGTTTGAGGGTACAAGATGGATGGAGGATAAGTTTGTGGGAGGTTAAAATTTGAGGTTACTAGCTGGATGGAGGTTAAATTTGAGGGTACTAGATAGATGGATGTTAAGTTTGAAGGTACTAGATAGATGGAGGTTATGTTTGAGGGTACTAGATAGATGAAGGTTAAGATTGAGGGTAATAGATGGTTGGAGGTTAAGTTTGAAGGTACTAGCCAGATGGAGGATAAGTTTGAGGGTACTAGATGGATGGAGGTTCCGTTTTACGGTACTAGATGGATGGAGTTTAAGTTTGAGGGAGTTTAAGTTTGAGGGTACTAGCTGGATGGAGGTTCAGTTTAAGGGTACTAGATTGATGGAGGTTAAGTTTGAGGGTACTAGATGGAGGGAGGTTAAGTTTGAGGGTACTAGATGGAGGGAGGTTAAGTTTGAGGGTACTAGATGGATGGAGGTTAAGTTTGAGGGTACTAGATAGATGGAGGTTAAGTTTGAGGGTACTAGATAGATGGAGGTTAAGTTTGAAGGAGGGAGGCTCTGTTTGAGGGTACTAGCTGGATGGAGGTTCAGTTGGATGGTACTAGATGGATGTAGGTTAAGTTTGAAGGTACTAGATAGATGGTAGATAGGTTTGAGGGTACTAGCTGGATGGAGGTTAAGTTGGATGGTACTAGATGGATGGAGGTTAAGTTTAAGGGTTATAGTTGGATGGAGGTTAAATTTGAAGGTACTAGATAGATGGAGGTTAAGTTTGAAGGTACTAGATGGATAGGGGTTAAGTTTGAGGGTATTAGATAGATAGAGGTTAAGTTTGAAGGTACTAGATAGATGGAGGTTAAGTTTGAATGTACTAGATAGATGGTAGATAAGTTTGAGGGTAAAAGATGGATGGAGGTTAAGTTTGAAGGTACTAGAAGGATGGAGGTTAAGTTTGAAGGTACTAGCTGGATAGAGGTTAAGTTTGAGGGAGGTTACGTTAAAGGGTATTAGATGGATGAAAGTTAAGTTTGAAGGTACTAGCTGGAGGGAGGTTAAGTTTGAAGGTATTAGATAGATGGAGGTTAAGTTTGAAGGTACTAGATTAATGGAGGTGAAGTTTGAAGATACTAGATGGATGGATGTTAAGTTTGAGGGTACTAGAAGGATGTAGGTTTAGTTTGAAGGTACTAGATAGATGGAGATTAAGTTTGAGGGTACTTTCTGGCTGGATGTTAAGTTTGAAGGTACTAGAAAGATGGAGGTAAAGTTTAAAGGTAATAGATGGATGGAGGTTAAGTTTGAGGGTGCTAGATAGATGGAGGTTAAGTTTAAAGCTAATAGTTGGATGGAGGCTAAGTTTGAGGGTACTAGAAGGATGAAGGTTCAGTTTGAAGGTACTAGATAGATGGAGATTAAGTTTGAGTGTACTTGCTGGATGGAGGTTAAGTTTGAAGGTACTAGATGGATAGTGGTTAAGTTTAAAGGTACTAGTTGCATGGAGTTTAAGTTTGAAGGGTACTAGATAGATGGAGGTTAAATTTGAAGGTACTAGATAGATTGAGGTTGAGTTTGAAGGAGGGAGGTTCAGTTTGAGGATACTAGCTGGATGGAGGTTCAGTTGGATGGTACTAGATGGATGTAGGTTAACTTTGAAGGTACTAGATGGATAGAGGTTAAGTTGGATGGTACTAGATGGATGGAGGTTAAGTTTGACGGTACTAGTTGGATGAAGGTTAAGTTTGAAGGTACTAGATAGATGGAGATTAAGTTTGAGGGAACTAGATATGTGGAGGTTATGTTTGAGGGTAATAGATGGTCGGAGGTTAGGTTTGAAGGTACTAGCCGGATGGAGGAAAAGTTTGAGGGTACTAGATGGATGGAGGTTCAGTTTTTCAGTACTAGATTGATGGATGTTAAGTTTGAGGGAGGTTAAGTTTGAGTTACTAGATGGAGGGAGTTTAAGTTTGAGGGTACTAGCTGGATGGAGGTTAAGTTTGAGGGTACTAACTTGATGGAGGCTAAGTTTGAGGGTACTAGAAGGATGAAGGTTCAGTTTGAAGGTACTAGATAGATGGAGATTAAGTTTGAGTGTACTTGCTGGATGGAGGTTAAGTTTGAAGGTACTAGATGGATGTAGGTTAAGTTTGAGGGTATTAGATAGATGGAGGTTAAGTTTGAGGGTACTAACTTGATGGAGGTTAAGTTTGAGGGTACTAGGTAGATGGAGGTTAAGTTTGAGGGTACTAGCTGGATGGAGGTTAAGTTGGATGGTATTTGATAGATGGAGGTTAAGTTTGAGGGTACTAGATCGATGAAGGTTAAGTTTGAAGGTACTAGATGGAGGAAGGTTAAGTTTAAGGGTACTATATGGATGGAGGTTCAGTTTGAGGGTACAAGATGGATGGAGGATAAGTTTGTGGGAGGTTAAAATTTGAGGTTACTAGCTGGATGGAGGTTAAATTTGAGGGTACTAGATAGATGGATGTTAAGTTTGAAGGTACTAGATAGATGGAGGTTATGTTTGAGGGTACTAGATAGATGAAGGTTAAGATTGAGGGTAATAGATGGTTGGAGGTTAAGTTTGAAGGTACTAGCCAGATGGAGGATAAGTTTGAGGGTACTAGATGGATGGAGGTTCCGTTTTACGGTACTAGATGGATGGAGTTTAAGTTTGAGGGAGTTTAAGTTTGAGGGTACTAGCTGGATGGAGGTTCAGTTTAAGGGTACTAGATTGATGGAGGTTAAGTTTGAGGGTACTAGATGGAGGGAGGTTAAGTTTGAGGGTACTAGATGGAGGGAGGTTAAGTTTGAGGGTACTAGATGGATGGAGGTTAAGTTTGAGGGTACTAGATAGATGGAGGTTAAGTTTGAGGGTACTAGATAGATGGAGGTTAAGTTTGAAGGAGGGAGGCTCTGTTTGAGGGTACTAGCTGGATGGAGGTTCAGTTGGATGGTACTAGATGGATGTAGGTTAAGTTTGAAGGTACTAGATAGATGGTAGATAGGTTTGAGGGTACTAGCTGGATGGAGGTTAAGTTGGATGGTACTAGATGGATGGAGGTTAAGTTTAAGGGTTATAGTTGGATGGAGGTTAAATTTGAAGGTACTAGATAGATGGAGGTTAAGTTTGAAGGTACTAGATGGATAGGGGTTAAGTTTGAGGGTATTAGATAGATAGAGGTTAAGTTTGAAGGTACTAGATAGATGGAGGTTAAGTTTGAATGTACTAGATAGATGGTAGATAAGTTTGAGGGTAAAAGATGGATGGAGGTTAAGTTTGAAGGTACTAGAAGGATGGAGGTTAAGTTTGAAGGTACTAGCTGGATAGAGGTTAAGTTTGAGGGAGGTTACGTTAGAGGGTATTAGATGGATGAAAGTTAAGTTTGAAGGTACTAGCTGGAGGGAGGTTAAGTTTGAAGGTATTAGATAGATGGAGGTTAAGTTTGAAGGTACTAGATTAATGGAGGTGAAGTTTGAAGATACTAGATGGATGGATGTTAAGTTTGAGGGTACTAGAAGGATGTAGGTTTAGTTTGAAGGTACTAGATAGATGGAGATTAAGTTTGAGGGTACTTTCTGGCTGGATGTTAAGTTTGAAGGTACTAGAAAGATGGAGGTAAAGTTTAAAGGTAATAGATGGATGGAGGTTAAGTTTGAGGGTGCTAGATAGATGGAGGTTAGGTTTAAAGCTAATAGTTGGATGGAGGCTAAGTTTGAGGGTACTAGAAGGATGAAGGTTCAGTTTGAAGGTACTAGATAGATGGAGATTAAGTTTGAGTGTACTTGCTGGATGGAGGTTAAGTTTGAAGGTACTAGATGGATGTAGGTTAAGTTTGAGGGTATTAGATAGATGGAGGTTAAGTTTGAGGGTACTAACTTGATGGAGGTTAAGTTTGAGGGTACTAGGTAGATGGAGGTTAAGTTTGAGGGTACTAGCTGGATGGAGGTTAAGTTGGATGGTACTTGATAGATGGAGGTTAAGTTTGAGGGTACTAGATCGATGAAGGTTAAGTTTGAAGGTACTAGATGGAGGAAGGTTAAGTTTAAGGGTACTATATGGATGGAGGTTCAGTTTGAGGGTACAAGATGGATGGAGGATAAGTTTGTGGGAGGTTAAAATTTGAGGTTACTAGCTGGATGGAGGTTAAATTTGAGGGTACTTGATAGATGGAGGTTAAGTTTGAAGGTACTAGATAGATGGAGGTTATGTTTGAGGGTACTAGATAGATGAAGGTTAAGATTGAGGGTAATAGATGGTTGGAGGTTAAGTTTGAAGGTACTAGCCAGATGGAGGATAAGTTTGAGAGTACTAGATGGATGGAGGTTACGTTTTACGGTACTAGATAGATGGAGGTTAAGTTTGAGGGAGTTTAAGTATGAGGGTACTAGCTGGATGGAGGTTCAGTTTGAGGGTACTAGATCGATGGAGGTTAAGTTTGAGGGTACTAGCTGGATAGTGGTTAAGTTTAAAGGTACTAGTTGCATGGAGTTTAAGTTTGAAGGGTACTAGATAGATGGTAGTTAAATTTGAAGGTACTAGATAGATTGAGGTTGAGTTTAAAGGAGGGAGGTTCAGTTTGAGGGTACTAGCTGGATGGAGGTTCAGTTGGATGGTACTAGATGGATGTAGGTTAAGTTTGAAGGTGCTAGATGGATAGAGGTTAAGTTGGATGGTACTAGATGGATGGAGGTTAAGTTTGACGGTACTAGTTGGATGAAGGTTAAGTTTGAAGGTACTAGATAGATGGAGATTAAGTTTGAGGGAACTAGATATGTGGAGGTTAAGTTTGAGGGTAATAGATGGTCGGAGGTTAGGTTTGAAGGTACTAGCCGGATGGAGGAAAAGTTTGAGGGTACTAGATGGATGGAGGTTCAGTTTTTCAGTACTAGATTGATGGATGTTAAGTTTGAGGGAGGTTAAGTTTGAGTTACTAGATGGAGGGAGTTTAAGTTTGAGGGTACTAGCTGGATGGAGGTTAAGTTTGAGGGTACTAACTTGATGGAGGCTAAGTTTGAGGGTACTAGAAGGATGAAGGTTCAGTTTGAAGGTACTAGATAGATGGAGATTAAGTTTGAGTGTACTTGCTGGATGGAGGTTAAGTTTGAAGGTACTAGATGGATGTAGGTTAAGTTTGAGGGTATTAGATAGATGGAGGTTAAGTTTGAGGGTACTAACTTGATGGAGGTTAAGTTTGAGGGTACTAGGTAGATGGAGGTTAAGTTTGAGGGTACTAGCTTGATGGAGGTTAAGTTGGATGGTACTTGATAGATGGAGGTTAAGTTTGAGGGTACTAGATCGATGAAGGTTAAGTTTGAAGGTACTAGATGGAGGAAGGTTAAGTTTAAGGGTACTATATGGATGGAGGTTCAGTTTGAGGGTACAAGATGGATGGAGGATAAGTTTGTGGGAGGTTAAAATTTGAGGTTACTAGCTGGATGGAGGTTAAATTTGAGGGTACTAGATAGATGGAGGTTAAGTTTGAAGGTACTAGATAGATGGAGGTTATGTTTGAGGGTACTAGATAGATGAAGGTTAAGATTGAGGGTAATAGATGGTTGGAGGTTAAGTTTGAAGGTACTAGCCAGATGGAGGATAAGTTTGAGGGTACTAGATGGATGGAGGTTCCGTTTTACGGTACTAGATGGATGGAGGTTAAGTTTGAGGGAGTTTAAGTTTGAGGGTACTAGCTGGATGGAGGTTCAGTTTAAGGGTACTAGATCGATGGAGGTTAAGTTTGAGGGTACTAGATGGAGGGAGGTTAAGTTTGAGGGTACTAAATGGAGGGAGGTTAAGTTTGAGGGTACTAGATGGATGGAGGTTAAGTTTGAGGGTACTAGATAGATGGAGGTTAAGTTTGAGGGTACTAGATAGATGGAGGTTAAGTTTGAAGGAGGGAGGCTCAGTTTGAGGGTACTAGCTGGATGGAGGTTCAGTTGGATGGTACTAGATGGATGTAGGTTAAGTTTGAAGGTACTAGATAGATGGTAGATAGGTTTGAGGGTACTAGCTGGATGGAGGTTAAGTTGGATGGTACTAGATGGATGGAGGTTAAGTTTAAGGGTATTAGTTGGATGGAGGTTAAATTTGAAGGTACTAGATAGATGGAGGTTAAGTTTGAAGGTACTAGATGGATAGGGGTTAAGTTTGAGGGTATTAGATAGATAGAGGTTAAGTTTGAAGGTACTAGATAGATGGAGATTAAGTTTGAATGTACTAGATAGATGGTAGATAAGTTTGAGGGTAAAAGATGGATGGAGGTTAAGTTTGAAGGTACTAGAAGGATGGAGGTTAAGTTTGAAGGTACTAGCTGGATAGAGGTTAAGTTTGAGGGAGGTTACGTTAGAGGGTATTAGATGGATGAAAGTTAAGTTTGAAGGTACTAGCTGGAGGGAGGTTAAGTTTGAAGGTATTAGATAGATGGAGGTTAAGTTTGAAGGTACTAGATTAATGGAGGTGAAGTTTGAAGATACTAGATGGATGGATGTTAAGTTTGAGGGTACTAGAAGGATGTAGGTTTAGTTTGAAGGTACTAGATAGATGGAGATTAAGTTTGAGGGTACTTTCTGGCTGGATGTTAAGTTTGAAGGTACTAGAAAGATGGAGGTAAAGTTTAAAGGTAATAGATGGATGGAGGTTAAGTTTGAGGGTGCTAGATAGATGGAGGTTAAGTTTAAAGCTAATAGATGGATGGAGGTTAAGTTGGATGGTACTAGATGGATGGAGGTTAAGTTTGAGGGTAAAAGATAGATGGAGGTTAGTTTGAAAGTACTAGATAGATGGAGGTTAAGTTTAAGGGTAATAGATGGAAGGAGGTTAAGTTTTAAGGTACTAGATAGATGGTAGTTAAGTTTGAGGGTACTAGCTGGATGGAGGTTTAGATGGATGGTACTAGATGGATGGAGGTTAAGTTTAAGGGTACTAGTTGGATGGAGGTTAAGTTTGAAGGTACTAGAAAGATGGAGGTTAAGTTTTAGGGTAAAAGATGGATGGAGGTTAAGTTTGAAGGTACTAGAAGGATGAAGGTTAAGTTTGAATGTACTAGCTGGATAGAGGTTAAGTTTTAGGGAGGTTACGTTAGAGAGTATTAGATGGATGAAGGTTAAGTTTGAAGGTACTAGATATATGGAGGTTAAGTTTGAAGGTACTAGATAAATGGAGATTAAGTTTCAAGATACTAGATGGATGGAGGTTAAGTTTTTTAGGGTACTAGCTGGATGGAGGCTAAGTTTGAGGGTACTAGATACATGGAGATTAATTTTGAGTGTACTTGCTGGATGGAGGTTAAATTTGAAGGTACTAGATAGATGGAGGTTAAGTTTGAAGGTACTAGATGGATAGGGGTTAAGTTTGAGGGTATTAAATTGATAGAGGTTAAGTTTGAAGGTACTAGATAGATGGAGGTTAAGTTTGAAGGTACTAGATAGATGGTAGATAAGTTTGATTGGTACTAGCTGGATGGAGGTTAAGTTGGATGGTACTAGATGGATGGAGGTTAAGTTTAAGGGTATTAGTTGGATGGAGGTTAAGTTTGAAGGTACTAGTTAGATGGAGGTTAAGTTTGAGGGTAAAAGATGGATGGAGGTTAAGTTTGAAGGTACTAGAAGGATGAAGGTTAAGTTTGAGGGTAAAAGATGGATGGAGGTTAAGTTTAAAGGTATTAGATAGATGGAGGTTAAGTTTGAAGATACTAGATGGATGGATGTTAAGTTTGAGGGTACTAGCAGGATGGAGGCTAAGTTTGAGGGTACTAGAAGGATGTAGGTTCAGTTTTAAGGTACTAGATAGATGGAGATTAAGTTTTAGGGTACTTGCTCGCTGGATGTTAAGTTTGAAGGTACTAGAAAGATGGAGGTAAAGTTTAAAGGTAATAGATGGATGGAGGTTAAGTTTGAGGGTGCTAGATAGATGGAGGTTAAGTTTAAAGCTAATAGTTTGATGGAGGTTAAGTTTGAGGGTACTAGGTAGATGGAGGTTAAGATTGAGGGTAATAGATGGTTGGAGGTTAAGTTTGAAGGTACTAGCCAGATGGAGGATAAGTTTGAGAGTACTAGATGGATGGAGGTTACGTTTTACGGTACTAGATGGATGGAGGTTAAGTTTGAGGGAGTTTAAGTATGAGGGTACTAGCTGGATGGAGGTTCAGTTTGAGGGTACTAGATCGATGGAGGTTAAGTTTGAGGGTACTAGCTGGATAGTGGTTAAGTTTAAAGGTACTAGTTGCATGGAGTTTAAGTTTGAAGGGTACTAGATAGATGGAGGTTAAATTTGAAGGTACTAGATAGATTGAGGTTGAGTTTGAAGGAGGGAGGTTCAGTTTGAGGGTACTAGCTGGATGGAGGTTCAGTTGGATGGTACTAGATGGATGTAGGTTAAGTTTGAAGGTACTAGATGGATAGAGGTTAAGTTGGATGGTACTAGATGGATGGAGGTTAAGTTTGACGGTACTAGTTGGATGAAGGTTAAGTTTGAAGGTACTAGATAGATGGAGATTAAGTTTGAGGGAACTAGATATGTGGACGTTAAGTTTGAGGGTAATAGATGGTCGGAGGTTAGGTTTGAAGGTACTAGCCGGATGGAGGAAAAGTTTGAGGGTACTAGATGGATGGAGGTTCAGTTTTTCAGTACTAGATTGATGGATGTTAAGTTTGAGGGAGGTTAAGTTTGAGTTACTAGATGGAGGGAGTTTAAGTTTGAGGGTACTAGCTGGATGGAGGTTAAGTTTGAGGGTACTAACTTGATGGAGGCTAAGTTTGAGGGTACTAGAAGGATGAAGGTTCAGTTTGAAGGTACTAGATAGATGGAGATTAAGTTTGAGTGTACTTGCTGGATGGAGGTTAAGTTTGAAGGTACTAGATGGATGTAGGTTAAGTTTGAGGGTATTAGATAGATGGAGGTTAAGTTTGAGGGTACTAACTTGATGGAGGTTAAGTTTGAGGGTACTAGGTAGATGGAGGTTAAGTTTGAGGGTACTAGCTGGATGGAGGTTAAGTTGGATGGTACTTGATAGATGGAGGTTAAGTTTGAGGGTACTAGATCGATGAAGGTTAAGTTTGAAGGTACTAGATGGAGGAAGGTTAAGTTTAAGGGTACTATATGGATGGAGGTTCAGTTTGAGGGTACAAGATGGATGGAGGATAAGTTTGTGGGAGGTTAAAATTTGAGGTTACTAGCTGGATGGAGGTTAAATTTGAGGGTACTTGATAGATGGAGGTTAAGTTTGAAGGTACTAGATAGATGGAGGTTATGTTTGAGGGTACTAGATAGATGAAGGTTAAGATTGAGGGTAATAGATGGTTGGAGGTTAAGTTTGAAGGTACTAGCCAGATGGAGGATAAGTTTGAGGGTACTAGATGGATGGAGGTTCCGTTTTACGGTACTAGATGGATGGAGGTTAAGTTTGAGGGAGTTTAAGTTTGAGGGTACTAGCTGGATGGAGGTTCAGTTTGAGGGTACTAGATCGATGGAGGTTAAGTTTGAGGGTACTAGATGGAGGGAGGTTAAGTTTGAGGGTACTAGATGGAGGGAGGTTAAGTTTGAGGGTACTAGATGGATGGAGGTTAAGTTTGAGGGTACTAGATAGATGGAGGTTAAGTTTGAGGGTACTAGATAGATGGAGGTTAAGTTTGAGGGTACTAGATAGATGGAGGTTAAGTTTGAGGGTACTAGATAGATGGAGGTTAAGTTTGAGGCTACTAGATGGAGGGAGGTTAAGCAAAAAATAAGGAAAAAGAAATATTTGAAGGCTATGACAAGGAACGTCTTTCCATTTTATCTTATTTCTTTTTTTAAATGTTTGTATTTGGTGGCGTCAAAATTTTAGGAAGAAAAAATGTCAGAGAAAAAAAAGAAACCAAAAAGAAACCAAAAAGAAACCAAAAAGACTGTGAAGCACTAAAGAAAGTGATTCAATAAGGAGAATAAAATATCATCCTTAAAATGACTTAAAAAAAACACAGAATGATAGGGAGACAGAGAAACAGAAAGATGGCAGATAGAGAGAGAAGATAGACAAACAAAAAAAGAGACAAGCAAAAAAAAAAGAGGAGAACATTGTAAGAGACTGTAAACAAAACCAAACCATGATTCGTTAGAGCTCAAGAATCTTAAAGAGATAGCGAGAGAACGTGTAAAAGTCTAAAGAAAAAAAGTGGATGGAAAGAGAAACGAGGAAAAAATATTCAGAATAAAAAAAAAGTAAATAACAAATATTTAAAAAAAATGATAAAGTCAACACATTTTTGTACGTGTAGGATGATGACGCCACAGCACCCTATTATCCATTCTACTTGATAGCTAGGCAAAATAACCTTTTGTTCACTGACCTTTTTGTTTCAGCCACGTGGTCAAGCCTTTTGAGGCCAGAAAGACCAACAATGGAAATTCAAATTGTCAAAGAGATTTGTGTGAGGGTGGGTGTCGATGGCGTAGCTTCAGGCAAGATTAAGGTCAACACACTTCTGAATCTTTGTCAAGAAAATGTGCACTATTTATTCTACAGCTTAACAATTAAAGCTGCATTGACTCCCTGGTGATACTTAGCAAAAATAATTTTTCAATACTTTAAAAGCAAGGTGGATAGCTTTTGAAATGAGCTATTACCGTTGGCAACGAGTTAACTCCCATAATATAAAACTAAGGGAAAAAAACAAAACTTAATGAGATGTGTTATGATCGAAGTCTTATATTTAGAAACAGATAGTCATCGTTTGCATGACATTTCCGGCAGGGCCAAGAAGTGACAGAAAGACAGAATCTTAAAGAAAAAAACATGATTATATAACTTTTAACATAAATCTGTCTTACTCTAGGACAGGCTTAAGCAGAATTTAATGTAAGGGAAAAAAAGGAAATTAAAACGCTGAGATTTAGATATTTCGTGCAAAACATTTTGGAAAAAATATACAATCTATAGGGCAACGCCCAAAAGATTATAAAAAATAATAACTGAGGACATAGAACAAATATGGTTTTTGATAGTGTGCTTGATATGAAGATTTGAAGAAAAATTAATTTCAATTGAAATATAAAGTTAATAAGTTAATAAAAAGATTTGATGTGATTAATTGTGTAAATGATTTGCTTTGATTAAATGTGTCAATGATTTTCTTTAAAATTAATTGTGTCAATGATTTCTTTGATTAATTGTGTCAATGATTTTCTTTTAATTATCGTGTCAATGATTTGCTTTCATCGATGTACATTCATTAAATCCATGCTTTGACTAACTGTGTCAATGATTGTGTCAATGATTTGTTTTGATTAACTGTGTCAATTATTGTGTCAATGATGTTTTGATTAACTGTGTCAATGATTTGCTTTGATTAATTGTGTCAATGATTTGCTTTCATATTTATATGTCCCTAACAGTCCCTTCATTAAATCCATTTTTTAAAAAGGATTTTCGCATTAAATGTTTGAATGTAGACCATACATAGGACGCTATATTGAAGGATCACTCGGGACCCTCTATTGAAAGATCCCACGGGACCCTATATTGAAAGATCCATCGGGACCCTATATTGAAAGATCCCTCGGGACCCTATATTGAAAGATCCCTCAGGACCCTATATTGAAAGACCCCTCAGGACCCTATATTGAAAGACCCCTCAGGACCCTATATTGAAAGACCCCTCAGGACCCTATATTGAAAGACCCCTCAGGACCCTATATTGAAAGACCCCTCAGGACCCTATATTGAAAGACCCCTCAGGACCCTATATTGAAAGACCCCTCAGGACCCTATATTGAAAGACCCCTCAGGACCCTATATTGAAAGACCCCTCAGGACCCTATATTGAAAGACCCCTCAGGACCCTATATTGAAAGACCCCTCAGGACCCTATATTGAAAGACCCCTGTTGCCAACTAAATACTAAAAAATAGTAAATGCTAGAAACGAAGGAGTTCCCACATTTTCCAGTGCTAAAAAGTGCAGGAACATCTAGGTTTCTAAACCATGCAGGAACATCTAGGTTTCTAAACCATGCAGGAACATCTAGGTTTCTAAACCATGCAGGAACATCTAGCTTTCTAAACCATGCAGGCACATCTCTAGCTTTTTAAACCATGCAGGAACATCTCTAGCTTTCTAAACCATGCAGGAACATCTCTAGCTTTCTAAACCATGCAGGAACATCTAGCTTTCTAAACCAATCAATACTTTCTCTTTCCTGTACTATGGATACACTCAATAACTAGCCATTTATAGTTATAGATAGACTATGGATAGAAATCCTAAATTTAGAGAAGTATTGAAAAGAGAAGATTTTTAAATATTCGCATCTGAAAGGAATAAGTCACTTCTTATAAAATGGTATTTATTCACAATGAAATCTCCGCATCTAGGTAGATAATTTCCATTTTGCAGTCTATATATGTAAACTCTTTTCTTCGTGTTAGAAAAGCTGAATTAGTTTTCGTTTAATCTGCTTCGGACTACTATTAAATAAAATTGACGATTTTATTTTCCGTGTAACTTTTATTTCCAGTGCAGTCTAATTACAGTCTATTGAACTCTAAACGTCGAAAACAAACTTGTGGCCGTGTCCCTACAGTGTACTATAAGTTGATATCCATTGACGTTAGTCAAATAAAGAGTTATTTCCCGTGAGGAGAGAAGCAATAACCTGACAGTCAATTGGGGAGAAACATTGGGTCCATATTACGGGCCTTGGAAGTATGTTTCTCATTATATATGTATTTGTGTGTATGTATACATATAAACTTGGGGTAAGTTTGAATATGTCTATAAGTGTCGTATGTCGACATAGTTCTCAAGGGGTGATAACTAGATGGCAAAGCTAAATTCAATCATTTGAATACTAGGAAATTGTTTAGTTTTTTTGTTTGTGGTTATTTCTCTTGTTGATTCTGTCAATGTGATGGAAGCAAAATATTAACACATCGTCTAGATGGGAGCCATGATTTGGCCAGCAATCTGAATGCCCAGCAATATTGATAGTCTGAGCTGGACATGGAGACATCACAGATGCAAGGAAACCTCTTGCTAATGTTTGGGTCGACAGATGTCGCCTTACCAATGACATGAGTAGGTCATATCAATAGAAATCATGACCGGTGGGTTTCTACTGGACATCACTTGCATTAAAGATTTAACATTTGTTTCCAAATGTTGATGCTTTTAATTGTCCACTGCAATAAATAAAGAAAAATTAAATGTCCAGTAGTCGATAATAAAAAAAAGTAGGAGGCACGGTGGCTGAGCTGACTACATATTCTGCAGCAATTGAGATTTTACAGGGTGGGTTCGCTAGCCCCAAACCAAACCCTCCTCCTTTCTCACTCGGACTTGGGACCGGCTAAGACAGATTTTAGGAGTCAGTTATATAGATCTGGTCTCAAACAAAGAAATCCTATGGCTAACTGGGAGTAGACCACTTAGTGAGGTTGTGAAAGAACGTCGCATGAGGTTGCGGGACATGTTCTCCGACAAAATAAACAACGCAAACCAAGAGTCGTGAAGACATTGAGGCCAATACGAGGAAAGTGTAAACAGGGACGTCCTCGTATAACCTGTGCCACTTTTTCATGGAAGACCTCAGAACAGTGGACACCAGGTGGGAAGAGGCTTCAGTCATTGCCAGTGACAGATCTTTGTGGAGAAAGCATGCAGCCCAATGCCGCCGAATAGCGCGGGAGGATCTAAGTCATCTGCATATTGCTCGGCATCTTCAGAATATTTCTGTCACTACCTCAAAGCGGTAAAACGCTTGGCTTCCAAACCGGGGTCCCGGGTTCGAATCCAGGTGAAGACTGGGATTTTTAATTTCGGGATCTTAAGGCACCTCTGAGTCCACCCAGCTCTAATGGGTATCTAACATTAGTTGGGGAAAAGTAAAGGCGGTTGGTTGTTATGCTGGCCACATGATACCCTCGTTAACCGTAGGCTACAGAAACAAATGACCTATACATCATCTGCCATATAGACCACAAGGTCTGATAGGGGCACTTTAATTTACTATATGAAAGTTGGTGCCATACAGTAGATACCTTATTTTCATATTGTGAGTGCAGTTCATAACTCAAGGTTTCTAAAGGTGAACACTTTTAACCAGTTACTTGATAGCAGTCAGTAAGAGAAGTCTCTACAGTAAGAGCAGTCGACAGTCAGTTAGGATGGTTATTGAAAGCAGTCACTATAGAGTTATTATAAAGCAGATTTGTACTAGTCAATAAGTTTATCACAGGTATGCTTTGTGGTGTCAATATGTCACAAATTGTTCTTGTGATTGATACTGTGATGCCGGGGATTCTAACGTAATGTAAACTCTACATCTAAATATCTTTACAAATTCAAATAATGAAGATCATTTATTCAAAATACAAAACTTTAATTTAGGAACTAGGAATCACTCACAATATAAAAAATGTACAAACGAAACTGTATCAAATGGATATCTTCTTCTAAGCTCGATATCAAATAAATTCAAACAAATATATTAATTCTACAACTGATAATGTATGCGATTTGCCTCTTTAAGTTCCATCTAACAACTCTTTGTCTACAACCTTCCTCTACAAAATCCTGTCTACAACTTATTCTAAAATATACGTCCTGTCCCTACAACTGACGCTTAGCCTCGTGAACTCTTTATCTCCATAATTATTTTCCATGTTCTGACAGAATTGTTCATTTCTCACATTTATACATTCTACCCTGTTACGATTAAACTTCAATAACACTTTTGTTTGTAATCAAAAATCATTCCTTTTGGTATAGAATCATAGGAGAATGCATGCTCTTTTTTATATAAAACAAATTAAAGTTTATAAAACCAAAAATTATTTGTTTTAATGGGGTCAAATCACACCAAAAGCAAGAGAAATAACCTATAGACTGATTTTTGCGATGACCCCTATGGTTAAAAAACGGGCAAATGTCCAGGAATGTAAATTATGTCATCTTAAAAATGCTGATAACGAGAAGCATATGTATTTGGAATGTCCATTATTCCTTCAAGTGGAAAATACTGCAGGAGACTTGTTAGAAGCTAACTGTGGCAACTATGTGAATCTAAACTTGTATATTGTTTTCAACAGGTTGCCAAAACTACAAATAAAATGGTTCATAATTTCAATTTGATTATTGTTTCTGAATATCGGAATCTTGTTTTGGCTAGCAGGTTCAAAGCTTTGCATAATAATAAAGTGTTTGACTCTGATTACTTAGAATTGACATTTAGGAAAATTATTGAATGTAGGGTAGAGAATTTTTTAGTTTGATTTTTAAATGGTTGTACAATACTTAAGCAGTATTCCAGAAATGAGGTCGGTGATATTTGATATTGCGGGGAAGAAGAGGAAACCGTGTCTCATATTCTGTTTGACAGCCCCAGACTTGCTGATCTCCGTCTCGACAGGTCTGGAAAACCAAAAATTCTCGACCTGTATGGCGACATTTATGCACTACGCAAGACAGCAGGGTTTCTGTCCAGGTCTTTTGCAAGAGAGGATTTGAGCCTCTAAAGCCCTTACTCAAATGGAGTCTGATGATGATAATAATGATATTGTGTTATTAGTTTTATGATACATGAAAAGAAATATGTGTTTTTTTGCGTTTATATATGTATGGAGTATGGAAGAGTATGTATGTATGGTTATGCATGTATTAATTAATGTGTAAGTATATTTGTGTATTTACTTTTATTTCCGGATAGCTATTTATTAGTTTTTGATATGCTACTCCTATATCATATTTGTGGCTCTGAATAATCCATCACATCTGATGGTTTCAGTATCTATTTGTGGGTGCGGTCATGCATGCGTTAGTGTGTACATGTTGGTGTGTATTTGCTTTTAATTTTGGTTGGTTATCCTTTAGTTGTTGATATGCTAATCCTTGTATCATTTTTCTGTCTTTGATGGTTCAATAGTTATGTACTATGTCTTTGCTATTAAATAATATTTTCATTATTATTGTTATATTTTTGTAAAGTAATGAAGTACAGGTTAATCATGTTTCACATTTTCTCTTTAATTCTTTATAATTTAATGTTTGTGAAATGTGAGAATTTACCGACAAAATTAAAATAAATAAATAAATAAAAAGCCCACAAAAGAGGCTGGAGGGCCCCAAAAAAGAGGCATATAAAGCCCCCCCCCAAAAAAAAAAAATCAAAGAAAAGAGGCTTAAGGTCCAAGGATTCCTATGATGACAAAGCTACAATTGAATAGCGCAAATTCTGAGGTTTCCTATTTAAAAAAAGTTCTCAATCACTCTCCTTCAGTATTCGTGTTTTGGGTTTGGTGTCTTTAGTATATAAACATGTCTCTTTCACATAATAGTAGCTAATGAGTTAAATTTTCATAAATCTGTTCTCGTCATATCAATTTATTATTTTTTACGATCAGACATTGTGGTTTTTTTTGGTAATCAAGCAATGCGCCTCTTTTGGTGCACGCACCTTCAAAAAAGTCCAGTAGGGAATCGACGCCGAATGCTACATTATCCCGTTGATTGTTAGAAAGGCTTTTATCCAACAACCAGGCCAGGACATGGGGCTCTTCACCCCTGACCTGTCTGAGGGCTCCGAAACGGCTATAATGACTGGGCATAGAAATCGGACCTTACCACGTACACGGACAGCGCCCCCAAGTCCACTCACTATAAGTGGCCGAGAGCAGCACTTACCATGGGGAGATTACCTCATATTCCTATACTGTTATCGCCACAGTTTCGTGTAAGGACCGCCCCTCCAGTTCAACGGCTAACTGATGGCGGCCCCCCTGCGTGGAACGGTGTGGCGGACTTATTGGACTGGGTCCCGGACGTTTCTTCTATCCCAACCCCGGGTGAGATAAAATAAAACTCACACATGGAAGCCCGACCGGGCCTGGTTCGCTACTCGTACTTAGCCTATCTAGTTCCACTACTAGACGTTTCCACAGAGGCGCCACGCTGAGGCGACGGGTAGCTAAAATCCTCCGGCGCATGCACCATAGGTTGGCCACCCCTGACAAATACTCAGAAAGACACAAAGATAAAGGCACATTCCTTGTTCCATATGCCAGGACAAATTAGTACAAATACTCCTTCTTTCCTGGTGCTACTAGAGCATGGATTGGGTTGCCTGAGTCAGCCAGGAAAACCAACGACTTGGCAGAATGGATTAACATGCATTACTAGTTTGACTTAGGGACACGCGTAGACGTAATCATCTTCTTCTTGAAGTAACGTCTCTATTTTATAAGATAAGATAGCTAATGTCCAGGTATACATCTCAATTCAATGAGATGATCCATAGTCGTCTCGAGTAGAAAACGTGAGGCTTTACAAAGGTTAAAGAATTGGAATGCACCAAGCAAAAATACCAAATCTCAAGAATTTTATACATTTGTTCACGACACTTTCGTGCAGTTAATATACATACATAAGATCTTTAGATCAGGCTTTGGCAATCTAAGTTTGCCTAGTGATTGAAATCCTTTAGGAGCCCTAATAGGGGTTAAAACCGCTGTTTTGTGTGGTCTGTATGTCCGTCCGTCTGTCCCATCTTAACAATTACAAAAGATGTTGATTAAAATATGGTGATATTTTAGAAGTTTCAAACTTCTGGTGCATCGGCTACTTTTTTCTTCGGAAAACGAAACTTTTAATCATTGAAATTAAATTAGCAGTTTTTTCATTAAAAATGTGTCATTTTTACAACTATTTACTATTAATAGTATTAAGAAAAACAAAAAGTAATAACAGGGGAGATTATTTTGACAGAACAAAAAAATTTCTGTATGTTTTTATGAAATTTATGGCAACAGTTTTGTTCTTTTCTAAAACACTATAAAACAAAACTGTATGACTTAAGTATTTGGTTTCTGTTATACTAAATTTTTAAAGAAAAGGTTTATTTTTGTTTTAGCAGACAGTACAATGGATTTAGTATGTATATAGTTCTGAAGTCAAATTTATTTTATTGCTATAGAAGGTGCGGAAATAGCATAATACACGCAATAATATAATCTAAGCTCCTAAGAGAAGGAAAAAAAAATATTTCAAGCAACACGGTAGGGTGACATACACAGAGACCACCTTTAGACACTGAACATAATGAAAAGACCCCCTCCCTGAGGCCTTGGATTAGTAATACCCTTAAAGGAGACATGAATTAGATTGTTATTTAAAAACATCCGTTTGCTCACACTGAATCACATCTTAACAACAATCAATCCATTGAATATTAACAATGTAATAATAATAATATAAATAATATATCGCCGCACCCTGTAGTGCGATGTCGTTAGTCGATTCAATACCATCAGCAGCACTTTAGTCACGTACAGGTCTCTTCTTTTTGTATAGACGGAGGTTGTGGTTATTGATAGTTTATAGTGTCATAGCTTCTGATATTCATGCCGTGACGTTATTGAATCCCGACTTTTATTTTTTTTTTACCTTCCTGAGAGGACCACTTCAGGGGCTGTCTCTGAGTTTGAGTTTCCACATAAAATATCTTTGTAACCTTGCTTTATGTATCCTTCTCACAATCGTATAGTAATCATATTGAGTAGTGTCATCTTTTAGTTAGTTAGTACATGTTGTTAAGTAGAACTATGCTTAGGTTTGGAGTTATAATTAAATTGGGACAGATTAACAAGAGTTAGTTACCTTGGTTTTTACTACTTCAGCGTAGACACGTCAAGCTTTCAGTCGATTGATGCACACTTATAAATACTTCAATAGCTTGCCAAAATAGGATTTTTACATTTTTCTCCGAAATAAAAGTTGTTTTTTTTCTGCTAGTTATTATAGATGATTATTTGAATACAAATGGGGGAGGGGGGCGGTGGTCGAACTGTTGGCTTCCGAACCTGAGGTCCTGGGTTCTAATCCCGGTGAAGACTGGGATTTTGAATTTCTGGATTTTTAGGGCACCCTTGAGTCCACCCAACTCTAATGGGTACCTGACTTTAGTTGGGGAAAGTAAAGGCGGTTGGTCGTTGTGCTGGCCACATAACACCCTGCTCGTTAACCGATGACCTTAACATCATCTGCCCCATAGATCGCAAGGTCTGAAAGGGAAACTTTACTTATTTGAATACAATATAAAGATCAATAAGAATAATACTAACAATAACACACAGTTACAAAAGTGACATTTAATCACGTGATTTACATACGGAGTGTTGAGTTATTGACTTTTAACTGTAAGATCCAACCTTTGATCCCAACCCCGGGTACTCAATAAATCAAGACCTTGTCATTAGAAAACAACAAGCCAAGTCTTCCCAGTTATAAAAGGTACCACCAGAGAGATAAATCAATTTGCTATTGTACCGGTCGCACAATGCCAGAGTCCTCTTCAAAAGGATGAACTCTGCTCCATCTGGCATATAAATCTCTGGGTCTTAAAAGGAGTTACTCTGCTTTCGTACATTTGATTTCATTCTAACGACGCTCCTATGGTCTATAGCCAACATCCGAAGAGCTCGGGCTACTGCAGCTCTGTGTAGCACAGAGAAAAATTTTTAAGACTTTGATCAGAAATGTTCGTTACATTTTTGGTAGTCGTCAATATATACGAAACAATCTCTCTCTCTCTCTCTCTCTCTCACACACACACACACACACACACACACACACACACACACACACACACACACACACGCGCGCGCGCGCGCGCACTAAACAAACGTTATGTCATGCCCTCTAATTATTGTCTCAGATGAAAAGGCATTAGCCTATGTTTCATATCTCCACCGGAACTACTTTTCAAAGAGTTTGTCTCCCATGTACACCGAGTTACTCCCTTCAGAGGCAGCCCAGATCTAAAGATAGTGTCTGGGATAAGAAGAAAATGTCTGGTTTCTTTCATTCAACAAAGTCCCTGTCATCCAAAGGCTATATTGTCAGTTATCTATTATCCGGCTATGATCTGTAGTTCACTGTCCAGTAACTTAAACCCCACGTAATCCCTTCCCCTGCTCTTTACAGCTCGTCTCTAAGCTCCGCTCCGCCCTGGGCTTAAACAACGTCTCTTAACTCCTTCGACCTATTCATACATTTTTTTCATTCTCTTTTATAGCTAGTCTCTTCCCGTTCTCTCTCGTCTCTCTCTGCCTCTCCCTCTCTCTCTCTCACACACACACACTGTTGTACATAAACTCACCCCCACTGGCTTATATTGGCACGTGCACAGGGCCAGTAACTCTTGGAACAGTGTAAGATTGTTCTAAATGGGTCCTCTTCAAGCTAATCTCCCCTTTATTACACCATTCCCTCCCCCCTCCATTCTAGCCTCACAAAATCAATAGGTGTCTCTTTAGTTTGCAAACTTGCTGAGGTTAATAAGTTACCATTTGAACTTGACCTTCTTTTGAAAGCTCCAAGAATACAATGAAAAGGCAAAAAAATAAATAAATACTTTCCCCATAACAAAAACCTTTCCATTATGATAATAGCGACAACTTTAAACCATTTTTACAATACCTTTACTCAAGTCACTTCTTTGTGGAATCTGGTGGGTGGTCGAACAGCCGATCTCAAAAAAACGGCTTTAACATTTTCCTAGAAATTAACAATTGATGTATATCGCTGACAGGGGAATGACCAGCTAGTTGACCACACGGGAAAAACTCTAGTTTGACCGTTATATTTTTCAAAGTAAAAAATAAAGAAATGTAAATTTGGCTGGAGACTATATATAGGTCTAGAGCAAACATGGCGTAATCAGCTGTATTACCGTAATTATGCGATAACAGAGTAAATTTAAAGTTGCTTCAATTTTATTGACGTTTATAAGGGATGCTTTTCTTTTTACGTATATCTAATAAAGATTACATCTAGATTTTAGATCTAGAGGTAGATCAAGACTAGATCTTCAGAGTTCTAAACCAGAAATTTTGGCCTTAGATCTAGATGTCAATATAATGAACATACCAATAAATAATCGCATAAGTATGCCTTCCTTGATGACTGCGTCACGGGCTCTATACCCAAATAGAACCAAACATTTTTACATGATTTTTAAAAAAAATTAGTTTGTTATATTTGAAGTTTAATACTAATAGCACCGGTACTGCCTTTTAAAAAAATATATTTCTAAAAAATATTTTTCTTGTTTTTAAAGTATCAACAAGAAATTCAAAAAGAAAAAAAAATAATGTGCTTTTTGTTCACATGTTCAGGTTTTAGTTCAGGTTCATATTTCGAAAGGAGAGATTCCTTTATTGTCTAAAACTACAGAGAGTAGTGATCTTATCTACACACGCGTGTGATCATTTTCTGCTTCTTTCTCTTAAAAAAGAAATAGATCTATCTTTTTTACAATACAATTCAACTGGTACCTTTGTGGAGCCTTCTGTGCAAACGGTGGAACCTCGACATTGATCTTGAAAGCGGCTCTAACGATTTTCTAAAAATTTGGCAGTTAATGTAAATAGGTGGGAAAATAATTACCAGCACGTTGGCCACACTGAGAAAACTCAAGTTCGACTGTTATCATTTATAGATTTGGCGAGAGAACTAGAAAATATCTTGAGCTGACTAAACTCCTTCGGGTAATTCCGAATGTAGGCATTATTCATTCAAGAGTTTAATAAATTAAATTTTGAACACAGTCTCCGAAGTCTAGATCTAAAGGCCTATCGTAAGAATATTATTACGCCTAAGTGAAGTAGATTTAAACATTCGCTTAACCAGGATTTTCCTCTGGTGTTGGGGCAATAGAGGAAGGTAAAAAGAACGATTCCCTTTTTTTTAAAAAAATTTAACATTCTTTTAAGAACAAAACAAAACCAAACACAACAGAATAAGACAACAAATGTTTCGGACGCTAAAAGCCGGGACTGGCGAAACTTGCCCTTATGGAGCACCACCAGAGAATGCTGACCATGTCCTGTAAAGCTGCATACTATATCAAGAGGCCCGAACAAGACTCTGGTCCCAAAACCCTCTTATAGAAGAAAATCTATAAGGAGAACTGTCTGATCTAGAAACCACTGCGCGGTTCATCTCAGATAGAGGAGTGACTGATCTGAACCTTCAGACATGAAAAATGAAAAAACGAAGAAGAAAGGTCAAAATAATCGCGCTCTAGAAGTTGTATGAAGGAAGTATTTTCTTTTTGAGGCCAAAAGAAAATCCACTGCCGAAAACTGACGTAGACGGCGAAAAGAAAATCTAAGTCGACAAACGGCGGATATGTCTGCGCTGGAGTGGGAAAGTATGTAGATCACAGCTGGTACTGCAGGCCACGGAAAATACAGCATGCCTCATTAATCTTCAGTCTGGAAGACAAGTCAAATTGTTATTACTTTTGATACATGACTTGTTTAGTCACTTTATAAGAACAATCTAAACCTTCTTTCCCCGCCCCTCTCACCAAAGTACAAAGTTATTACAATAAAAGAAATGCATGAAGGGATTTTAAAATATTGTAACGTTTCTCACTATCCAGGCTCTCTGCAAACTGCACCACACGACACAACCAACTCAAAAGAACTTGACAACCCAGGGCTCCAAAGTAAGGTAACACTTCAATGTCCAATAAATCAACAGCCAATATTGTACCATTGGCAAGACGTAACGTTGATTGTAGAAATATTTCCCCAAGAGTTACCAGACACATACTCAATGGAGGACACAAAAAAAAAGACAAAGTAAACTGGACATATGTATTTAATTAAACATAAACGGTAAGCTGTGCTGCAAGTTTATTACTTATCAGATTTCTCAGAAGAAAAGACTTTTAGCAGCAGTTCAACATTCGTGCTGCGTGGAACTCTGTGCAAAACATTTTTTTTCAATAGCAACAAATTGACAGAAATCTTTCAGTCTCATTGAAATTCACAAATAGTTCAACATAATGAAAATTAGTGCCTATCGTTATAATGCGGACTGTTCCATTGAATGTGCAAATAAAATAAAGGGGGGGGGGAGGCACGGGATTCCAGTCAAAATAAACAATCAGATGATTATTAACTCTTTGTTGCCCCTGGGCTCATACTGAACGAGAATCCCTGAAGTATTTGGTTACAAGGATCCACTAAACATTAGACTATCAAGTTTCAAAGTATGTATATTGTACCACAGAATATCACCTTGAGCCTATTTCCCAATGTCTAAGCTTAATAAGCATTGAAGGCATCACGCAAAGAGATAACATGAGGCCAACGCATCTTAATCACCTGAAGCCGAGGGTGGGCCGAAAGATACATTTTCAGAATCAATAGACCTTTTGTATTTGTTGCTAGTTTTGAAAAAAAAATTGAAAACTAAGTAGTATGAAGTGGTTGTGAGCAGACGTCAAACTTGGGGCTGCACGTGACTTTAGTGGGAAGACACTGCACTGGCCTATATAAACAAAACAGAAATGGAGAAGATCAATATGAGAATTCGTGTATTTGTATCCTCAATTCAGGAAGGAATCTCTCAATATCTTTTCCTTTTAAGGAGTCTTGTTTCAGATATTTATAAAGCATTGAAATGTGTTATAGAGAATCTGTATAGAGAAAGGTGTACAGAGAAATGTCTATAGAACAAGAAAAACTTCATTTTTAGAGTTTCAGTTTTTAATTGCAAATTCAATATTCCAGCACGCTAAATAACATCTAACAAATGCTAGAGAATCATAGTAAGTTATTATTAAAAAAAAAAAAAAAAAAGGTGGCAATACCCTATCGAGAATCTAGTTTTGTTTGGTCAGAGAACTTTGTTTATTTATCTTCTTTAACGTTTGAGCAATAAGCCTGGTCTTTGATTTGGTTGTCCACTTTTATCCCATGATTTACACAAAGTGGAATTTTTTGGAGGGGCATTATATTTCTTTCATTTGACGCTTGACTTACTGTTTTTTTTTCTCTTAAACTTTTTAAAAAATGCGATCAATTGATGCGGAAAAAAGTCGACATTTTTCGAATAAAAAAATGTTGCTAGTACAGACTTATCGAAACTGGCTCAGCGTTTTGTGATGTAAGTAAATATATCTATGCAAATGTCTAATGTTATCAGCACGAAGCCTTAACCCTTAGTGCATTGAGGCTTACAAAAATGTTATCACACATTGTATTGAGCTAACAAATTCTTCATTACTTGTACTCTCGTAAGCACATCATATGAAGTGATTATATAACTCTAAAGTATCCTCAAGTATATAAAAGAAAAGGATCAAAGATGACAATCTGTATTTATCGTCATTTGAAAGATATCAACATCAACCGTGTGTACAAACGACTCAATTCATAGAGAACAAATAGATAACTGATTGTTTAAAAACCTTTCCAGCCCGACATTGGCGCAGCTCCCGTACGACTCAAAATGTTCCCATTCAATTCACTTGACACCGCTGGACAAACAAAGTAGCGAACATCTAAAGAAACTCAACAGACAGGGGGGAAAGATACGCAGACAACTTAGTTGTACATTGCAACTCAAGTCTGAGAAACAGCACTCGCCGATCTGTCAGATTTCTGTCAGAATTAATAAATAATGAAGCAATTCGTGTGCGTATTTTCTTAGAGTAGGGGACGCTACTTTGTTTACTGTAGACTTGTATGAGATAAGCTGTTATCTTGAATGCTTTGTCTAGCTAGTCTGTAAAGGTGAGCGATTTATAATGATACTTGATTCGCATTGTTGCTATACGTAATGCACATGAAATCTGTTAAGGAATCATTTCAAGTGGCTAGAAGACATAACTCTAAATAATATGACAATAAATGACATAAATCTATCGAGTATTAATTCCTTTGTTAGAATTTCTTTCATTTTGTATCTAAAGCAAAACTGCGAAATGTCCAAATACATTTTATTTTATAAGATAAGATAAGATAAGATAAGGAAGCATGATATTAAATTATTTATGGCTTCTGAAAAACAAACAAAGCTACTAAAGAAGAGTTTCACCCTGAGACCTAGCTGTGTTGCTAGAGCCAACGCTAACTATGCCCATCCTGAGGCGAGCTTTTTATTTTCTTCAGATGTCCTTGACCCTTTAGACTCAACCCTAAAGTAAAGTGCCCCTTTCAGACCTTGTGATGTATAGAGCAGATGATGTAAAGGTCATCTGTTTCTGTGGCCCTCGGTTTACTAGGGTGTCATGTTGCCCGCACAACGACCAACCTCAACTAGTGCCAGGGACCCACTACAGCTGGGTGGATTTAGAGGCACCCAAAGATCCCGAAATTAAAAATCCCAGTCTTCACAAGGATTCGGACCCGGGACCGCCGGTTCGGATGCCAAGCACTTTACAGTTCAGCCACAGCGCCTCCAGAGTCAATCATAAATTTTTAAAATCCTCCCCCCCTAAAAAAAAAAGTTTCACGCTTAACCAGGATTTAAATTTCAGACTTCAAGCCCAAATGTTTACCTCTCAGCCACCATGTTCTCTCGGAAAAACATTATTATATTATTTTACCATTTTTTATTGCTTTTTTTTACAAAATATCCTTATTAAACAGAAATGTTTGGATAAGGAAAAAAGTTATATTCTTGTGACATATTCTATTGTTAATTTGTTTGCTTCAGTTCTCAAATCTCACATCAATGCGTAATATCAATTACCTTATCTAGGAACTGATGTCCAGTCAGGTCAATATAACCTGTGGTTAGCATAACATCCTGTGTAGCTAGTGTTAGAGGCTACACTGCTACTCTACAGCAAAATGTGTATGCAAATACTTGCCAGTGATAAGAATCTTGATCATTCAGAGGACGTCGATAGTCTCAAGGTCTGTGTAATCTGGTAGCCAGGACTAGCGACACTGACCATCGGTCAAGTCTTAATTATATCTTCGGGAGTAAATATTGCTTTCAGGTTTCTTTATTGTATAATATCTTTCCTGCCTACCATTTCCTAACCTTTCTAATCTTTTAATACTCTTATCACTGTCTACTCTTCTCTCTTTCTACTCTTCTCTCTATCTAATCTTCTCTCTATCTACTCTTAACTCTGTCTACTCTTATCTCTGTCTACTCTTATCTCTTACTCTCTATCTACTCTTCTCTCTATCTACTCTTCTCTCTATCTACTATTATCTCTATCTACTCTTATCTCTGTCTACTCTTATCTCTTATCTTATCTTATCTCAATGTGTGGAAAAAAGTATTACTTTTCGTGTATTTTAACGTTTATTATTTACGCCCATATTTATTAAATATATTTGTTAAAATTGAATTTTTCTAGAAATTGCGCGCAATAGAAATTAAAATATAAACTGTGAATCTGCTTTCAGCACACACATTTTCGGTCATGCTTGTTATTAAGACGAGATGCCTTTAAAATTTCAACAACTGTATCTTCACTGTTATATATCGATTAGTTGGACCATCACTCATACGCTTTGACCCTACAACATACGTTGATTCATGGTTGCTTAGAGGAAGACATTCAGCCACAGGTACCAAAAGCAAAGAACGCAGACGGGATTATAAGTTAGATGAGAACTTAATCAAATTTTGGAATTTATTATGAATACTTTTTTCAACATTTATATTTCATTTTCATTTTTAACAGGCATCATTCCTAGATAACTTAACACTATCAAGAAAAACTTGAATAAGTTGTTAGTTATTTTTTAAAAATCATAATAGATAAATACGGTATACCAATAATGTAATAATAAAACAATTTAAGTTGGTTCATTATAAAATAAAATTGTTTTAGACATCTAGTATCTTTGCAGTTGTGATTTAGCTTGCATCAAGGTGCGAACTGGTAGTTAAAAGTTAGGTAATCCAGCACTTAGTACCGGCACCTATTTTTTTTTTTTTTTACAAAAAAGCACTCTGTATATAAATAACAAGAACAATATATAGGTGAGATTATAATTCATAAACATAAATTATTGTTAGAATTCGGACACTGTTTGTGGGCCTTCAAGCATGTGTAAGGGAGGTAAGCTATAGGTTATGTATCTTAGAATTAAAGGAGATCCACATTTTGAATTTTTTTTTTTAAACTTTCATTAACTTAAATTAAGATGTATGACAAATGAAATAATTCAAAGGCACATGTCATCTTTATAACATTGGGAAATAGAAATACATTTGTGTGTAATCCTTACAAAGGATTGAAACATCTCTTTGAATGAAACAAACTGTTTAAATGTGTTGACTAGAAAGCCTCCTGATAGCCTATACTCTTTAACAAAACATTAGATCTAGAGTTTGTTTAATTATTCGCGTCTGTCTCGTCTCATACTTAAACATTTAGTAATCTGATTGTTCGCATTGGGCAATAGCTTTCAACGCTTTCATCAGCCAGTAGTTAAGTTGAAATGGCCCTTGGGAAGACACAAGTTTGTATACTTTTTAGTCCTAGAGCACACAAAAAATAAAAAATTTCACTTTCCCTGACACACAAACCTGCACACATCATTTCTGTGAAAATGGCCTACGCTTGATATCAACACCACTTTCTGCTCTCCTTGGACTGGATTAAACGGGTTTCAAACGATCCCCTCAGCTTCCTGTTCTTGGATTCCCCGGTATCCGGTTAGATCCAGTTTTGTCATGGAGGGTGTCGCCAGTAATGAGCACCACTCGAGTACCTGCCAACAATTTTTTTTTCTTCCTCTAAATCTAGGAGAGTCAAAGCTTGGCGCGTGGTACCAATACGTCTGCTGCAGCTGTGAAAATAGATCTGTTTACTGACGGTAATTCATCCCAACCTTCACTTTGTCTTTCTCCTCCTTTAGGTATGTATTAGAATCTATGTCACAGAAACATGAAGAATATACAAACAAAAGTTTATCTTTTTTTTTGGCTCTAACATCAGGCATACATAAACAATTGTTATTAGGCCTAATTAAAAAAACAAAAGTTACTCCTTTAAAGCAATATGTCCCCACAGTTATGTATGCTGCTGAATAATTGAACTCCATTTTCAATTTGAAATTAATTGAAATTAATCCCTCTAGAAAGATCTTTAGGCATACGAGTAGATGGTTAAATACATCTTACCATAGTTGTTCATATAGAATTATATGCCTTGTATTCTAGTATGAATATATCGGCCAAACTTAGGCCCACAGGCCGGTGGTCATATCTGGCTCGTATATAAATAAATAGTCAGATATATAATTAGATAGATGATGTTCAGATAGATCTTGTGTTGAATATTGAAACATTCAGGTAGATATTTAGACATTCAGATGTTGAGATTGATCTTGCGTTGGCTATTGAAACATCTTCTTATCTTATCTTATATAATACAGACGTTACTTCAAAAAAGATGATTACGTCCTACGCGTCATGCATTCAGTCATGCATATTAACCAATGACTTAAATTTTGCCAATTTACAGGTTTTTCTGGCTAGCTCAGGCAACCCATTCCATGCTCTAATAGCAATAGGGAAGAAGGAGCATTTGTACAAATGTGTCCTAGCATATGGAACGAGAAGTGTAAGTTTATCTTTGTATCTTTCAGAGTATTTTATTAAATTGTTTTTGCATTTAAAGATTATGGTTCAGTGTTTTATGTATAATTGCTACTTTACTTTTGAGTCTTCTGTCCAGAATGCAATCTAAATTTAGAACATTTAGGTGGATATTTAGACATTCAGTGGTTAAGATTTATCTTGTGTTGGCTATTGAAACATATATTTAGTTTAGACATTCAGATGTTCAGATGGATTTTTAGAAAGATGTCAGGAAGAACAACTCTCTTGTCCAACAAAATAGATCTCATTAACAACATGAACATTTGTCTTGTGTTTTATTTAATTTTTTTTCTGTTTTGCTTTAACATTTTATTTTTAAATCTATTTTAATATGGCGATAATGGTTTCTGCTTGTATGAAATCGATTGAAATTTACTATTTGGTTACTTTAAAAAACAAATCGCCAAATCTGGGCATGTCTCAACATCCCTTGTTACTCTCGTGTCACTAATCATTTTGAGTGAGATGTGTAGATCTATATACCTGGCTGGATGTTCTACATACCTCGCAGAGTTGTAGGTTATCGATTTATTGAGCATTCCTTAATGGAAAAATAATAGCTGCCAATGGTTAGACTGAGAGAGATATATAGAAATTAATATAATGTACATTATTGTACATCATTATTTATTTTAAATGTGTCTATAATAACGAATCAGGTTATGGGAGTAAATTCTTATTAAATACAGTACTATTGGACAAAGAATTGATTAAATACAGTTACACTGAGCAACGAATTTAATGAACATTGAGCAGCGAATTTAATGAACTAGCAAGCGATTTGTTGGGATTCTTTCAAATGAAGAATGACCGTTAATGAATGTTTAATACTGATAGAGTGTCTAATATATATTGTTCAGATCTTGCATATATATGTCACCAGAGCTGCATTAGCAAATAAAAAAAAAAGGGGGGGGGGGGTCTTGACCTGTTTAGAAACTACACCTGAAAATTCAGTTTCTTGCTACAACATAAAGAGCAGTTCTCGTCTCCTGACCTCAATCGGAGTTCCTCTCTGATGTGCTTTACATGGTTATACGTTTTTATCTTAGCTTTATAGGTCAGTTGGTCGAACTAGGTCAATTCTTTTTAATGTTTTGTTGCTATTGTTGTTGTTGTTTGTTTTTTTTGCACAATGGTGAAACCAATGAACTTGCAAGTTAAACTTTATAGTGTAAGAATAAAGACAAGAGGAAGTCAGATAAAGGTATCCCTTTTAATCTTGCGATCTACGGGGTAGATGATGTAAAGGTCATGTTTTTGTGGCCCATGGTTAACGAGTGTCCTAAGGCCAGCACAACGACCAACCGCCTTTACTTCTCCCCCCGACTAATGTCTGGTACGCATTAGAGTTGGATCGTCTCAGTTGCGCCCCCTTAAAACCCCAAAATGCTATATTCCATTATCTTCTGAGAATCGAACCCAAGACCCAATGGTTCGGAAACTAAGCGCTTTACCATATCAAGCCCCCAAGATGAAGACAAGTAAGATGTAATGCAAAGAGCCGCTGTGATGGGAGTTTTAAACAAAATTGTGTGTGTGCATTTACTTTTGTTGCATTATCTTAACAATGTCATGATTTCACCCTCAATGTCCTGCAAATGATCTAAGAAAGTAGAAACGCAATCTAATTTCAGGTTTTAATGTTCCAGTCAGAAAGTAGAAACACAATCTAATATCAGGTTCTAATGTTCAAGTCAGAAAGTAGAAACACAATCTAATATCAGGTTCTAATGTTCAAGTCAGAAAGTAGAAACACAATCAAATATCAGGGTCTAATGTTCAAGTCAGAAAGTAGAAACACAATCTAATATCAAGTTCTAATGTTCCAGTCAGAAAGTAGAAACAATCTAATATCAGGTTCTAATGTTCCAGTCAGAAAGTAGAAACACAATCAAATATTAGGGTCTAATGTTCAAGTCAGAAAGTAGAAACACAATCTAATATCAGGTTCTAATGTTACAGTCAGAAAGTAGAAACACAATCTAATATCAGGTTCTAATGTTCAAGTCAGAAAGTACGACCACAAATCTACATATGTTGCTACGAACGTAAAAATTTAGAAATTTGGCTCTGCAGTACTAAAAAGTGCACAAATTATATAATTTTTAAAATGCATTTTTTATTCTTTACACCGATACGCCAAAAAAAAAAAGGTAACTATTTATAGTTTTTTTTTCTACATATACAAATCACTAATGACAAAATGTGTCTCCCAACAGAAAAGAGCTCGGCTAAAAAAACAACTGGCAATGACGAAATAGACTATGGTATAAACAAATTACAACAATGACTTGTTTCTTCATTTCGTAGAAATCTTACCAAATCAAAGAGAAGTAACTCTAACCCAATCAAAACCCGGAACTACAACTAACTATCCAACTGTTGGATGTGACGATGTTTGTTATAACACGGCCAAGGAGGTTATATTTAGATGGAGATGGCGGTTGCTATCAAATGTTCATTATCGGTTGAAGCCAGTGGGCGGAGCCTATTCGCCATATTGGTTTACTCAAAACATTCCATCCGTTTTCATTGCGATACCAGTTTTCTAATTCTCGTAACGACTCAAATCAGCCTCGTATTTTATCATCATGCTTTTTTCTAAACTCCTCTAAGGCCCAAGCTCATATCTGGTGGTCTAGATATTCCAATGGATCAATTACAAAGCGCTGTAGAGCATGTAAAGTGATTTATACTATCACCTGATCGAGGCCTACAAAACCGAAATATAATGATTACATCGAAATTAAGCACTATTGTGGGCTGAAAAAAGCACAAAAATGATTTGCAAGAGGTTTGTTATATTTTTGATACTTTTTACCGCACTGAAATCACCACAAAATTGATAAAATTGAAGTGAAAAGAGTACTACTACCTATTACTACTAATAATGTTACAGTAATACTAACTAATCTTTCCCTAATTAAACTCTGGCCTACATCTAAAAATAATAGACGCCGCTAAAATGCACTTTTACCAAAATTCATATAAATAATTAAATGGCACTAACAACATTAACTAAACTCTAACTCACTTAAGTTTAGTCTTTAGTGACTAAAAACCAAACTAACCGATGAAGCGATATCCCGTTTTCTGGTCGTCGTTGCGTACAACCGTATGCCGAACAAGAAAGCATTTGTAATGTTTATTTTATTCTATACACTGTGTTTTTAACGTTTTATAAGATATTGTACAATGTACAGATAGTTAAATAATGTCGTGAAATATTGTCGAACAAATTTCTCAAAAAAAAAAACCAACAGACTACACGTTTTAATTTGAGTAGACCAAGTTGGCTGCGATTTGGCTTCAACCTAGTGACGTCAAGCCATCTCCATCTAAATATAACCTCCTTGAACACGACCAACACGACCTTTTGTTCTAATTTTAGCGGGATTTCCCGTTCACTTGAGAGCGGCAACAACCAAGGAAAAAATGCCAAATGAAAATAAAAACAACAACAAAACAACAACGGGAGCAGGATTTCCTGCAGCTCCATTAATGGCGCATGTTTGTTGTCAATTTGTTGAAATGATCGCGACCAGGCTGTGTTTGTATGTATAGAGATCGCTCTGTTTGTCTTGGCAAATCACCGAGATGGATAGACATAGTGGCTCATATCTTCTATGCCTTTAACATGTGGGTCTGATTTTAGGGCACTTGAAGAGTTGCTTGCCCACCATGCAGTATGTTCTTTTTAACATATCAATAATAGAATCCTTTCTTTTTATTTCCAGAATGTAACAATCTGAGAGATTATATATTCACCTATTTCTTGTCATATCTAAAGCTATGTATTTAATATCCCCCTTTCAAATAGTGTTTGTTTGAACTGGACTTACATAATTACATTTCGATATTAAACAGGTTTCAAGACAGGTCATTTTATTGAATATTTGTAAAGAATTCAACATCATTATATGTGTATATTTCTAAAGTCGTTTTCTGTGCGGGAGATGTTCGGCTTGAAATGTTTCTTAAATGTTCAATATTTGATTCAGATAACGCATTACTTTGATTCACGTTTAAATGAGTTTAAAGGAAGTATTATAGGGACAAGAAGAGTTCTAATGAATATTATAATAATGAGCTAAAAATAACAACAAACAAATAGAATGGAATGTTAATTAATTATCTATATTTTCTTCGATATTAGTAAGACATTTCATCTATAAATCTAGCGTAGCCAAATGTGTAGACTACATTTGTTTTTTTGCTTTACATGTTGCTATTGTTGTTTCAGAATTGAATTTTAGTTTATCCTAACACGAATCTCAAGGAGGATGCGGATGGGCAGAGTTCAAACCTGGGACCATCAAGACGACAGTTCTTTGCGCTTAGGAGGCAATGCAAAAATTATATGGTAAAAATAAATTCAAATATAATATAATTGTATGTTTGTATGTTATGAGAGGTCCAAAGCCCTTAAAAAAGGAAGACGCAGAAAACTTAAAAAAACTGAAATAGACGACCGTCCCCAATGGACATCGGATTTGTCTGAAGTAGAAGTGACAAAATATGTAGGTTGCAACTTCGTTTGTGTAGTCATGTGAAACAAAGCACTCATCCTTAATCTCAGGAAAGGATTACATGGCCATTATTATTCGTCATTAGTATGTATTGGTATACTTCTGATAAATGGTGTGTTTTATTGAGTACTTTTAAACAATTGTTTTGTTTATTCCAATTCAAAACCAATGAGAGGTCGGAGAGACTATGAATGTATTTAAACTCGACACAAATTAAACTGATTGCTTTATTTGAAAAATAAATATACACTATTTTTCATGCGCTATGCAAATGGTCTGCAAAAAAAAAATAAAAACAAAACAAACAATTAGCGCCACACCCCCCCAGTTGTCAACTTCAATTCGTTATAAGTCTCAAACATAATTGTATTTTATTTTATGTTTTGTGTCTTGTGCTTTGTGTCTAGTGTACTGTTATGTGTCTAGCGTACTGTTATGTGTCTCGTGTTTTCTTTCTTGTTGTTTGCCTATTGTACTGTGTTTAGTGTCGTGCGTTTCAAGTCTTGTGTTTAGTTTCATGTACCTTGCGTAAAGATTGAGATCAAGTCCGAGCTGGTTATAAATGCCAACCTCACCACTGGCTCAATGAAACCTTCAAAGTGTCATTTTTTCCCAATGGTATACTTATCGATCACTTCCGGTGTCCGAATGGTCGGTTCGATAAATATTATACTACTTAAAGTGGCATCCACTGAGCTATGCCTACACTGACGTCAGGCAAATATTTGCTGACGACTTGTCAATCAAATCTTCCTTAATGGGCCCAATAGCTCAGTTTCAAGTGTATTTTATCGTGCAAAAATGTTTCTTTCACCCAGTTGACACTGATACAAAGCGATACACACACACGCACACTCACATCAACACACACGTATTTGTATATTGTATTCGTGACGATGCATTGTATCGATCCAGCTAAAAAGCGAGTTCGCATTTACTCTCTATCAATATTCGATTACGTCTCTTCACGCTTTAAAAAAAAGTTATGAACGTGGAAGAGAATTCAGGGAAATAAAGTGAAACAAGGGGAAGGATGGGGGGGGGGAGATATTTAGCTGCCCTACAGACCCCTGCACTCTTATGTCAAGGAAAGCAATTGTAAAGCGCGTACAGCATTCACTGGATGCATTGAAACAGAAAATAACTATGTGACGAAATAGATCTGATGATCAGCTGCTCGGGGATGTAATGGATCAAACTATTACCTAGGAAAACATTCCTCACACCAGATGACACGTTTCTTAGAAAATTGGGTCATAGATGAAACTGTCTTATGTCTAAAACTGCAACTAGTAAAAGAAGAACAAGAAATGAACTCACAATAAAATGAAATGTCCCGAATGTGACTACAAAACCAAAAGGTAACATTAGGGTCGCAGAAGTGGCAAAGGAAGGGTTCCAATCACATTTGATGCAGCTTGCAACAATCAGTTGAGGTTACACGGTACAAGGCTGAGATTGTTACGCCAGACATGACCATGGTCCTTTTATTTCTACTAGAACACTTGACATCTGGGTGCTTGTCCCCAAGAACTTAACCTGCTCGTCAGGTCAGGCTGTAGGTGCCAAAGACGTACGTAGTACCGCTACGTTTCTTAAGTTTTATTTGAAGGGGTGAGATAAAATCTTCTCATTGGCTTCTGATTGACCTCATGTCACTATAATGTTCGCTAAGTCTGAATGGCGCCCGTTAAGAAAAACAAGCTTCCCTTTTAGCCCTTGTGATCTATAGGGCAGATGATGTAAAGGTCATCTATTTCTTCGGCTCACTGTTAAAGAGGGTGTTAAGTGACCAGAATAACGACCAACCGCCTCCCCCCCCCCCCCCCCAACTAATATCAGGCGCCAGTGGTAATGAAACAAAAGCTAGAATAACGTGTACGGTAAGATGGCCGACTTACTAGATGAGTCTGACATTATATTTAAACGAAAGAATTCTCGGAACTTACGGAAATATTTTGTTTATCTATGTAAGGCAAGGAGGAAGTGAGACATTAATGGTGGTTCTCATTGCAATGACTTTTTAAATTAAAAAAAAATTTTTTTTTAATCCTTTTATTTGAAAAAAAAATTCTGTTACTTTTTATACTAACATTAGGTTAGAATTGTGATATCATTTCATTGAATGTGTAAAATTTTTTTGAAATATGAGGACATCCATTCAGACATACATGAGAGTGAAAGGGAGCAATGGTGTGCCATTTAACAGAGTTCTTGAGTCTAGTTCATTTGAGTTCTTGAGTCTAGTTCATTAGAGTACTTGAGTCTAGTTCATTAGAGTACTTGAGTCTAGTTCATTTGAGTCCTTGAGTCTAGTTCATTTGAGTACTTGAGTCTAGTTCATTTGAGTCCTTGAGTCTAGTTCATTTGAGTTCTTGAGTCTAGTTCATTAGAGTACTTGAGTCTAGTTCATTAGAGTACTTGAGTCTAGTTCATTTGAGTCCTTGAGTCTAGTTCATTTGAGTACTTGCGTCTAGTTCATTAGAGTACTTGAGTCTAGTTCATTTGAGTTCTTGAGTCTAGTTCATTAGAGTACTTGAGTCTAGTTCATTAGAGTACTTGAGTCTAGTTCATTTGAGTCCTTGAGTCTAGTTCATTTGAGTACTTGAGTCTAGTTCATTAGAGTACTTGAGTCTAGTTCATTTGAGTCCTTGAGTCTAGTTCATTTGAGTACTTGAGTCTAGTTCATTTGAGTCCTTTAGTTCATTTGAGTACTTAAGTCTAGTTCATCCGAGTACCTGTGTTAAGTTCAACTGACTGCTATAATCTAGTTCATCGCACTGAGTACTTGAGACTAGTTCATCTATTCAACCGAGGACTAGTTCATCTATTTATGAGGGCAAGTTATTTATTCAATTTTAATATTTTACTTTTCTGAGAAGAAGTTAATAAACTGAACATAGAACGAAAGCTCAACAATGGAGCCCCATGGAGTATCTATGTGTACAAGTGTGGGGATAGTGTTGACATGAGCAGACACTTGAGAGTCTAAATTTTGTACAACGTAAGGGACATTTAAAAAAACAACAAAAGATTATATTATTTATGTCAAATATAAAAAGAGAAGAACACATAAAATAATTGGACGTAATTATTAGACAAGCAAACATAAAGAGGTCAAGGCCATAATTATTTTAGAGACGTTATGTGAATAGAATGTCAACGTCGCCTGACAACGTGTCAGTTGGCCCCTCCCCTCTTCAAGCTCTACTGAAATTAGTTACTCTCGGCTAGCCTCGATGCGAGTAGTTAGGTTGTCTAGATCGATACGTTGGTTTTTATCAATCCGGTTAATTAGCTCAAATAACTCCACATCTCAAAGTATCGCGCAAAGTTTGTAAGTTACCGGTAATTGGAAACTAATAAAGTTATGAGTAGAGTCTGTTATAGTATGGGCGGTCTATCTTTCCTAAACATTCGTTTAATTATCATCAGACATCATTGTTCCAAATGTGGTGGCTCACTTGTTGCATATATCAACTCTCTCTGTCTAGTACCATTAGCGTACACGTTAGTTCTCTTCCGTCCCCTTCTCGGAACACGTTGAAACTTTGTATAATTATTCCTTGTTTCCACCAAATATAGTAAGTCAACAACTTACGATCTATGGGGCATGTCTGTTTCTTATGTGGCCAGCACAACGACCAACCGCCTTTACTTTTCCTGAGCGAATGTCAGGTACCGATTAGCCCGGGTTCGCTGTTCTGCCTCATCGTGGCACCCGGGTGGAAACGGCTATTTGAGGAGATAGCTAGGCAAAATGAAGGCAAAACATAACTCCCGTGGGGATGCCCACGGGTAGACGACAGTCCACCCCTTGCACGGGCGGGGTTGTAAAAAAGTCCTCACAAAAACTGTCACACATCCATGCGCCGTTCCTCAAAGGACCGTTCCATAAATGGCGAGTCCCCCACGGTTAGCTTGGTACAAAGAAGAAAGATGACGGAGGCTCCCAGTGCTCCTAGGCCTTCGGCCATGTGTCGGAGGCGGAAGACATTGGATACAGCAATGCTTTATATAGGCATTGACTCGGGTCGCTCTCAAACAGAACTGTGTTCCCACAGGTTTGTTTTTCTTTTTTTACTGTTACAGCTGGACGACCTAACAGGTTTTTTTCTTTTCAAACTTTGAGCTCGAAGAGTCTTCGGCTCAGCTCAGACGACAATCAAACGGTACCGATTAGAGCTGGGTGGACTCAGAAATAAAAAATATCCCAGTCTTCACCAGGATTCGAGACCGGACCCCTCGGTTCTTCCCCTTTGTTTTTCAAAAATTATTTTTACCAAGCTTATATCAACTTACTTACTCTTGTTTAATACCAAACAAAATAACTCATTGCGAATTTTTAATAAACTTATTTGTTAATATTGTTTTAATTGAATCTTGTGACAAATTTCAGCTTGATTCGAGATTGGGTGAAGGAGAAATAACGTACACCAACTTTTTACTAGACAAACAGACATACAGAGTGAGCTGATATAAGTTTTGTAGCTAGCAAAATATAAAAAGTTCTTTTTTTAATAAAAAACATTGTAATCCACATAAGTCAACTTTTTGCTGAAAAATGCGTCCCCTTGTAATCCACATAAGTCAACTTTTTGCTGAGATATGTGGCCCCTTGTAATCCACATACGTCAACTTTTTGCTGAAATATGCGGCCCCTTGTAATCCACATAAGTCAACTTTTTGCTGAGATATGCGGCCCCTTGTAATCCACATAAGTCAACTTTTCCTTTGTTCTTTCTTCAAAAATGATTGAAAATATCATTGAAACCATTTTTTGGGGCCCCGAAACATGTTATGTTACCTATAGGCAGGGCCGGTCCTATAGATTGCGGGGCCCTATGCGGAACGGGTTGCGCGGGGCCCAGTCTAGGTAGAGATAAGGATAATAAGTGAAAATTAAGATTTTGTATTAGAAAAAAAATTCGTATTTGCATTTTATTCAACAAAAAGCCGATAAACATTCAGATCTGCCTTTTAGATTTACTTTCGAGTAGCAAAATATCGCTTTGGTTTTTTTTAATAGGTCGAGATGGATTTAGATTTATATTTAAATACCTGTGACTATTAAAGTAAATAAAGTCTTTGAACTTCTTGTTTTGGTTAAAATTCGGCTTATTATTACATTTTTATTAAATGAAAGCTGACACAAAGCTGTTTTATTTTTAATCGCGAGTAGGATTGGCGTTTTCCATGCTGAATTACACCCAGAAATAACAATTTTGTCCGTTTTTAAGGAGATTTGCATGTTTTCAGACGATTTTTATAATTTCGGGAGATTTTCGTGACTTTTTCGTATATTTAGCAATTTCAGGAGAGTTCCAGGAGCCCTTTAATAATAAGTTTAAATGGTTTAATTTAATAATTTACATCTAGAGTTCGCGCAGGGCCTATGAAAGTGCAAGGCCCACTGCGGCCGCATAGGTTGCAGTGGCCTAAGACCGGCCCTGCCTATATGTAGATCCAGCACTGTCTATGCATGAAGATTGCTGTAGACCAGTGTTTCCCAAACTTTTGACTAAAGTGTACCCTTTAATCATTTCGTTACGCTGAGTACCCCTCGCCTTGCATTTATGAGGAGAATTAACATAATACATGTGTATTTTAGAAACAAATCTGCTAAGTTAATGAGGTGCAACGCGTACCCCTTCCAAAGTCTTCTCTTACTCCTGTGGGTACGCGTACCCCACTTTGGGAAACACTGCTGTAGACTCAGAGGCTTGTGAAGAACACGCTGAAAATCTTTCACTTGAAGAACACTTTGATCGTGTTATGTGGTTATACAATGACGCATCAATCGTTGCCTAGGTTACACAGGAAGTATACAATACGTATGATTATTCCGAGTCTGTGTATCACAGACGCTAAACAAGATAGACTTGAACAAGAACACTACTAATCAAATCCTAGTTTCGACCTGGCAGTAGCCATCCCCCCAACCGGAAAACCAATCAAATCTCTATACCTAGCCCCCAAACACCGGCCGCACAATATGACCGCTGGTCAAGATGAATGAACGACTGGATACCCAAATGTTTTCAATTAGGGGAATGGGGCTGAGAGAGGAGAAGATTCTTTTTTCTTTGCAGTGTAGGTCCTACTGTTGTTTCCCCAGGAAATGATCATACTTCAAGTGGTCAATGTGCTGGACGCTCGCCTTCCTCAGTAATGTTACAAACATTGAGATAAAAACTTTATCACCTATAAGAAATGAAAAGATAACAGCTGACACAGTTATCAAAAGGTCAGAAAGAATCAGTGCACACATACACACACATATATATATATATATATACATATATATATATATATTGTAGATAAATTTAAACTTGATTGATTGATTCATCTATCAAGAGATCTCTGCAACTGTCGAGAAAGATTCGCTAGAATTTTAAAACAGGTTCCATTTGCCTCTTAGGTGCTCGCTTATAAGCAATTATGATTGGATTCTAGGTATCTGGCTGCTTGTAATTAATTTAAAAAGAAAAAACGCTTTCTATTAAAAATGTGTGTTTAATTTCTGGTATTTCCCCCATTAGACCGAATCTATTTGTAAAACATAAATACAAAATTTTAAAAATACTAAGTAGAGGTCAACATTTATTTTATTGTTAAAGCGTATGTTCTTTTCTTTTTCCCCAAAATAGGAAATAAATGACTGAATGCATGGGTACAAAGTTTGTAAAAACAAAATGGAATCAATAAGTGGAATTTTAAGTGCGTAAATTGCCTTTGTGGACAGGAAATGATAAGTAACCAAACCAAAGTGATATTTTCATTTTATTTCTTCTCGGAAACACAGACTATATCTTTAAGGGCCTAGTAACAATGTGTGTGTGTGTGTGTGTGTGTGTGTGTGTGTGTGTGTTTTGGGGACGTTTGTGGGAGTGAGGACAAAAAGTAAACTAGAGTGTTTAAAATAGTTCGATCTATAAGTCGAAGAAATTGTATTTAAGAAAAATATTTTTTGTAGAAGGGAGAGGAATTAACAAGTTGGATGGGGGCAGAGAGAGAGAGAGGCGAGGAGAGAGATAAAGACAAGGAGGAGAGAGGAAAGAAGAGACGAAGAGAGAGAGAGAGGAGAGAGAGAGAAGTAAAGAAAGGGAAGAAGAGAGAGACAGAGAGAGGTAAGTGAGAGAGAGAGAAAAGGAGAAATATAATGGTAAGCATTAATATGCGCATGCTGTAAAAAAGTTGTTAGGAGGTCCAGGAAAAGAAGAGAAGAAGGAGGGAGACAGGAAGAGATAAAGAGAAGGAAGGTGAGAGTGATAAGAGAAGGAAGGTGAGAGTGATAAGAGAAGGAGAGAGATAAAGAGAAGGAAGGTGAGAGTGATAAGAGAAGGAGAGAGATAAAAAAAGAAAAAAAAAGAGAGAAATAGCGAGAACTGTGTCCAATTCAGACTAAAATTAGAAGCGGGAGAGCATTACAATGAACAGGGTTTAAAAAAGAGGAGGAGGGGGGGGGGGTTCAAAAAGAGAGAGAGAAAAGGGGAGAGAAATAGAGAGAGAGAGTTGAAGAGAGAATAATAGGTCTGTTTTATTGGAAGTTCCAAAAACATAAAATCAAAGGGAGGAGGTTCCGTAAAAAAAACAAAAACAATATATATCATGGGAACAACGGCGGTGTGTAATGCTACTATTTATATAAAACAATAAATAACTTCCTATATTATTTGATGAAACAAACTTTTAATTGATTTATTTACTTTGAGAATCTTCCTCTGGTCCATTAACCCTTATCCTAACAGCTTTATTTCTCCCCTTCCCCCACACCCAGTAAAGTAATAAGTTAGACCTGTATTTTTTTAAACATACATTTTCTTAATTGGCGTGTTTAATGCATCAACGTGTGCTGACATGTGATGAGGTCATCAACTGAAGGAGATAAAACAATAGCAGTATATATTGTCAGCACCGAAATCTTGGAGCATTGAATACAAACAAATTGAATTCATTCACACACAAATGAAATTCATTCTGAACACCCAATAAACGAAGGCCATCAATCTTTCACAGATTTTTCTTTCTTTATGTAAATTCATTTTTCGTTGGCTTTAAGTTTTTTGTGTGTATCCAGTTTATTGATTTGATCAGATAGAAAGATGTTTTCTTGAACAACAATAAGCGAATAAAGTGTCATTGTAAATGTTATATGGCATTGGATTTATCGCTTTGAATGTCTAGGACTGAGTACGAAGAGTGACAGATGTGGATGACTTGACTGACGACTTTACTATACGCACATTCTGTTGGATGACTTAACTGATATCTTCACTACACACACATTCTGTTGGATGACTTAACTGATGTCTTCACTACATGCACATTCTGTTGGATGACTTGACTGATGTCTTCACTACACACACATTCTGTTGGATGACTTGACTGGTGTCTTCACTACATGCACATTCTGTTGGATGACTTGACTGATGTCTTCACCACAGGCACATTCTGTTGGATGACTTGACTGATGTCTTCACCACACGCACATTCTGGTGTCCATCACTTCCACCACTCACCCTTCCACTAACATCCTCTCCGTCCATACAAATCAGAAGCAAAGTTTTTTTTAGTAGAAGCTCAGAACAAAAAAATTGTGAGTCATTAATAAAATTAAAAATTCTACACCATAAGTAAAAATGTCTACTTAGATTGACTCTAGGAAAGAAAATTACAATGTAAGTAGTGATAATTCATAAAATACTGAACCATAATTACCAAGGGAAAAAAAGATTCACAAAAAACAACAACAACACATCCTAATAAAATACACAGAAAGGTATTACAATACAGACATATTTCTTATTTCATAAGCAAGATCAAATTTGACCAAGTGGTCTTTCACTCTTACTAGTGTCATTAGAAGATATAGCAGTTAGCTACAATCAGCCAGGAAAATCAATGTTTTAGTAAGTAAGAGTTAGTCTCTATTTCATAACTTCGACTAGATTGAATACGTAGATAAGTAGCAAGCTACTTTCAAGGGACACTTGTAGCTTAATGATAAACATATCAAAAAGGAGTCACAAAGCATAAAGAAAAAAATTATAGTAAATAAAAGATGAACGTAAAACCACAATTCTCTATTTTAATTTGGTGACATCTGCTTCTACAAGTTTGTTTGTAATGACAACAGATTTGTTCCCTGATGAACTATACCACGTGATGCCACTTGTTCATGGTAAACACGTTCAGTCTCGCGAGATGATCTCCCGCATCGGATGTGTATGTGTGTGTGTTTGTATGGTCAGTTAGTTTTAGTAGTCAAAATATTTGGCCCACCTCAGAGTGTGTACAATGTGTGAAGCTGTAGGAGTGGATGTGTGTGAAGCTGTGGGGGTGGATGTGTGTGAAGCTGTGGGGGTGGATGTGTGTGAAGCTGTGGGGGTGGATGTGTGTGAAGTTAGTTGGCAAAATACAAAACGTTTGACTCGGACTTCTTCGAGTGTGTTGTGGAAAAGAAGAGATGTGTAGTTAACTAAGAGTTTTTCTTTTCAATCAACAAATGTGTGTGCCTTAGATTGCTCTAATGTAATCCACCCCCCATCACAACAAATGTGTGTGCCTTAGATTGCTCTAATGTAACCCAGCCCCCATCACAACAAATGTGTGTGCCTAAGATTGCTCTAATGTACCCCCCCCCCATCACAACAAATGTGTGTGCCTTAGATTGCTCCAATGTAACCCCCCCCCCATCACAACAAATGTGTGTGCCTAAGATTGCTCTAATGTACCCCCCCCCCCATCACAACAAATGTGTGTGCCTTAGATTGCTCCAATGTAACCCCCCCCCCCCCCCAATCACAACAAATGTGTGTGCCTTAGATTGCTCTAATGTAACCCACCCCATCACAACAAATGTGTGTGCCTTAGATTGCTCTAATGTAGCCCACCCCCCATCACAACACTCTTATACATTGTACGTCCTATCTTATTCTTTCTGTCAGACACGGCTACAGCTGGTCACTCCCACTTCTGGAGTGTGGATGTAATACATTGCTCTAACGTTTTCTTACATTCGTTCAAAACGTGTTCACACACACTCACACACAACTGCCTTCATTGGATAAACACCCAGATACACTGAAGCTCTTCGAAATTTCCGAAAGCGACTACTAGACGAACTACATTTAATTCCTACTATAATCTGGACCCTCTCTTCATGGGTTCGAAACATTTGGAATGAAAGTTTGGGTGGTTAGAAGTCTTAGATTCCCTTCACTGACAGCAAAGTAAATAGAGTGTCGTGCTATTAACACGAATATAGAGAGTTCTTATACTGGAAGATTTTCTTATTTTTATGACCATCCGATACGATTCGGAATTTCGGATCAAATCAGATCCGATTCGATCCTATCAGATTCTATCTAATTCGTATCCGATCCTAACCGATCTGACGATCAGCTCCAAGAACACAGTCTGTTTCCTAAAGTAGGAATTGATGATTAGATTTTAAAAATATTATTTGTAAAAGCTCATAATTAAAACATCCCAATATTCCCAGTTTAGTTTACGAAGTGAATATATGTTTTGAATGTTCTGGTAGGATTTATATCTTGACACTTGTAAATATGTCCACTATCTGTCCTCTTTTTTTTTTTGTTGTTATAGTTCTTTGAAGACTCCTAGTTCATAAGAATCTAACATTTGGGTTTTGTGAGGCCCATGGTGAAGTATCTTGTCTTATATATTGAGGATCTAAATGCCACTACGTGTCACGGGTCTCAGTCAAAGCTCTCTACTAAGGCGTCTAGTCACTACTCGATAGAGATTTCGATTTCCTTTAGCTGCATAACGAAGCCATGTTCCAGCATTCCGCCACTGTGTTTATCCAGAGACCATGTAACTCAATTCTCAGTCACTTTTCTTTCTTTTTAAATTTTTATTTTCTACATTTCCTTCACATATCAATAGAACACATCTGAGTAGCAATGAAGTGAGATACAGGTCTGGATGTCTCCACAACACTAACCACTAGGAAAAAAAATAGCTACAAATAAAAAAGGGGGAAACTACTCATCTGTATTTAAAGGAGAAATACAATGTCCAATCATTTCATTTGAGAAAATAAGTTCTAACACAGAAAATTATGTACAAAGGTCGTCACTAGAATTTATCTACGTGATCCGTGCATTAAATATTTAAGTAAACTGGATTGCATATGGCGGGTAGTAATGATGAAAAGTTAAATCAAAGTTCAAATCAATAAAAGGTTAACATAGAATACTATCTACAATCTGTAGATGGTTGTTCACGATGGCTGAATTAGATTTCCTAAAACATTATCTGGTATTGTGATGATAATGTCAGAAAATCTTGCTGAGATAGACATTTTTTTAGAAGAATTTTGATGACGAGCTTGTAGAATCCAAACATAAATCAATATTGAAATCCCAGCCTAACATAGAGTGTTGAGATTCGTTGACTATCGTGAAGTCTCAAATGTCAGCTACAAATGAATATGTCTCACTTTGCTTGAGTTGACAACGTAACAGAAGACGAGGAATAATTCTGAGATGATAAACTATTGGTTATCACCACATCAATTAGTTTCAGGCAAATGTTCTCAGTTGGGGTTGCAGCAACAGTGAATGTGTATCAGAAGGCCTGGACTCTCAGACATGTATTATTGGAGAGATTCACGTTGATTACATGAGGTGCTGGATCCAGTGCTACTCTGATATAATCACATTTCTAAAGCACCTTACTGTATCTGTATAGTCATCCATCCCTCCAATATATCTGCCTGTCTGTCTGTCCGTCTAGTATTTTTGTGGGTTTTTTTATCGAGTACACAATTTCATTGTAAATATTTACTCTATAGTTTTCAATAGAAATGTCTAAATTCTGAGATTTAGTTCGAGTGTAAGCAATAAGGCATGAAACTAATGTCAGAAAACGACACGTGATTGGCTAGATGCTGTACTACTTTGAGGCTTATGCTAAAGTTGGCTAATATTGGTCAATGATTGGAAGTACTTAATGATATCCTCTGCATCTTGTTGGACGTATAAAATAAGGAGATTCCACGCTAATATTAAAATTCAGAAACTATTCAACAAATTAAAAACATAGACTTGAGTTAATACAGTTGAATCTTGATAGTCGGACGGTGACGGGACGGGACCGGGGGGGGGGGGGTTGTCCGATTACTCAAAACTTGGGATTCTCGAAGATTAGCTGTACTTTAAAGAATTTAGACATATATGTCAACACAATTTTATAAGTAATGTGAAAGTATACAGTTAAAGGTATTCGATTTTCAAGGATATAAAATATACAATAGATGAGAAAAAGAATTGATCCAAAGTACTGTTTAACTACATAAAATATTATGTCAGTTTTACATCCTGTAGGCCTAGTAAATCACATTTTAAGCCTACCAACACTCTAAAAAATATATGTACTAGCGGTACCATATACATTATTTAAATGAATTTATAATGTCGCTGCGTCGGATTAATGAGTGTGTCGGATTATGAACTGTCGGTTTATAAGAGTCCATCGTGTCTGCATTCAAACTAAAATTTAAGTATCGAATCGGAAATAATCGCGATACGATACTGTGATGAAATGTCAGCCATGTATCGATACCGAGATAAATTCGGTTTTCTCCGGTATATCAACACTGAAACTCGATACAACTGGTGTCCAGACTGAGACGGTTCGACTCTTGAGATATCCGTCAGAACACGGTGGTCAAATTATCGGATCTTCAATCAGGACGGTTCTTACAATCTTTAAGTTGGCAGCTTTCTTTCTTGTTTTTGAATGTATATCTGCTAGCCACTTTGACTCCCTGAGTGTATAGGTTCGAATTGTTGTGAAATTGTTTTCATGTTTGATGGAATTCAATGCTAGTCCACTAACCCTTACTTGTATTTATATATATATATATATAGAGAGAGAGGAGCTGTGACTGAGCGGTAAAGCACTTGGCTTCCGAACCAGGGGTCCCTGGTTCGAATCGTCGGGCTGGCCACATGACACCCTCGTTAACCGTAGGCCACAGAAACAGATGACCCTTTACAAAATACTTTACATCATCTTCCCTAAAGGGTAACTTTACTTTTATATATATACACACACCTATATAGATATATATGATAAATAAATAAATAAATATACCTATCTATATCTATAAATTTAAATATATAATATACTAGACATATGTGACCCGCGGGTCTTTATTTGCGCATTACTGTCGATATAGTCACTGAGAGTGTTTTGTAAACAATTAAACGAAATAATAATGTAATAATATGTAATAATAATAATAATGTAATAAGTAAAGCGAATGTGTCAATGTAAAAATAGTGTGAATGAAGCTATCAAATCAGAATAGCTAATAGGCCTAAATCCATTTGTTCAAATTAAAAAATTTGCTTGGAGGCCTACATATATTTGATTAAAATTTGAGATGAATAGACTTAATTTTGTATGTTCATGTGTTACATTATAAAGTAGATCTTTAGGTAGACATAGATCTAAATCTACACTAATCTAGAGTTAAAAATTGGCTTTTTATAGAGTTCATTCTGTGTTGCGCATGCGTGACCTTTTTTCATGAATGAATATAGGCCTATCTCAAAACAACTACGTAGCTTTATTTAGCGAACAGCGAACGAATGTATTAAAAATGCTTTAGAAAAACAAATTTGAATGTTAATTTGATTAAAATATGAAATGAATGGACAATAATTAGTATGTTTATGTGTTAAAGCATAAAACTATCTTTGCGAAAAGAAGTTTTATCATCTTAGAGTTCAATAAGAGCTTTAGACCTAGGCCTAGGAATAGACTCAGTAGAGAGATGTGTTAATCACTGTTAATGTGTAACCATTTGGTAATGTCTAATGAAAGGATGTTCGCCAGACATTACCCGCGGCCTGCGGGTCTAAGTTTGTGTTTACTAATCTAGTGGATTGGATTTAGATGTATGTTAAACTTAACTAATGATCCTTTCAAGTTTTTTCTCTTTCGCTACGAAAATGAAATTAGGTTTGCGAAAATGGGATTACCCGAAGTCGATACATTCATATCTATTAAAAACGAAAAGAGCGATAGCTTTGTTAAATGAATGGGATTATAAAGTGAACAATTAAACGAAATAATTTTTAGTACGCGATTCATGAATGAATATAGATCTAGGCTTATCTCAACTCGGCTTCGCAGCTTTCATAAACAAATGTAGCTTTAGAAAACCAAATTTGAATGTTTATTTGATCAAAATATGAAATGAATGGACTTCAATTAATATGTTTATGTGTTAAAGTATAAAACTATCTGTGCGAAGAGAAGTTTTATCATCTTAGAGTTGAATTAGAGTTTTAGATCTAGGGATGGGATTATAAAGTAAATAATTAAACGAATTAATTTTTAGTACGCGATTCATTACGGTATTGTCTAATGAAAGAATGTTTGTCAGGAAATCTGTAGTCAAAGATATAAGGAACTAATTTATGTAAAAAATGCTTTTGAAACACAAAATTGAAGGTTAATTTTATTATATAATGAAATCAATGGACCTTCTTTTGTATTTCATGTGTCAAAGTAAAAAACTATCTGCGCAAAGTGTATTTCTTAAAATTAGATCTAGATCTAAATCCTTTCGATCTTTTCTCATGTCAACATTGTAGACATTGTAATAGAGTCGAACAACTTTATTTTTTTTGAGGGTCTTAAGTTTGTTTTAAGGCTACAATACATACACTGTGGTCTAAGTTAGTACCCAAGGAACATTCCTGCCTAGTTTTATCAAGATTGGTCAAGCGGTTTTGATGTCTATAAGTAACATACATACATACATACAAACATACACCTCAAATTCTACTTTATAATATAGATATTGCCTGAGTATTACCGATCTAATGGATTGGATTTAGTTATGTCAAATATGGCGAATTTTTCCTTCACATTTTAAAAAACATTTTTCTTTATTTGGCCACGAAATAAAAGTAGAGTGTTCTAATGTGTTTACCCGTTTAGCCAACATTTTCATATCAAATATTAAATACTGTGAAAACGGGTTTACCTGATTCGCTAAAAAAGTTTTGTGTGTAATAGAGATAAATGTCACAATCTCAGTTGACATTGCATGATCTAAAGTTCACGTCATGTTAAGAGTTAAAAGACACGTGGAATTCCTGATGTAGAAAACAGGAAGTAGAATGAATAAAGTTGACTTTGAGTTCAGTCAGAAGTCAAGTCAGTAAGTCAAGTCAAGTGAGTGGAGTCAAGTGGTATTCTTTGGACCGAGTGGTCTAGTAATATTATGGTCCGGGACGGACAGTAGCGACTTAGAAAAGTCGGTAGTATTTACAGTTAGAAAGTAACTCGTGGGCAGTTGTTGCCAGTGCTCCTTTTGAGATATGTATTATTATTAAGGATTACTCTGTACAGTGTCACCCGCTGAGATGCGGACGTGATTTGTAATTAACGTATTGGATATTTTTGATACCGCTGTTATGCGGAGAGGATTGTTTATTATTTCTTGACTTATAGCACTAACAAGGAGTGCAGTATTATTATTATTGTAGTATAATAAACTTTATATTTGTCTGCTGAAACGGACTTAAGTCAGTTTATAGTATTTGTCTTGTCACGTGTCAAGAGTACTTCAGGAGGCAAGAACCCAGCATTACACGACATTCGCATTCTGCAACGTTATACCATTCAACTTCATTTACAATAAATTAAGTTTTTTTTTAGGTGCCCCCTGGTTGTGAGAGGGACATTAAACATACACTACTGTCTCCGCCATGATAGGGGGATCATTTATGTCAAGTTTTATCAAGATGGGTCAAACGGTTTTGAAATCTATGCGGTACATACATACATAGTTACATACATACACCTTACAATCAATTATATATATTAGATCTGCATAAACTGTATTAGTCTGTACCTTTATTTGGTCAGCAGTGAATAATATTAACTCTTACGATCCTTTATTTGTTATCTTCTTTATCCACTACCCATGTTTTTGTTTTGTCTTCCAGGACACCAATCAATCGGGGACGATTGGTCATCCAATGCCAGTGTTCACCAAACTAAAAATAGAATCTCCTGGCGCCTTAAACGATGCATCGATATATTAGTAGTCTTCGAACTTGCTGGCCCATTGTTAGTAGGGAAATAAAAATAGCTAAGGGAAATAACTACATGGGCATTGCAGGGGAAGATAATTAGTAATCAATAAAACAAAGCATATGCGAAATAATAATAATAATAATAATAAAACTGATGGAGAAAAATGCATCGTCTTACGATAAATACTTGAGTATATATGTGGAGGAGAAAGACGATAAGGCCATAACAATTCCAATCGTCAGCATGCGAGTTCTTTATGGAGAGAAACACTAAATGAAAATCGGCCCCGAAGTGGTCCACCCTGCAGGTAAAAAGGCAGGTTTCAATTTATCAGAATGAAATTCTATCAAAGAAAATTGACATAAAATAATGGAGACAAAAAGGTTTAACAGATCTCGTGTGGTGCCCCAGCGGTCCAGCAGACCAAAGGATAGGTGAAAGTGAATGTGAAGTTAGATGTGAACCTGGCCTAACTGATGTCTTATAATGAATAAATAATGATCTAATTGTTTTGTAAAAGGCCAATCTCTTATTCCTCAAGAATAAAACATTTCCGTAAAAAAATAAACAAAATTTTCTTTGTTTAGGTGTTCTATGGTAGCAGCACTACTGCAGTTCACGCGATAATATGAAAAACTACTTATTAATTGTTGTTTTAAATCATGTCTGACTTATATGTATACTAAATAGATTTTTTTCTCTTTAAAAAAATAATAAACTTTTTTTGTGTGTGTAAATATAGTACTTAGTATAACAGAATTTACATAACCTAACAATACAGATACTTTTAAAAAATCTACAACCGTTGCATAAATGTGTTAAAAATATGGTAAACGGTTACCTTACCCCTCTAATAAAGATCCTCAAGTGTTAATTACTATTAATAGTGGATAGTTGTAAAAGTAGTGTATTTTTATGAAAAAACTGCTTGCATAAGTGATTTAAAAATTAGATTTTTCGCTTACAGAAAAGAAAAAAATAGTTTTTTGAAGTATAATCATCGGATAATTAAATTTGGTCTAGACAGACAGTTTATAGGCTTATCTTGAACACGCATATATCAGTGAGTATTACGGCATGTATCCGTGCAAGAATAAAATAAATAAATACATTTTGCGCACCGTCTTCTAAGTCTGGATCTAAATGCATAGCAATAGAATTTTATATATTTAGAGTTATATATATATTTATAGGTTTATTTATACATCCGCTTAACAAGGAATTGTTTCGTAGTGTGGGAAGGGGATCTGGGAGGGGTAAAAATGTTCAATTTTTGAAATTTATAAAATATTACTTATTAAGATCAAAATAGTGGCTCTTACACAAGTTTTCTATTTTATAATGGAGGAATAGGGTGTTAGTTTTAACACTTTTTTTTATCTTACTTGTTTGAATGCAGGCATCCTTTATACCCCAGTATGACATCTGATACACTCTGAAACACACAAATGTCTTTCAGATCTAAATCGGAACCTACGAAACACAATGTAACTAAAGAAGAGAATACTCTGGTCAACTTGATTGTGAACACAGACCGTTAGTTAAGGAGACTAATAACTATGTCTAGATTTAAATTGCTGTTTATACAAGGAAGGTGCGCCTCATTTCCAAAAGCTATTTTGATCCTAGCAAACCCAGTGTCGGACTGAATCCCTCATTGATGACAAGGAAGAAGTCTCAGGTGGATCACTTGTGCTCAATATAGTGAGGCGAAGACTGATTGGTCCTTGAAGTCCACTTCCCACATGACAGGGACTCAAGGCTTACAGTAAAACAAATCGAACCGGTAGGTGGATGGTAAGTAGATGAAATACCACGATCCCCATCCTTTTTTTTTTTGTGGGGGGGAGGGTGGGTTCTTCCCCTTTAAGAAGTCCAGATACTAGCCCGTAGTCACGTGTCTAGGTGAAGGGCATCTATTTTAGAATAAAGTAAACTGTGAGGCCACACCGAGGCTGATTTTATATTTCAATAAAGTAACTCTAGTCCTAGTGAGTATAAACAAGAGAGAGAGTAGCGCCTAGTTTACCACCGTGCTACGCCCCTGCATTGCCAGCTTGCTGTAGAAATTCATACCAGGCTTGGAAGGTAGAAATTTAATAGTAATAGTGTACAATAATGTGCACAGATCTTGACAATCGTAATATACTAAAAGGATTTGGCGAGAAATTTTTTAATCAATGAACAAATTGATTAAGAATACATCTAAACTGAGGAAACTCTACACAATTTTGTTATCAGAAATAGAAAGAAGCTGTGATCCATTTGCCTGCAAGTTCACTTACTAAATTCTGAACATTAGTTAGCACTAGAGAAGTAACATTGTACACATTAAACCATATCCTTGAAGAAGCTTATGGTAGACTTTTAATTTCTCATTCTAATATCTCTTGTATCGGTTCAGTATTGCAATGAGTCTTTTCAATAAGCTTGCACACTCAAGTTCTATTACTGTCCAGCTACTAAGACGCTATGGAAAATGTTCTTAATTGTCTAATTAGTTATTACTTCTTAACTGAATACCAAGAGAAATACTAAAAAAATAAATACGAAATGTAATTGTATCAATTAGTTTGGATCAGTGACCTAATTCAATTTGTAATAGATCTATAGACCAACAATAATAAATCTTTGCGATTAGAAATATTTTTTTTTTGACCAATTGTTATTGTGTAGCGCTATTTCTCGCTTTTAGTTTTCTCAGTACTCTATGATCCTATCACTTGCCTGGACCAGGTGGGAACATGGGGGAGGGGAGAGAAAGAAATTGATGTTTGGATGAATTATCGCTCTTGAAAAGCATTTAAAAAGAAAAAAGGGAACAACTTGAATTCGAACTTGAATTCCCGCCTCCCGCCTTCGCAAGCTGACTCTGTTTGTCAGGCACTTATGACTATAAAAGATTTATAGTTATGTACTGTTAGTTTCAAACTTACTTCAAATCGGCGACCTATAAAGGGGACTAATTCAGCATATACCACCACTTCAGTCAAGTACAATTTCTTTCCCTTGTTCGAGAAAACAAACAAAATAATTTAATTACTAATCAACTTTTTATTGATTCTTGTGTTGTTAGGTATAAGAAGTAATGGGCAATGTTGGATCTAACAGGGCAATGTTGGATCTAACAGGGCAATGTTGGACTAGTCCGTTTCGTTTCTTTGATTAAAGTATTGGACCGGAAGTCGCTCTGTTCCCTTTATATCTTTGTATTGTTCAGTTCTCTTTTAAATTAAACGGACATTATTAGGCTTTAATTGTAAGTGTGCCTGACGGAGAAAAAAATTCTGCACAAAAATACGGGGAGTTGGGATATAACCCGCTGGAGACTATTTAAATAAAATTCCTGAAACTAGCGCGTGAAACTACTTATTTACAGTACTTTATTTGATGAGTATTTTACCCAAGATCTGTGTTGTTTTTTTTACGACTAGCTTCTTTCAAGTACCCGGCATTTTCCGATACACAATTTCACACACAAAATAATTGTTGAAAAAAATTGTAGTGATTTTAAACTTTAAATTATTACTTAAAAAGGTGTTACTCTAATCAATTTTGAATATTAGTTTGTTATGAATGTCACTGTCTATTTTGTGTCTGTTCTAGTTTCTTAAATTTTTCTTGAGTAAAGGGGTCATGTTTTCTCCTAATGGGTATGCCTGATTTACCCAAGCAGCCTTTGTAAAATATTGGTCCTGAATAATGCTATGTTCATAAACGAAAAATCGCATTATGATGAATATATTTTATATTACTAGGTAACTAAAAATAACTGCATAAATAGACGTAAGTTTATTTTTTTTCTGTTAAGACAAAGTCACGTGGCAAATTTTTGTTTATATCCTAATTCTACAAAGGAATAATAATAGAATTATACTGCAAAAATAATCACTAAGTTTTTTTTTAATTTTTAATATTACTTTTCTTGTTATTTCAACGTTACTTGAGAATTTATTAGTAGTTGAAAGTTAGGCAATCTATCACTGAGTACCGGTAGTTGAAAGTTAGGCAATCTATCACTGAGTACCGGTAGTTGAAAGTTAGGCAATCTATCACTGAGTACCGGTAGTTGAAAGTTAGGCAATCTATCACTGAGTACCGGTAGTTGAAAGTTAGGCAATCTATCACTGAGTACCGGTAGTTGAAAGTTAGGCAATCTATCACTGAGTACCGGTTGTTGAAAGTTAGGCAATCTATCACTGAGTACCGGTAGTTGAAAGTTAGGCAATCTATCACTGAGTACCGGCACCTATTTTATTTTTTACAAAAACAAAGCGCTTTATATACTTTCAGCCGACATGCCGTATTATTAACAACAACTATATGTGAAAGTCTCAATCATCTAGAGTCTTAAACAGTCATTATTTTAGACTAGATTTAAGTAGAGTCTAGACCTAGATCTAGTAGGCCTTTTACTATAAAAAAAAATTAAATCATCAGTCATTAGACATCATTCGTAATTTTATTATTAGGTCTATGCATTGAAAAGTAAATCTATTAATAATCTATAATAAATCTAAGTCTAAGTACTAACTTATTAAATAAGTCATTATAAGTAGAAGTATTATAATGAATATTGTATAGATCAAGATTGACTAGATTATATCTCTAGTAGATTAAGTATAGAGTGTAGTAAATGTATTAGAGTATTATATCTATGTCCTATGTCTATATCTAATAATCTAATAATTAATAAACTTTAGTCTTTATTAAAATCTAGACTTTTTTCTAATAAAAACTGACTATAGGCATATCGTAGGCTAGTCTCGGCAATCAAGTCTCAAGATAGAATCTATACTATTACTAGATCGATTCGATTTTTATTTATAGATCTAGACTCGAATTAGATTATAGATCTAAATATACTAATGGAGAGATGATATGAGGTGTTAGCTAATAGCGTTGCACAAGAAACAAACCTGGGTTTTTCTAAACTCTAATACTTGGTATGTAATAGTAAAACAGCACCTACCTAAATAAATCGTAACTAGCAATCAAAAACCTATATTTATTGTAGTATATATAAGTATAAGTTTGTGGTTGTATTTTATATAGCCTTCGTAACTTCTTCTATAGAGAAATGACTTTTGTAATTTCTTTTACTGAAAAATTGGGCTATTCGCGTCTGACACATATATAATTTTTATTTTCAGCAACAAAGCCCATTGTGCTAAATTTCAGCTTGATCGTTGATTGGGTGTCGGAGAAATAACGTGTACAAACTTTTTACCAGACAGACAGACAGATATAAGCTTCGTAAAAATTTGAGTCGATTGCTGAATATGTAGTAAGAGCGTTTTCAGAAGAGCCTTATTTAATTTCGAAAAATTATGCTTGTCAAACCAGAGTTTTCAATGTGTGGTCAACTATCTAGTATTTGTTTCGCCAAACATAGACATAAACTTTCTAGATAATCGTTAATGACGTTTTTTAGAAATCCGTGTCAACCCAGTGACCACCTAGTGTCCATCCACCGTTTTGAACCCACAAAAAGTGTGCCACCTGAAAAGAGGAACTAAAAATTAATTGTGCAGGCCGTTATGGAGTGTATGTGTGTATATACTAAATATGTGTACAATGTTTAGTAAGATAGAATATCCAGAATGCCAGTAGGTCGACTTCCACAATACATTCTGTTTAGCGATCTAACACTTTCACGGTAAAAGGATGTATGCAAACGCGACATGAAGCTCTCAGAATCGACACTAGCAGTTGGGAAAAAGTGGCACTGGATAGATCCACATGGAGAGGGAGCATAAAGGAAGGGTCTCGGATTGCAGATGCTATACACAACAGTAGTAGAAAGAAGGGCGAAAATGCAAACGGCGCCTCGTGATTACATAAGCCTAAACTGGTACGCGGCTGTGCATCAATAATTGTCCTCTTTAGTCAGACAAGAAGTTGCAAAGGGAAAAGATCTACTCTCAAGACGTAAAATACCACAGCTTTACTTCGATGTTCTTGTGTATTCGGGAATAAATACAGAGAACGGTTGACAGAAATAAAAAGAGACATGCGAACGTCGAGTCGCTAGAAGTCAATTGCGTGATAGTTTTAAAATACATCTGCATTAATACTTTGTAGAACGTGAATGACAACTTATTGATTCACATTGTTTATTGTTTCGTTTATTTCAGCCAGTGTATTAAGTTGTGTCGGATGTAACTGATACAGACTTCAGATGTCCAGTGTATTAAGTTGTGTCCGATGTAACTGATATAGACTCAGATGTCCAGAGTATTAAGTAGTGCCCGATGTAACTGATATAGACTCAGATGTCCAGTGTATGAAGTTGTGACCGATGTAACTGATACAGACTCAGATGTCCAGTGACAGTTTCTTGTTGACTTTTCTAGGAGATGTCTCCACACTGAAACAATGAAATCATTTGTTCCGTAATTCTGTACGACCACCATTTGATGTATAGGTAATTACGCCTAACTACAAGGTCAACGTGTTCCTGTGACTGTTAGTACCTCCCAGGTAACAGAGTCACTAAGGTACTACTACTGACACCAGCTGCTGACCTAGTAGAACAGGGCGACATTATAGTGTGACATTTTCACCGGGCTGTATATTAACAGCCTTTTTTCTAGTCTCTCTCTCTCTCTCTCTCTGTTTTTTCTTGGTCTCTTCTCTCTCTCTTACTTTTACTTTTGACTTTTTTCCTTCTCTTTTCCCATCTCTTTCTGTTTTAACCGTGAACACACAAGTATTTTCTCTTTGTAAAGTCTTTAATTAAATCACGATCTCTCTCTCTCTCTCTCTCATGGTTACACAAACATTTCCTCTAAAATTTCTTTCTCTCTCTGACTTGGACACGAACAAAATGTATCTAACGTTTTCTTCTCTCTTTCATTTATACTTTCTACCTCTCTTTCTTTAATACTCCCTCTCTCTCCTTTATACTCTTTCTCTCCTTTATAACCCCTCTCTTTTCTTTATACTCTCTCTCTTTCTCCTTTTGCCTTGTATCCTCCATCCCCCCTTGTTGTTGCACTTTTCTCTCAATGTTTTAACATTTCTCTCTTCCTTTTATTTTTCTTGCACTTTATTTCTAAGTTTTGGTTTTGGTCACATTGTATTCTCTTTATTTCCTTGTTTCTCTCTCTATGTTTCTCTTATTCACGCTTGTATAGGTACTCACATTATCCCAGCCCGCATCTCTCATTAAAAGTTTATTTTTAAAGTGGTTTAGAATATTGTCATAGCCAGGGGCGTTCTCAGAGAAAGGACTATAAAATACTTCTCAATGACTTGCGCCTCAAATAGATTCTGACAATCATGTCTAGCAGCTGGCCTGCTCGAGTGGCTCAGATATTAAACTTCTTGTACAGACAGGTGATGGAGTAAAGGCGGATACTTTGTGTCAAGAGATGAGGAACCATGCATGCTATGATCCTGTACCCAAACCCGAATAATAAACCCTTCATAAGACATTCAAAGATTTGTCTTTTACATAGCAACTGGGCCATTGAGTACATTCATCTTCACAAGAGGTAATAAACCGTTGTTAATATTTTTAAATTTGATTTATTATGTTTCTTGTCTGTCTGTTTATGCCATTCTCATTTGCATCAACAACATGGTGACAATAAGCAAGCAACTCTGTATGCTAAGACCGTATCAAACAAAATCTAAAAGAGATTGGTAAGAACTTTGGTGTGATTTCTAAAGATTTATTTTATTAAGTCCGTTTTATTTGTGTGTTTCATGGACTTCAATTATTTTCAAAAATAAATATTAAGAAAGAAACAAAAATGTTACTTTTACTATTAGAAAAGTTTTTGAGAATATGTCACTTAAATTTGGGATTGTCCTCTACTATCAACAGAAAGAAAAGCTTTAATGTAGTAGACAAAATAAATCATTTCAATAATTAGAAGCAAGAAAAACATAAAAAATACTTTGAAGTGTAATTGAATCAATGAGTTTGGATCAGTCATGTCATTCAATGTGTCATAGATCTAGACCAACAACAATAAGTCTGTGTGATTAACAATATTTTTACCAATTGGGTAGATTTTACCATAATTGGTAAATAAACGGAAAGACCTGAATTCGAACTCGTGGTTCTCGTCTCCTCTAGCCGACGTGCTAATCACTCTGCTAGCGAGGTACTTATAACTAGATAACATTGTATAGTTATATATTGTTTGTTTCAATTTAGAGAGGTGACCTATAAGTGAGACTTATTCTGCTTATACCACCACTTCATCTAATACAAATCCCTTGTTCGAGATACCAAACAAAATAATTAATCAACAATTGTTGTTGTTTTGTATTATTGATTCGTGTGTTGTCAGGTAAAAGAAATAATAGTGCGAAATTTCAGCTTGATCCGAGATTGTGTGTCAGAGAAATAAAGTGTACATATTTTTTACCTGACAGACAGACAGAGTAAGTTGATATAAAACAAGAAATGTTTCAATATCAACGCAGTGCAGCTCAATTAATTTCTAGAACATCTAGAGGGACATTGCATTATCAGGTGTTGCATTATCAGGTGAGTACTTTACGCTTTATTTTCGTTCGGCTTACGTTTCTAATTGTACTCACTAAGCTTCCTGGTCGAGGGGTGTGCGTGTCAGACTGTTGTAACCATGGCCTCCATCATATGAATGTTTATCCCACATTGAGAAATACATGTGAAAGTAATGTAAAAGTAATGTGGAAGTAATGTGAAAGTAATGTGAAAGTAATGTGAAAGTAATGTGGAAGTAATGTGAAAGTAATGTGAAAGTAATGTGAAAGTAATGTGGAAGTAATGTGGAAGTTATGTGGAAGTAATGTGGAAGTAATGTGGAAGTAATGTGGAAGTAATGTTATTTGATAAAGTGCAAACATTAATTGGCTATAGAGGGAAGTAGTAAAGACAAAATGTACATGACAGACAGAAGCACTTACCTATATATATGATGGCCAGCTTCAGAACAGTCCACTGTTGAACCCTATCCATTCTGGGATCCTATTTAGTTATCTCAGTAGAAAGAAACGTCCCCTCAAGACGTCGCCATATTTGAAGTATTGGAATTCAACATCCACGGAAAAAAAAACAAAAAAACAAACTAAACTGGATCAAATGTTCATCTCTCCCAGTTGTAATCTGGATCAATCTCTACTCAATCAGCTTAGAATCAATGCTTTAATAAATCCATCACAATAAACAGTTATTCACACTGAACAAATCATAGAGTAGCGATCCTATTGAAAGCAATGAATAAATGAAACTTTTCCAAAGGAAAATCTGATGTTGAATAGCAAAATGAAGTGTCACACAGTCCGGCGTTTAATGTCAATTGAATGTCTAACATTAAGTGTAATATGATTTTATAGTTGTTCACGTTGGCTCGCTAGATCAATACTAGCCTCATCTCTACGCTGTCTTGCTATTGTATCTGTTTTATAAGAATAGATAGATGACAGGAGGAAATGAACGAAATGTTTGTAAATTAAACATTTGTTGTTTTTTTTTTTTGTTTTTTTTTTACAATACCTCTATTCAAGTACAACTTCATGGAAAATGGAGGACGGAGGATGGAGGAACCTGAGAATGGATATCGAAAACGGCTCTGACGATTTTCCAATACTCTTAACACTTGATGTATTTTGCTGAGAAAAGAATTACTCGCTCGTTGGCCACATGGGAAAACTCTAGTTGGACTGTTATAATTTTTGAAGTTAAAAAAAAACAAAAAAACTTTAAATTTGGCCAGAGAATAAGGTCTAGATATAGATCTAGATCCAACATTGGTTTTGAAAGGACTATTATCGCGTTCGGGAATTTCCTAATGTAAAGAATTATTAACTCAATAGTTTAATAAAGTAATGTTCAGGAAATTTTTGCGCATCGTCTTCTAAGTCTAAATCTAAAAGCATAACATTAGAATATTACAAAGTGTAGTACATGTATACATTCGCTTAACCAGGATTCTTTCTCGGGGGGAAGGGGTTAATTATATAGAGAAAAACAATCGCTCTATAAGAAGTTAAAGTCTATTTATAAATGTATTGTTATGTGACTTTATTGATGATGATTTTGATGTTCTGTTGTAATGTTTAAAGATGCTTATTAAATGAAGTGTTTGATGTTTTGCTAAAGTTTTAATGATGATTTTTCGATGATGTTTTTATGTTTTTTTCTAATGTTTTTAATTAAATTTTGTATGATGTTTCTGATGTTTACTTATTTATGATGAATTTTCGATACTTTTGATGTTCTTATTTTTGATGATGATTTGATGTTCGGCTAATGTATTTGATGATGTCTCGTTATTTTTTTTTATTTTTATAATTATTTTTATGATGCTTTAACTAATTAAATTTAATTAGGCCGATTAGAATGTTATTTATTATTTCTTATCACTGGACCAATCAGCGTGTTGTGGAAACCTTTTGTTTTCTAACATTAAAAAACAAATAATCGTAAGATGATTGTAAACTGAATTGAATAGAAAGGGAAATTTTAAAACTTATGAATATATTTTTGAAGTTGCCCTAGCAACATAAAACTACATAAACTACGGATTAAAAAATACTGGTTCATCTTCTGTGTATGAAAGTTTGGCATACAAATTTGGAAGGTTCGATGGTCTGGACTTCATATTGACAATCATTTTTGTTAATGGGGGAAAAATTTGGGATAAACTAACTATATTTTTTTATTTCATAGCAAAGATCTTTAACTAAAGCCTTTCAAGTACTACCCCCCCCCCCCTCACCATTTTTTAAAAATTAGATATTTTGTACGTTTTCTAAAACGGATTTGTCGACCTTAGTGTGGATAACAGTTAATGAATATTAAACAAATAATGTAACGCCTACGTTGGCTCGGCATATCTACTGCTCATTGGAATTATCATCTAGTAATGAAAGCGCCATTGGGAGCTACAAAAAATGCCCCTCTGCCTTCTGCTGTAAACACCTACTCACAAACACGCATGCAGGCACCAACACACTAAACCTTGTAAAGTGCAACACGGAAAGGCCTCCCCTTCTCCAGGAAAACGTCACCATCAAGCTAACCCTTGTCAATGATCTCCAGGCACGTCAGCACCAGGTCCAGACCCAAGTTGCCAACTATCGTGACCTACGAGCAATGGCTAGTCTGTGAGTAACTGTCAGTTTCGCTAACTCTAAGATCTGTCTCAACTACGCACGCTAGTCTCTCAAATTTCACTCACCCCACCCCCAACAAAAGCCTGCGACATGTTCCGATAATTGGTAGAGAATTTCTCATAACATAAGTGTAGGACCAAAGAGGCGGTCAAGGTTAATGAGGAACTATTAACTTTAAACGTGTGCAATAAATATTATACATATGTAATATTATATTGTAAATATTGATTGATTAGATATTTTTATATTATATTTTAATGTTAATGGTAGTTATTTATTTTTACAACATCTAGAAATAAAATATCCAATATCTCAATGAAGACATTCGATGCAGTAGCATATATTTATGTTTTTGACTTTATTTTAATATTTTTTTATTAATCTTCATTAATTCCACTTTAGGAAATACATAAATTATGTTTGTTTGCCTGTAATATTATTACCTTTATAACACATTTTTACAATTATTAAACTGGTATGCTGCGATTGTTGATAAAATTGAAGTTTTTAAAGCAATTTGTGATTTAGCTTTTTTTTTTTTTTTAAATTTGAAACTGCTCTATTATCAATACCCCATTATCTGTTTTTATGGGTAAAAAAAAGAGAGATTATTGATTTAGAAAATATGTAATGATACTTTGAGATTTATAATTAAAAATAATAAATAGTATATTCACTGTTAGAAAGTTTTGATGATAGGTTCATTATGAAACCCTAAAACTAGGCACATTTTTTGCAAGCATTAGAAAATGTCATTATTCACCCGACATTTTGGCGGGCATATCGACTAGTCAGAAGAACACTAAAAAAATGTACAATTCAAAGGAAGAAGAATGTTCTTCTCAGTTTGCTCCCGAAAACATTGAGCACAATAAAAATCATTGTACGTAGGCGACAAGAGAAGATAATCCAATTTATCCTTTGTTAGATTAATGACCTCCCTTATTGAGCGTTCCAGTGTATGGATTGAATATGAATGTGGTTTTAAGAAAAATAAGGCAATAGACACATAGAAATAGGATGACCCCCATCGATTCGGGCTCAGAATGGCATTTTATGAGAAGAAAATAGAAAAAAAGCCCATGTTTAAATCAGGTTGAGTGAGTCAGACAAAAAATTTCAATTAAGATTTCCGGCATTTTAATGATGAACAAACAGTTCCTTGGTGGAGTCTTTGAATTTTAAAATTGTTCAATTCTCCTTGGTGCTAATTATTATGAAGAATCTTGCACGAATCAAATGAAATCGTATTTTGCTTTAATTCGCAACTTTGTCACATAGTACATCAAACTTAAAACTTTCATAGTTTGCTAGAAGTTCTGGGTTTTAAAACTCAATATGTGATTTGCAGTATGCAACGCTATAGAAGTGTAATCCTATACAGTAAAGCAGATATAGTCCACCTTAAATTTTTTCCTTAATTCCAAAAGAACACTACTTTCTCGTAACTAAAAAGATTAAATAAATTAATTAAATAACATTAAAAACTCAAGATAGTCCATTTTGATTTTAGTTCTTTAATTATTACTCAGAATTTTTTTCGCCTAAGTTTGGACAAAAAAACAATGAGTGGGCAAAACTGTTTGCACGCAGCGGAATTAGACGCGAGCAAATTGTCAAAATACTTTTGAAGGTTTTACTAGTTTAGAATAATTGTTATTTTCCTCTTCAAATTTAAAAAATCAATATGTCCTAACGCTCAATCAGTTGTTCTATTAATTGACATAGAAGTGAAGGTTCATAAACAAAACGCTGTACCTAACGAACACTGAGACCAACCACAATGCTCTCTCTCTCTGTGTGTGTGCACGTTTTGGTTGCATTTTCCAACTAGTTTTCAGTCTTTGCTTCTTATATTGTTAGAAATTATCCTACGCTTAGAAAAAAAAAAAGACCCACTGAAACTGACCAGACACCTTCAAAGCCATATGAGGACAAAACACCAAGACAAAGTGAACGTTAAAAACTAGGCTGTATGTAATTACGTACTATATGTTTCTCGAACGAAGTGACCTTATACGTCAGCTCGTGCAAAGTATATATGGAACTCCATGCCCAACCTTTTCTATACATCTAGTCCTTAGTAGGGAATGATATTCTATTCTCTTTCTATTTGTATCTGGATGGAGCGAATTATTTGAAGCATCATTTCATATTTCTATTATAGCCACAGAGTTGATGATTAAGTTCAATTTCAAAACGAGTTATTGAATACCAGTAGAAGTTGTTTGTTTTTCAATGGCGAAATCTATGTACTATATCAGACAAAAATGTGAATTTCACTAAAGCCTTGTTCAACATGTGAAATTAAGTTTTCCTCGAACATTCCAACCAAACGTTTGATCAGCTTTTAAATCAAGATCTTGTCAAGTGGTTCCTTCTTAGCGGGTCATCTTTGCCTTGATCACATTTTCTTTTCATTGACTTTTCCTACAACACAATAGGAACCATCTTTTGTGAGTGTGTGTAAGTGTAGAGTATCAAATAATAAAAAAGGAACATCTACCCTATTAACTGCTAGACAGCAATGACCAGGTCAACGCTATAATTGACAGCTGGCTAATCCAACACGGTCGAAGCCATGGCGCTGGGAAGTCTGCACTTTTACAGATAATTCTAGTCTAACCATGTCACTAACACTGAATTTTAGAACAAACAGACGAGGGTTATTAGGGACAAATCAATATTCGTATGCTTGTAAATCGTACTTTTAAAAAGAAATATCAATTCCGCTACTATTGTGTGTGTTTGTGTAAAATGATAAAATTTTTACAAATCATATATTTTGGCACTTAAACAAAATTGAGATTTCCAATTTCATAGGAACAAACAATCTGAATTAAGGACATTTTGGTGTCAACGTTTGTCTTGTTACGTATGAATTGATGTGTATGTGTGTCTCTGTTTGTGTGTGTTTTTAAGCATTTCCATCTTACGTCTGCTGCGGAGCCTAGAACGTCTTGTTTGGAAAAATGTTTCAGGTCAGTGCAAAGGTCATCGGGAGCTACATTCACTTTCAGAACAACAAAAGTTGGTCGTTGAATTTATTTATTTATTTTTTTGTGACTCGTTTTAAAATATGGTGAAATCAAGTTGTAAATAGCACTTTTAGTTTTAAAAACCAAATCTTGAAGTATAAAATAAAAAGCCAGCTTATTATCTTTTGTGTACGTGTGTGTGTGTGTGTGTGTATATCTGTGTATGTTTCGCGATTTGATAATTCTGTATGCCTGTTTATATTTGTCGTTTTAAAAGAATGACCTATCTTTAAGATAATTAGGGTGAGTTGTATTTGAAAAAAATCTTACAATTGTTATATTTCTGTTTATAAGTTTTCAGACGTTACTTCAACTAGCCCAAATGTGGTTTGAATCGTGTTTGTGGAGCGCCTAAAAGCCAGCACAGAATCCTTCTCCTAAGCTATCCCCTCCACAAATCATCAAAGGAGGTAGGACTATATTAACCATAGGAGTATGCAATAAATAAATAAATCTCGTGTAGAGCGGCATGGGATGACGGCCGGCAGGGTTTGAACACGATATCATCAGGACAACAATCTGGAGCTGCTCTATAGAAGACTAGAAAATATGTGAATATATATACACACATTGGATCTAGAGACTCCTATGTAGGGAGCCGAGCAGATAATTACGAAACTTGATGAAACTTGTGTAGTTTAATAATTCAATATTGTAAATTGGAAAAAGTTCAGAATCCTGTAGTTTCTATGCCTATTTTAATTATATGAACATAAACTTCTTTTGATATAATTGTATAATTTAACATGTTCACATCGCCAAATATCCAGACTGTAACTTTGTTAGATTGATCTTAGCTCTAACTATGTGTATACACTTTTCATTGCTAATACTAATTAAACTCACTTTGAAACTCAACTCCAAAATGTAGGCCTAACTTTTTACAAAGCTTATATCAGCTCACTTTGTCTGTCTGTCTGTTTGTCTGTTACAAAGTATGTACACATTATTTCTCCTACTTTCAATTATTGAAACTTTACACAATAACACATGAATCAATAAAAAAAATTAACCAATTATTTTATCAATTAGTCCTAATTAATTAATGTTGTTTTATATAGATACAGAAAAGCTAAGGAGAGATACGCCTTGTATAGAGAATTAGGTTGTCGCATGAAAATCTGAAACTAACAATAGATAATAATTTAAAAAAACACTTCTATTTTCATAAGCACTTGCTTATCTAAGTGGCTAGCGTGTTGGACTTCCATCAAAGAGGCTTGAGCCCTCGAGTTCTACTTTAAGTCAATAAACTTTATTACAAATTTCTTTCGAAAAGCCAGCACGAAAATCTTCTACCACACAAGTGATTGGACCATAGCGCGTTGAGAAAGCTAAAAGCATGAAATTGCGCTAAACAAAAAAAAAGGTAAAAATATTTTCAATCGAACAAATTCATAATTGTTATTCTAAATTAATCTAAATCTATTATAAATTAACGACAAGGCTGATTCAAAATAATGAATATAATTTCACTTAATATGAGCTTCGTTTTTTTTTAAAAGTATTTGTTTATATTGAACTTCTACAGTTTCAACATTGTGATCTCCACATTGTCTACTATTTGATTTTCTAAATCTGGTTTACATTCTTTTTGGAATAAAATACAATAACAGAAAAAGAAAACAATATGTAGAAATGTTTGGGCGATTACAAAATAACCTAAAGGAAACCTAAATACAAGTAAAATAAAAAAAAACAACACCTAATGAGCATTACTTACCTAAAGGGAAGAACCGCAAAATCACTCAATAATTCAAGGTTTAACTCCTTTTTTCTAGATTTTTTTTCAAAATTAATTAACTCGCACTAATTGATTGAATCATTGGTTACTTTTTTAAAATGTATTTTCATGAATTATAACTAATTGTGCAATGTTTCAACTAGATGCGAGAATAGGAGGCGGTAGAACTAGCGTGTACGAAAAGTGTACCAGACAGACATATCGAGTAAGTTAATATAAGATTTGTTAAAAATAAAATAAAAATAGTATAAATGGACGAGAGATGTCAAAATATCAGATAAAGTAAAGAATGTCATACACTCAATAATGAAAGATCACTTTTGCCAAGAAAATACTCTAAATTACGTTTACCGAGAAAACACTCTAAATTACTATTGCCAAGAAAACAATATACATTACTTGCACTACGAGGTTAGAAATTTGACTATAGATGCTGATAAGTGCACAAAAATATATGCCTTAAAAACAACTTCCTATAATATGTACACCAAAACTCCAAATTAGCTTAACAATTTATAATTATCCGCCAACAGTAATATAAAAAACAAGCAGCAACTCATGCAAGTCTGGTCTAGATGCTAGTCCAAACCAAAATACTTGAACAAAATAGCACGTCTAGAGAGAGAGTTCGAGACATTGTCGTGTTCTCTCTCGAGACTTTGAGTGATTAAGTGAAATCGACCATGTCTGAGAATCACTTCAGAGCACGGGGATGTAGAGCGTGATGACATTCTACTAAAAGGTCAATAAAGTGATAAGTAAGGAAATCAATGATTTCACCAAAATAACTCTGTCATCTATTTCCGGCTTACACTTCTATACATAATTTACCTTCTTAAAATAGCAAGAAATAAAAACAAAAACAAAAATTCGCTGTATTAAATGCGAAAAGTTAAAACTTAAATTTACACCTTAAAGGATCTCTACAAAAACTAAAAAACAAGTCGTTGTTTCTCATTATGTCAACACGCGCTGACTATGTCAATACAATGTATCCCAACTCGCATAAACACAAGCACAGATAAATCATACCTAGACACACAAAAATACCTACATAAGCACTCACACACACACACACACATACCTAGACACACAGAAATACTTACATAAGCACTCACACACAGAGAGATAAACACATACCTAGACACATAGAAATACCTAAATGAGCAGTTAGACACACACAGATAAACATATATCTAGACACATAGAAACACATACCTAGACAAATAAAGAATCATAACGTCGACACATGCACAAAGTGAAACATACTTACACACACTAATAGAAATACATAACCTAGACACACGGAAACACATACCTAGACACACACAGACACAGAAGCACACGCATAAACACACACTCTAATACAAATTAATACATACATAGACGCACATATAGACACATGCCTAGACACACAGACAGAACACAAAGAGATATACATACCAACATCAACACCGACAAATAATCAAAGCTAGAAATCACCTGACCTAAAGCCCAATGAAATCCCGACCTCCCCTAGACCAACATTCGAACCCTGCAGGTTCGGATTAACATGCAAAGCTATTAACTCTTAACCACAATCCACAATGCTTCTCTAAGTCTTACTTCTGCCACTATTTGGTTCAGCGCCTCGCTTATCTCCCTCTTCCCTCGCCTAATTATTATTCAAATGTTGTTCAATAGATTATTATGCGCGCGCACAACATGCATTTCATGCAATGTTTAGCTCTTCAATGTAAAGAAAATCATTTTAGTAGTTGAACACTAAATGAGGTCAGTTTCAATTCACAAAACCTAGATCTATAATTTTAAATTATCTACATACTCCCTTTATTTTCCAATTTCGGCAGGCGATTTCAAATGAAAACCACTTGACGACAGTAATCCAATGAAACAAATTATTCTTTAACGGTTTAAATACCCACTTTTTTTCTTTGTCACCGTCCTGTGATCAGAAACTGTTAGCAGCAGACGACATTTTAACGACTGACAAAACTGCGACGCGTGTCCGTTTCACACACATATACGCACGCACGGCGCCGCTCGTAAGGAGATCGTCTGCTATCGCTTCTTCCGCCTCGTCTGCACGGGCAGGCGGAACGTGGAAAGGTACCGCTAGATTTTTTTTCTTCTATCAATTGTTATGGTTTAGGTTATTGAAAATCTAAAGGGAATATAAGCACTGGATGGTAAACCCTAACCCATGAAATATGAAAGCAGAAGATGTCAAACTGATTACAACTTATATATATATATATATTCCAGCAAAGTGCAAAATGCAATCATTCTAAAGAATGCCGGGCGTTTGTCAGCAAGGTACAAAATGATTCTCCATTTCCTACTTTGCATAGACAGTTTATAGAATGACTAGTCCTGTGTTAGGCAAAGTAAAGCAAAATGTCTTATTTATAAAGATATTTTATATTAAATATAAATGAGTGAAAACAACAACACATGAATAAACAACAAATAAACAACATGATTTATTAAGACTAAAGATACCTTTGTAGTTTGTAGACCCATGCTTTTCTACCAAATGCGAAGTGCAATTTCAATTATTTAATTATAAAATAAATTAATTCTATAAATTGTATTTTGAAATAGTAATATACAGCAGTAAATTTTTAATTCCTTCTTTCTAAGTAGACTTAGATGATAAATTAAAAGATACCGAATTATTGAGTGGGTAAAACTGTCAACACGCAACAGGTAAAGAGAATCAAAAGTAATTCATGAACTCTTCAATGCTGCAGCTTTTAGTTTGGACTATGTCCTTCTTAAATACAAATACAAAGTAATATGTTAATCACTGAACTATATATAATGAAAATTTTTTTTTTTTTAAATCTGCCGATAAAAGCAAAGTCTACATGGTCTATTTGATGTTTAAGAAAAAACGCCGTGAGACCCACTGAGACTTACCAGACACACGTCCAAACCCCTTGGACGCCACTAAAAGAGATACAACCTCCTCAAAGTGGGGAGGAAATAAAGCCAAGACAAAGTGAATGTTCAAAACTAGATTTACAAAGTTGGTATTGGAAAATGTTAGCAAGTCCTAGGTTGTAAAATTAATTATTATGTTTATAAGCATTTTTTTTTTCAATATCGAAATCTGTGTCAATATTGCAGGCAAAAAAAATGAATTGCACCGAAGCCTTGTTTGCCATGATCAATTAACTTCTTGGGTTTTCCACGATCAACACAAGACGTGTTGTCTGTTTGTCAATATCTAGTCAAGTCATTCCATCTTATCAATATCTAGTCAAGTGATTCTTTCTTTGTTGTTGTATTTACCTTGATTATGTAATAGACCTATTTTCTTTCGCCTTTCATGCAACATTATTATAGCTTTTATATAGCGCTACTTTCATGCTTTTAGTAAGTTATAGCATTCTTAGAGCGCTTTAGTCGAATCTCTTTGTGGACCAGTGAGAGAAGGGGATATCTGGGAGAAGATTTTCCGTGCAGCACAATAAAAAACATCGTTTGTATCAACTTTTTACCTAATACAATTAAGTTGTACAAACAATGCACACTTAGACAGTCGTTACTAAACAAAATCCACAATTTAAAGAACAAGACTCAATTATTTAGATTACTGGCGAATAGAAAAATTATTCCGATAATTTTTTGTATTAATAAAATCATCATTTAATACTGCCTAAAGCAGTTGTAGTCGCTTGAACTTGGCTTGTCTTGGCTACCTATGAAGGGTGCTCCAGGTTCGACACCCGACTGGAGTAGAGTTGTGTTTACTGAGCGCCTAAAGGCAGCACGAAAAACTACTCTCAGATACCCCCCCCCCCCAACAAGCCCACTAATGAGATTAGACCAAAGCGTTCTGGGCATGCTATAAGCAAGAAAGTAGCGCTATATAAAAGTTTTAATGATTATTATTATTATTATTATTATTATTATTATTATTATTATTATTATTATTATCAAGTCACTCTGTCTGTCTGGTAAAAAGTTTTACATGTTATTTCACAACACCCAACTTGGATCAAGCTGAAATTTCGCACAATGATTTATTTTACCTGAAAACACAAGAATCGATTAAAAAAGAAATAACAGATTAGTCAAATTAACTATTGGTAATTAATTATCTTGTTTGGTATCTCGAACAAGGGAAAGAAATGGTTGAAGTCGTGGTTTAAGCTGAATTAGTCCCCTTTTATAGGTCGCCGGTCTAAATTGTTATTAACAATATAACTATTCAATCTTCTCTAGTGATAAGTTTCTCACTAGCAGAGAGGTTAGCACGCCGGCCTGAGGAGGCGTGAACCACAATTCTGAATTCTCCCCCCCCCCTTTTTTTATCTAAAATAATCTAAATGCTCTCAAAAACCAATTACGGTAAAAACCACCCATATATGTTCTCCCCCCCCCCCCCCCCCCCCATTGTTCCAACTGGTCCAGATAATAATAATAATAAGTGACAGGGTCAAGCGTATTGAGAAAACTAAAAGCATGAAATAGCACTAAACAAAAAAAAAAATTTAAAAAAATTGGTAAAATATTATCAATCGCAGAGTTTTATTGCTGTTGGTCTAGATCTAGTACAAATTGAATTAGTTTTGTTTGGTTAGAAAAAAAGTATTTTTTAGGTTTTTCTTGTTTTTAATTTATAATACTTATATATATATATATATATATATTTACAAATTGTATAATGGGGGTATTTTCTTTTACAAATGTATGTTTTAATGTTTTTCTTGTTAAATTTGTAGCTTATCAATACTTGTGTAGAGTGTATACTATAACCAACACAAATATTTATGTATTTATTGATTCCTGCAACTCCTCCATAATCAGTATGTGACTAGCACGTCCGTCTTCACAGGTCAACAAACAGACAGTTTAATATTTTTATTATGCGGCTGTCAAGTTGTTGATTATGCCCAATGTGTGTTTAAAGCAGCGGCAACTATTAAGTGCTTTACGCATAGAAAGTTTCTGGCGAGGATGACTTCCCTTGGTGTAAACAAAACGCTTTAGATCAGTGTTTCTCAAACTGTTATAATTGACCCCCCCCCCCAAAAAAAAATAAAAAAATAATTAAACAATTCCATAACCATAAGTGTTGAATGATTGGCTCTTTAAATACTATTAACTTCGGGAACCTATTATAAAGCTGTGGTCTTCGTAGTGCTTTTATCTCCCACATGGGTTCCTGTAGGGTTTAAGGATGTAATGAAAATGAAAAAAAACGTACGCACCTACAATCATAACAATGTGTACACTTTCTTTGCGTGTATTGGCTATTTAGCTAGTCTGTTTAGGGTTTGATCTTTAATCGAATAAAGTGTTTCATAAATTTATTTTTTTTAATATCAGAAAAATCTTTTTTCTGTGGCTAGTATTGGAGAGATAGCAGCCAGCTACAAAATTCATTCTACTGGCGTCTACAACGCATTTTCACTCACTAATGAGAGTTCATGTCAAAAAAAAGGTTTCATTATAAAGGGATGAGACGGGTTTACACACATGTCAAATTTTAGTCCAATAAAGAAGGACGCTGCACTTCTAATACTAATATATCAAATACTTCTAATACTACTTTTCGATCAGGGCCGGCCTTGAATAATTGGAGGCCCTAGGCGGAGTGAATTAGGTGGCCTAAATAAAATAGAAAGATTAAAAATAAACAGGGGATAAAAACAACTAAAAGTTTGCAATTTATTGAAACCTAGTGTACTTCAACAATAACATTTAGGACAAGTTTCATTATCTCTTCTCTAAAAACATGTTATGAGTCCTGTGCGAGGCCCTCACCAATCGGCGGCATAGGCAGCTGCCTAGTTTGCCTAGCCCTAAAGCCGGCCTTGATGAACTTTCGTCGAGGTGTATTAAAAAGGTTTGAGTCGATATTGTTCCGTATTGTTAAAGGTCCTACTGACCATGTCTCTGGCTTAAATAGTTTACTTGGTTAATATTCAAACCTGCATTTATAACTACAATGAAAATACATTATGTGTCATTTGAAAAGTAAATTGAATGGCCTCGCGCTCCCTTCCCACCCCTCCCAGTGATCAGGACATCGCGCTCCCCCTTGTCTGGACTTGCCCCAGTTTGAGAAACGCTGTGGCTTAGATGTTTCTCAAAATGAAGGTACATAAATAAAAAAAAAAAAGTACAATTTATGAAAAGAAGACAAAATTCTTTATTGTAAAAGATTGTTGCCCTGTAAACTTTTATTGTCCATTTTGTTAAATGCTCTGTTGCGATGAAGAAAGACAAAGTTAGAAATTATGATAACTTGATTATATCTTATCTTATATAATACAGACGTTAATTAAAAAAAGAAGATAATTACGTCCTACGCGTTATGCATTCAGTCATACATATTAACCAGCATCTATCTCTAGCACAGTCTTTTCACTTCGGCTCTAGACTTGGGCGGAAATCATTCTTCTTCCTGATGTAAACATCCTTCTTAGTCTGGTTTCTAGAAGTGCGCACCTATGCACTAGCCTGGATGGCGGTGCGCATGGCAGAGTTATAACAATATACTTGAATCCTAAAAATGCAAAAACAAATATAAAATCTAATTGGTCCACTTAATGTCTCCTTCCACTTCCGAAATGTTTTGTTTACAGCTTTGAATTATTGTTCTATAACAAAGTTACAGAACATAGTTACAGACATGCCTATTGAACAAAATGTATCACTTACAAATAACTTATTTTTTGAAAATATTATTTTTTGTATAATTTTTTTTTTAGCGGCGATCCTCAAAGTCTTAGTCTAAATATGTGGGCTATCTTATCTTTTCAAGGCAGATATCGGTTTGTATTTGCATTGTAGTAAGGGCCTGTAAATTCATATCAGAATATTTTTCAAGTATAACATCATTCAAAACATCCTTTTTTAATAGGATGAATAATGAGCTGTAGATGTAAGGAGAATGCGTTTCTGCAGTGAAGACTGCAACGTTTTTGGCGTAGGGCGAAGCCCCAGACCATCTTGCTGTCAAGAGAAAGGCTTCAACATGGCTGGGTTTTTAAAATTTTTTTTTTTATTTTTCGAATAATTTTTTTCGGCGTCGATCCTCAAAGCCTTAATCTAAATATGTAGGAACAAATAGGTTGTATTTGCAATGAAGTAAGAGCCTGTAAATTCATATTAGAATATTTTTCAAGTAAAACATTTTTAAAAGGTCCTTTTTGAATAGGATGAATAATGAACTGTAGATGTCAGGAGAATACGTTTCTGCAGTGAAGAATGCAAGAAAATGCTTTTGGTATCGGGGCTTCTATATGCTGTACGAGCGTTTATGCTTAGGGTTAGGGTTTACTGTGCGTTAGGGTTTGGAAAAAAATCGCCCCCCCCCCCTCCAAAGTTCTGGATCCACTAGTGCGTAGATAAGATACATTTTTCAACCTTTTGTTGTTTTTTTAGGGGGGGATTTTCTACACTTTGTGCCGAGGTTTCGGCGGGCCAGATGTAACCAAGTCGCGGGCCGAATCTGGCCCGCAGGCCTTATTTTTGGCATCACTTTGTTAGTGCATAGTGGCCATCAGTGGACAAGGATGACTGAGTCAGGATTTGAGTCATTAAATGGAGACTCGAGCTGCAGTCGTATAGACGTGAAAAAAAAATAATGTTAAAAATTCAATACATAAAGAAAGGTGCTGGATATACTCTTATTAAATTGGCTTTCTGATCGGTAGTTAAAACTATGATTTGTAATTACGTAACTGCGTCATAACTAGAGTGATGCTAGCCTCCAACGAAGTCCCTGACCCCGGTTTCTGTCTGGGAGTTACTGTTATTTTCTCCTTGCGTCAGAGCTGTGACGTGGAAACGAGCGATTGGACTAAACAGTCTACAGTTTGCCACGTCAGTGTTCAGGCCTACACTAACTATTGGTCTCACTTGGCATCGTTCGTCTATTCAAGAAGTGGTTCTGGTCTACCCTAAAAGTAGTGGTTCTGTTCTACCCTAAAAGTAGTGGTTCTGTTCTACCTTAACCAAGACTGATAATGACAAGCCAAATATGAGGCATTATAAGTGACTAGATACTCTTAACTTCGTACATCATTTACAAAAGTAAAGCTGTATCGCTTGGCATTAAATGCAGTTCTAAATATTAATATAAATTAACTCTTTTACCCCTAACTGACGATACGAACGTTGATTTGACCCCATTAAATTAAATTAATGTTTGGTTTTATAACCTTTAATTTGTCTTATATAAAAAGAGCATGCATTCTTCTATAATTATATACCATATATAACATTTCCAGATTACATACAAAAAAGTAATCGAAGTTCATTCATAACAGAGTAGTGAAACACAAATGAGCGAAATTAATAATTCCATCGGAACGTGGAAAATAATTTCGGAGAGAAAGAGTTAAATAATAATAATAATAAAAAAAAAAAAAAATCACGGGGCCTCTTCAACCTTGACACTCTGTACGGTAGCACACTTTGCACACCCCAGAGATGGATGCTGACCACAAGGTACCAACACACAAACTGATAAAATGATGTAACCCTCTCTCTGTCTGTCTGTCTCTCTCTGTCTCTCACTTACATACACACACTCACTAAGAGCCCTAGACTCAAGAAGGATAAAACTCAAGGTGCAAGCTAATAAGAGTTGTCAGCCCTTGTTAACACGACAGAGTTGTGTTCCATTACACGGAGGAAGTAATGTGACCGGTGGCCTCTTTCTTCCAAAATCTTGACTCCATCGTCTGCTCTTGAACACTACAATCAATAATCTTTTAGCAGTTGTTTTTTTTAAATCAAGTGTACTGTTTTATATTTATAGCAATAGTAGTATAGTACTATTTATACCAATATCAATGGTAATTATTTATATTTAGACTATATCTTGTCACAATCCTGTATACCTATTTATATTAAGTGTTAATACTTATATTTGTTAAGTGCACTTATATATATATGTATATATGTCAAATAAAATTATTTATATTTATATCAATTGTAATTATTTATATTTATATAAAGTGTACTTATTTATATTTATATCATGTGGACTTATTTGTAGTTAAATCATGCGTGTATTTTGCATCCTGATCATATATTGCAAAAAATTTGCTAGAAAGCTATAAATACAACTCAAGAACAAAGTTATTTTGTCCTCATTGGTGACATAAATTATAATATAAATTATACATACGTTTATACCAGATAATAAGCTAAAAAATATATCAAGAACCAGCTATTGTTTGGCAGTATGCTTTGCTAAACTAACAATAATTTGTACAAGCCTAAAATTGTCCTTTGACTTTTTGTACGGCTGGTAAATAATGTCTTGTCATATTTAGGTTAAAGACTTAAAGCTAGGTCTGTCTAGCCACTGGACTTTTCCTCGGATTTCGAATGTGAAAAGAAGCCTTATTATTGTCTCTTTTTTTTAATTTGTTATTAACAATATTGAAGAGAAAAAAATAGAATTATAATTATGGCGGTTTAATCTCCTTTTCACGTCATAAAGTGTGTCAAGGTCAGCAAAAACAACAATAAGTTCTTTTGCTACACATTTATTGAAACCACTTTTAGTTTAAAGAACAATATGCTCATATAGCCCAAGGGAGCTAAAATAAAAAGGAAAAAGAGGCCACGATTGTAATAGACTAAAACAACATGAGCTTCAATAAACACAATGATTTTATTAGTCTCTATTTATGCTCTTTACTCCAGCCACTTGTTCTCTAAACTGACTTCCTTTTACACACAGTCCTGACACACTGCTGTTCACTCAACCATGTGCACTCAAAGTCAACTGGTCATTTCATACACAGGCACACACACTGCACTACCAGCCACTCAAAACACATACACTTACTATCACATTTTCCTCAATGAAAGCTTTGAGATATAAATTGACTATACAAATGATTTTTGTCTCATTATAAACAAATTAGTAAACTGAAAACATGTTAAACACAACAGAATGTTCAATTGATAATATTATCAATAGTAACAATATAAATTAGAAAATGTGTAGTAAAAAAAAACACAAGAGTCTAGGTTTACAAATAGACATTAATTATATAGAAATGGCAGAATAATAAAAGATATACATGTATCTAATTATCTGCGTCAGGGTAACGTACTGGCGGCCGAACTTGCCTACCATATAGAGTTATTACTGGCGGCGGATTGGTAGTGTTAGTCTGTTCCTGTTGCACATTTGTATCGCTCACGTTCTCTGGCTGTGTGGTTTGACCATTAATGACTGTCTCAGGGGTGTCCATTTAAAAAATATCAGGCATGACCCTTGATTTTGTACATGTGTCTCTTAAGATTCTTCTATTTCTTCGGTATGTTATCCCATTCGGTGTTTTTACCCAGTAGGATCTCGGGGTCTCCGCTTCTGAGATGACCACTGCTGGTTCCCATAAATCGCCAGGCTTCTTTTGCATCCACACTTTGCTCCCAGGCTGAATGCATGGTCGCTCGGTGCGTTTCGCTGTTTTGTTATAATATTTTGCTTGATTACTTTTTCTTGTTTTCCAAGCATTTTCTTTTTTGTCTGGGATTTGAGGTTTGAGATAGGCCTCCGTTGTCGGAAGATTTGTCCTCAGACGGCGGCCCATGAGCAGCCGTGCAGGTAAAGGTCCATCAGGGCATGGAGCATTTCGAAATTGCAAGAGGGCCATATATGGGTCTTGACCCGACGTTCCAGCTTTATTTAGAAGCTGTTTTACTGTTTGTATGGCCCGTTCTGCCATACCATTAGATTGTGGAAATCTGGGGCTAGACGTAATGTGCTTAAATCCCCAGCTTTTAGAAAATTTCAGAAATTCTTCACATTCAAATGAGGGTCCATTTCACTAATTACTTCCCTTGGAATACCATGTCGAACAAATTGTGATTTCATATGTATGATCACTTCTGAAGCCTTTAGTGTTGGGATAAGATTTATCTCAAAAAATTTACTATAGTAATCTACAAGTAGTAAATAGTTCTTAACGAGATACTCAAAAATATCAGCTCCAATTTTTTCCCAAGGAGGTAAAGGAGTATCATGTGGTAACAATGGCTCCGTTGCTGGGACTTCTGGTGTTCGTTACACACTGCACACGTTGATACCATGTCTATAATCTGCTTAGACATTCCAGGCTAGAAGAACACCTCCTTAGCTGTAACAAGACATCTATCTCGCCCAAGATGACCTTGGTGCAGTCTTTGAAGCATTTCTTTCTGTAATACTTTTGGTACTATTAATCTTTCTCCTTTAAAAAGTAAATCATTGCTTTCACTAAGTTCTTCTTTAAATCCTGAATATGCTCAAATTTCTTGTGGAATTTCAGCTCTCTTGTTTGGCCAGCCTAACATAATTTGATTCTTTAACGGCCTTAAAACAGCATCATCTGCAGTGACCTGCTGAAAAATGTTCATATATTCATCTGACACGGGTAAACTATTGACGATCAGATGAACTTGTGCATTTCAGTCATCACTTGAGGGATATTTGATTGGTAGCGATGCTCTTGACAGTGTGTCTGGAATAGACATTTCTTTGCTTGGCTTGTATTGCAGCAGTATTTCATATTTCATTAGTCGAAGAAGCATCCGCTGAAGCCTAGGTGGTGTAGATGCCAAAGGCTTTTTGATAATCACTTCCAAAGGTTTGTGATCTGTTTCAACCTTTATTGGACTTCCATACACATAGTAATGGAAATGTTCAACTCCGAAGACAATGGCAAGCATTTCTTTTTCTATTTGTGCATATCGTTTTTCACAGTCTGTTAGAGATCTTGATGCGTAAGCCACTGGCCTTTCATTCTGCATTAATACTGCTCCAAGTCCCTCCTGTGAAGCATCCACAGACAACTTGACTGGCTGTGAAACATCATAAAAGGCTAAAACAGGGGCGGTTGTGATCAAACTTTTAAAATAATCAACAGCCTTCTGATGTTGTTCCAACCATATCAACTCGTTGTCTTGTTTAAGTAACTCTCTTAATGGGGCAGTTATTTCTGACAAGTTCTGAAAGAATTTACCAAGATAATTAATCATACCCAAAAATCTTTATAGTTCCTTGCGATCTGTAGGGTATGGCATGGATTGTATTTCTTCAAACTTTGGAATGGAATGGAAGATGAGGGTGTCATTGAAAAAAGTAGATCGTCCCACTTCTGACACCATGTAATAGACTAAACTACATGAGCTTCAATAGACATAATGATTTTATTAGTCTCTATTTATGTTCTTTACTCCAGCCACTTGTTCTCTAAACTGACTTCCTTTTACACACAGTCCTGATACACACTGCTGTTCATTTAACCATGTACACTCAAGGTCCAATGGTCATTTCATACATAGGCACACACACTGCACTACCAGCCACTCAAAACACATACACTATCACAACGATAATCATTGCATTTTTTAAAAATTCTTAAATCGCAGAGTTTTAAAAGAGGGGTAACTGGAGTTTCGTTGTTTTTACGTCTATTGCTCTTCATTTGAACTCTGTAGATTTATTGCATAAATTTATATTATGTATTTATACTTGAGCTATTTTATGTGCATATCGAAAATTATGATATTAAAATTCAAATTTCTGAAGCACGGCACGTGCTATACAACACAGCAACGCCCGTTGGTTTGTTCTTAGGATTTATACTGTTTATTATAGCCAAAATAACCCCCTTCTCTGCAGTACTTTCAAATTTTAATAAACGGGCCACATCTTAACGATTAACCTATCACATCTTGGCTCGTGAATAATGTGTATTTGTTACAATGAATTTTCACGGCCCGCCCTTTTTCATTTTCTCTCTCTCTCTCACTCCCAGGAACCCCATTTTCTTTTTTTTAAACCTTCGCATCCTAAATTCTCCCACATAGACTTTTGACTTGATTTTGAACCCCCCCCCCCCCCCCCCCCCATATAATGCGCCCCCGACTCATACACGCTCTGATATTTTGCGCCCGTTAATTTTAGCAGCACTTTTACCTATCCTGAGGCGCTGTAAAAAAAATAATAAAGTTCCCCTTTCAGACCTTGTGGTCTATAGGGCAGATGATGTAAAGGTCATCTGTTTCTGTGGCCTACGGTTAACAAGGGTGTCATGTGGCCAGCACAACGACCAACCACCTTTACTTTTACTTTACTTTACTTTTCCCTAACTAATTTCAGGTAACCATTAGAGCTGGGTGGACTCAGGGGGTATCGGAGGTCACGCTCAGAGGCGCCCGAAGATCCCGAAATTAAAAATCCCAGTCTTTACCAGGATTCGAACCCCGGCCCCCGGTTTGGAAGTCAAGTCAAGATAGATTGAAACATTTTGGTAATTCTTGCTATTAAACATGATCTATGTAGGAAACAGAATTTTTATGATATACTGTATGACTTCGCTACACGCAAGGCTCGTAAAGTAATTATGTAGGTAGTAAAGAATGAATAAAATGCAAAGAGGAATTTATTTTCTTATACAAATTCTTAATTTTCACTTGGCCCCGCAAAATCCGTTTCGCATAGAGCCCCACAACGGTTGAGTCCGACTCAGCTATTTAGTGACGGGTAAATTCAGAGTAGATTTCTTTATTTCTTCCCCCCTCTTTTTTTCGTTGAAAAAAATACGTGGGGTAGAAATAAATAAAAGAGTGATATTTAGGTGCAATGGCTACTTTTGGTTTTCTAAAAGCAAACCGTTTAGTTTATAAAATTAATTATGCCAGCGATTTTTCATAAAAATACACCAATTCTAAATCAATTACATAAATGTAAGGGAGGCAATGTTACAATATGTTAACAAAGAATGAAAGCTCTATTTCAGTATCACTAAGTCAAATATATTTTTAAAATGTATCAGAAACGTTAAAAATAAATATAAATATTAGTTAAAAGTGTTTTTTCTGGTCAAAATATTGTTTAATGCCCCCATCAGAATCATCATCATCATCAAACTCCATTAGAGTGAGGGCTTGAGGGGCTCAAATCCTCTCTTGCTAAAGCATTGGACAGAAACCCTGCTGTCTTGCGTAGTGCATAAATGTCGCCATACAGGTCGAGAACTTTGGGTTTCCAAGACCTATCGAGACGGAGATCAGCAAGTCTGGGGCAGTCAAACAGAATATGATGCACTGTTTCCTCTTCTTCCTCGCAGCGGGGGCACCGTGAATCAAAATTTGGCCATAGCCGCGAGAAATATGAGCCAACAGAACAGTGGCCTGTCCTTCACTGTGCTATAATAGCCTGCTCAGGCCTGGACAGCCTCCACCACGGGGAAGTGAGGTCAGGGCGCCTCTTGCGCTCCCAGACTCCACGGGCTTTTTGGGACTTGTCCCAGCACTCAAACCACTTTTCCATTTCTGTTTTTTGTATTATAACCAGGGCTTGATGAAAGCTTACAGCCTCATCAGTGGGTGGAATTTGCCCTCCCTGGTGGGCCAAAGAGTCTGCAATTGTGTTGCCAGTCACACTTATGTGACTCGGTACCCACTGCGTAATTACAGGGGTGCCATAGCGTTGTTTAATGTTATGTGAAGCCATGATGACAGTGTTGATATTGGGGGGCCATGGTCCGGGGCTTTGCAAAGCCTGTAGTACAGATTTTGAGTCAATGTCCCTCGCCGAGTTGAGAGTCAATGACTTTTAAGGCTTCACAGACTGCCCTGGTCTCCGCATCAAAACTGCAAACACTACCACATGGTCCAAAGATTTTGATTGTGTAAGAGCCAAGAAAGTCGATGTAGGCTCCATAGCCTGCTCTTCCAGAATCTATTGATGCATCAGTGTATGCAAAAATAGCACTATGCTTGAAGGTATTAATAGTCTCCAGAGCTAGGATTTGAAGGTCGTTAGATGAACGGCTTTGCTTAGTGGCATTAGGGTCTACTAATTTCAAGCGTATGTCTGGGGTCGTTGGGCGACACCAAGGGGGAAGGGGATGAAAGCGTTGAATGTTTTGTCGGTTGGTGGAGAGGCCAGCTTCATCAGATAGTCTAGTGTCATGATGCATAAAAGACTGCATTTGGATACCTCTTCTGCATCTCCAACCATCCACTAGTTTTTTAGCTGGGAGGTATTCATCCAGCCTTTTATACCGCTCATAGCAGGTCAGTACTGACCTTTCCCTCCTAAGGTTTAGTGGACCTATATTAGTTATTATTTCAGCCGCATTTACTGGACTTGTCCTAAAGGTTCCACAGACAAATCTTAGTGCTTGGGACTGTATTTTATCAAGTTGTTCAGAGCAGTCCTAGAGCCATAAGTTTGCACAGGTAGGCTGTAGTCTATCTGTGATCAGACTGCTCCTAAATACAGGGATCGGAGCAGGTCTGCTCGGGCTCCCCACTTCATGGATGCCAGCTTCTGCACAATGCAAAGTTTCTCTGAGGCCTTTCTTACAACATCCTGGATGTGCTCACACATTTTTAGTTTGCGATCTAAAGTTACACCAAGGTACTTGGGTAGCTTTTCCATGCTGAGAGCCACTCCGTTGAGGGTGAGCTGGAAAGGTTGTCTGAGAATGCCAGTCCCGAGCGTGAACAGAGAATAGACCGTCTTGGAGGTGTTTATTTCTAGCCTCCATTTTGTGTGTATGAGCAGAGCGTATGGAGATCTTCTTGTAACACTTTTTGTAAAGAGGTTGCGCTCCTTCCGGATTTCCAAAGAACAATATCATCAGCATATAGCAGCTTTTGACATTTTAGCTGAGCCGGTAGGTCATTTATGAAGGCCGTGCTCTAGGGTCATTTCCCCTGAGACTTCTCCGTACATCCTTATTGTACGCTCTTGTAGGAAGTCTCTAATTCAGTAATATATCCGTCCCCGCACCCCCACGGCTCTTATCTTTTGAAGCAAACCAGGCCGCCATACTTTATTATATGCCTGTTTTAAGTCAATGAAGACTGCGTATGTGCTTTCGGTCCTTTGGAATCCATCTGCTACGCTCTGCACAAAGATGTTGACTTGGTCTATAGCGGACATTCCAGCCCTGAAACCAGCCTGTTCTGGAGCTATAAGACGGGCACTCTCAAGGTACCAAACCAGACGCTCATTTATCATTTTTTCAGCCATCTTTCCCTCACAAGATGTGCATGAGATAGGCCTGTAGCCCTCAGCAGTGGAAGCATCTTTTCCCTTTTTTGGTATAGGAATAATGGTGGCACGTTTCCAGGCCCTGGGCAGATAACCATCTGCCCAGGTTCTATTTACGAATGCCAAGAGCATGGCCCTTCCTTTCCCCCCTACATGCTTAAGCATTTCGGGGGTGATACCATCCGGCCCGAGAGCCTTTTTAAGCTGGCATTTCCTTATGGCAGCATTAAGCTCGCCTATCGAGAAAGGGGAGTTCATCGTTCCCTCAGCACTGTGGTTCCTTTCGGTCTTTTTTTTCATCAGCTTTGCGAGCTTTATCAATGGCTTTGGACAAGGGGACTTCTTGGCAGCCTTGTTGATCTTAGCAAAATATTTGTTCAACAAGGTGACAATTTTCTTCTTTGATGAAATGGTTACCCCACTGGGTGAAGATAATGGGGTTGCTGTTTTCGTACGCCCAGCATTTTCGAGATTTCTCAGAAGACTCCAAGCCGTAGAGCTATCCCTTAGGTTTAACCTTGCACAGGTGTTGGTCCAACGTTCTCGTTTTTCCCTGTTCACAGACGCTTGACTAGTAGGCTGAGTCTGTTGTATTTCTGCCTGAGTGTTAGATTGTTTGGGTTCTTTTGGACCTTTTTGTATGCCCTTCTCCGAGCCATAACAAGTTTGTTGATTTCAGCCGTCCAAAAGTTTTTGAATTTTTTACAAGGGTAAGTTCGAGGAATAAACTTTTTAGTCATGCCCACGATAGCTGTTGTTATTTGACGGTACACAAGGTCGACAGAGCTAGACTCTACATGGATTTTTTCAAAGTCATTGTCGACAGCTGTCTTGTATCCTTTCCAATTAGCCTCACTAAAGCACCACTTTCGTGGTTCTTTAGTGGTCTTGGTGTTCATTTTAGAAAGAGTGGCAGTCAGTAATATTGGAAGGTGGTCGCTACCAATATCGCCTAGTACTTGATAAGTTATGACAGATTCCAAGTTGGCAGACTAAAGAAAGATCTGGTCGTGATAGTGAACCATTGCTAGCATGCAGAAGAGTAGGAGGAGAGTGTTTATTTTGCAAAAGAATAAGGTTAGTAGAATTGCATAGGTCATGAACTTTTTTACCAGACTGATCAGTGTCATCATAGCCCCAGGAAGGTGAATGGGCATTTAGATCTCCAGCTATGATAGTGTCTACAGTTATTGTCTCTCTGACATCTAAAGCCATTCTTGTTTTGGTGGATTATAAACATTGATGCACTTGAAGCGTCTATTATTTTTCCAAATCAGAATAAAAGAGGCTTATTATTGTGCGTTTTGTCAGTCTGTCCATCACGTTTAATAATTTACACCTAGAATTTGCATCGCGTGGGGCCTATGAAAGTGCGGGACCCACTGCGTCCGCATAGGCTGCAGTGGCCTAAGACCCGCCCTGGACATTAAACATATATCATGATCTCCGCCGTGATCTAAAAAACATTTATCAAGTTTTATCATGATTGGTGAGACTGGTTTGATTTCTATGTGGGACATAAATAATACATACATACTCCTTACATTCTACTTTATAGATATACTAGTCGACCGTCGGCGTAGCATACGCGCTATTTTGAGGGGGTGGCCTTAGGCCACTGCAACTTAGGCCCCGCACTTTCATAGGACCCACACTTTCATATATCCCGCGCTTACTTAAGATGTATGAATTATTAAATTAAACCATTTCATAACTTAAAACAGATTTCCCGAGCCCTCCTGTCAATTTACCAGTAGCTCCTGGAAATCTCCCGAAATTGCAAAATATATGAAATAGTCCTTAAAATATACGAAAATATATAGACAGAAATTGTCATTTTGGGATGTCATTCAATTTGGAAAACGCCAATCCTATGCGCGATAAATAAAAACGGCATTATGCATTAGCCGTAATTGTGTAATCTGGTGAAAGAAGATTATCGTGCCTCAAACTAATGAAGAATTACTTGAGGTCAACAATTCTCAAAGATAGATTGAAACATTTGGTAATTCTTGCTATTGAGGAAACAGAATTATTATGATATATATTATTATTATTAATATTATTCGTTTTTAGTAGTTGAAAATTAGGCAATCAACTACTGAGTACCGGCACCTAATCACTAAGTTCAGGAACCTATTAAAAAAAAAAGCACTGCATATATATACATAATGGTATCGCATTATTTCTAAACTTTTGTAAGGCATAAAAGATCGATTTTCCTAGATTAGGGGCGACTTTCCTTACAGCTTGAAAAAGAATATATATATACATATATATATATATATATATATATAGGTCTGTGATTTGATTATTATCGCTAACAATTTGTTTCAGATTTCAAGTCTAGGTTTAATATATAGATCTATAAGTCTATGGTTTCAACTTATATTGAAAATCTCATTTTTTTTATTGCGTTTGAATTTTTTTGTTTTCAATTATTACAAAAGATGTGATTGGCCGTATAAATCTTCTCCACGGGCAGGACTTGGCCCGCAGGCTGTAGTTTGCCCATCACTGATTACAAATTTAAATAGTTTACAAGATTGATCCAAACTTATCAATACAACCACTCTTAATAGAAGTTGTTTTTTTTTAAAGTATTTTTTTTTTTAATGATCTCCTACTTCAACGTGCAAATAGTATTTGACAAACTTAATTTGCACGTATGACATGAAATATATTTCATGAATCTAAAAATCTCGGTAAGAGAAACGAAACAATCTTAAACAAACAACACCCAAACAAAGAACAAGAAAATAATTCAATAAAGTTACAGGTATTCTGAGGTATGATTGATCTAGAAATCTAGACTTTAGATAGTCAAGATCATTTAGCTAGAATCTAGATCTAGACTAGAGTCTAGATTACTCTAGATAGACTCTTAGATTGTCCTAGATCTAGATATAGAATCTAGACTAGTAAATAATAAATAAGTAATAATAAGTTTAACTTAGACTAGAGTTAGACAAAGAGACTTAAATTTAAGTAGGCACTTCAACAAAAAATTTTTTTTTGATCATATTGTTTTGTAATTGATATCATTAAATAGAGCTTGGTGTCCCATTTACAAAAATATCAAATTTATGTTTCTATGATAAGTAGAAGCAAAGTTATGATTTTTTTTGTATTTTTTTTTTTTCCTTCTTTGGCTTTGTATTCAATAAAAAATTTTGGTACCCGAATTTTGACTTTTTGTTATTAAAGCATGCATATCTTTCTTATTATTCAATATTTTTGGTTCAAATTTTCAGAAGACTTTATGCATGTTGTTTAAAGTGTGATATGACCCCAATCTTTCATCTAAGCCGATTTTTCATACTTTTACAGCCGGGCGAAGCTGAAAATAGAGACGACAAATTTGGTCGAAATTTGACTTAATTAATGCACAACTTTTTTATTTGTCAATATTTCCATTTCATATTTTCAGGAGACTTTACATGTTCTTTATATCATTTTATAACCCCCAAATCTTTCATCTAAATCTATTTTTTATACTTTTACAGCCGGGCAAAGCTGAAAATAAAGACGACAAATTTGGTCAAAATTTGACTTAATTCATGCACAACTTTTTTATTTCTCAATATTTCCATTTTAAATTTTCAGGAGACTTTACATGTTCTTTATATCATTTTATAACCCCCAAATATTTCATCTAAATCTATTTTTTATACTTTTACAGCCAGACGCAGCTAAAAAAAAGAAAAAAAAAATTTGGTCGGAATTTGACTTATTCATGCACAACTTTTTTATTTATTAATATTACCATTTCAAATTTTCAAGAAACTTTAAACATGTTATTTGCTACAAAAATAAATATTAATTTTAAAGAAAAATAGCAATTCAAAATTGTGACATTTATTTTTCAAAAATTGTACAACGGGAACAGCTAGATTTTTTTTCAAATGTTGACGAAAACTTGTTTTTATTTCTTAATATTTAATCATAAAATTAAAAGGAGACTTTAAACAGCTGGAGTATGAAAAATTAATCTTTAAAAAACAATTTTAAAATATTGACCTTTTTTTTTTACCAAACAAAACAAAAAACGCAGATGTAAAATTACAAAATATTTGATATGGGGGGGGGGGGGGGGGGAGCAAGGCAAGAGAAATCAATACTATTAGTCAAATTGCCAAGATTAGATATCAGAATGTCTCTTTTATAAAGTTAATACATATATTATATATACAGACATAATCTAAACAAACTTATAACATCTAGAATACTAGATCTAATTTATATATATTGAAAAGCTGTTTTAGTTTTTAGGCTATTTCTCAGATTTTCTCCCATTAAATTTCACATAAAAAAAAAATTTAGTCCTCAACATTCTAGATCTAGAAACTAGTATTAGTTTATTAAGACAATTAAGTATAGACTAGACTAGTATATTATATATCAAATCTTCATCTAATTCTAGATTTCATTCTATCAATCTATGCATCTCTGTTCCTATTCTAGAAAATAGATCTAACTAATCTAAGCCTAAATCTAAGTATTAGACCTAGATCTACACTCTAGCGTATGATTAAAACAATAATTTGATTTGTCTACATTATCTGTTGCTTCTCTAGATCTATTAGTAAATAAATCTAGATCTACATTAATACGAGTTTTTTTGCTTCATTATCTATATTAATAAACAAGAAAACTTCGTTTTAATAATCTTTTATAAGTATTTTATTACTACTTCCGTTAGAATTGATAGCAAAATGGCTACTTTCGATTTGGTGGTCATTTTGGCATTCATATACCAAGAGCGCCATCCAAAATAGCTTAATAATCACACGTGATTCTTATGTAGATATGGATACTACAAATTACTAACCAATATAAATAATTACAAAACACAAATAAAAAAGTAATCCTATCTGGAACACACCCTAATTTTGGAAACTAAAAAAAAAACGATCTAGTAAGCCAATCCCGTCAAATTTGGTATCAAAAGAATCGCCATTTTCTCCCCGACAAAATGATACTCTAATCTAGAAGATCGGTTAAAAAATAATGACGTTTTACGCACTTTTCCGACGGTAACCGTGGACGCTACCAAAACAATGAGGACCAGTTTTTAAGCAGACTTTCGGCGCACTAAAATAGCGACGTTGAAGTACCTAATTTAAGACGACTTAAATTAATAAAGTCGTCTTATTTAATAAAACTTATTAATATTATTATATACTAATATATAGATCTAGACTCTCTTATCTTATCTTATATAATACATTACGTCCTACACGTCATGCATTAGTCATACATATTAACTAATGACTTAAATTCTGCCAAGTCACTGGTTTTCCTGGCTAGCTCAGGCAACCCATTCCATGCTCTAATAGCACTAGGGAAGAAGGAGTATTTGTACAAATTTGTCCTAGCATATGGGACGAGGAATGTGCCTTTATCTTTGTGTCTTTCAGAGTATTTTATTAAATTTTGTTTTTGTATTTGAAGATTATGGTTCAGTGTTTTATGTATAATTGCTACTTTACTTTTGAGTCTTCTGTCCTGAAGGCTTTCTAAATTTAGTGATTTTACTATAGGTGTAACTCTAGTCAAATGTGATTATTCATTTGTTATGAATCTCACTGCTCTATTTTGTGTCTGTTCCAGTTTCTTAATGTTTTCTTGAGTTGAGGGGTCCCAAACGGAGGATGCATATTCTATTATTGGCCTAACCAAGGTTAAATAACATTTTAGTTTTATGTTCTTATTTGATTTATAGAAATTTCTTTTAATAAATCCTAATACTTTGTTTGATTTTTTAATAGTTTCATCAATATGTGGATTCTCTCTCTAACTCTAGATATATATTGTTTATAGTTTGTTATTTATATTATAAATATATGTAATCTATGTGTAGAAACAGACAGAAATAAATCTATATATAAAATATATAGATTATAGATCTATTTATTTATTAATTATTATAATTTAATAAACCTGATATTTTAAACTAGTCTACATGTATTTTCCCTGTCTTTCTTTTAATTCCCATCCAATGACCATCTTCTTGTTTTCATGATTTGGATCCCATGTGTTCATTTTGTGTCACATTAACACCCCCTCCCTCCCATAGATCAGATGGTTATAATTCTTTTCATGACTCTCTCCCCCTTCCCTCCACTGCCTGTTTGATAGTTTGTGACACTACACACTTAGTGTATACCTCTCTTCACCCCCAGCTCATCTGGCCTGAGTTGCAATGGGCATGGTCTCTGGCTTCAAATTAGCAGCCCTCACTTTTATCTAAGTTCATTCATAAATTATATATTATAGATAACTCGATCTAGGTCATGTTAATTAATTGAAAAAATCATAGATTTATTAATCCCAATAATATTTCTTATTACGATTTTATTGTGTCCAAGGAAGGAGAATGAGCTGAATTCATTATTATTCGTTGGACACCACCTTTCCAAATTTTATTTAACAGCTAACGGTATAAATGTGATTGGAATGTCTTTCTAAAGATGTTTGGAGGCTTATTTTGATATGCCCATCAGCCTAAGATCAAATAGGCTCATAATATAGCCTTCATCCCTTATAATTATATGGGTATGAATTGCCGGGGGAGGTTAAAACAACAGCTTTACATACATGGTTACCGAAAATCTAAAAAACTGCCATCTGCTTTGGAAAAAACGGAACAAAATTACTAGAACTTATCTAAAATTGGACATGCGCAGTCCCGAATTGTCGATTTTTGCTCCAAACATAAAAACAAATTACAAACAAAAAAAGCAACCCGTTCAAGGAAGGAGAATTCGATGGAGTGTCCGAAATATAAGAACCTCTTCTATTAGTCTTAAGACTTAAGTCAAGTGTCACCATGTTGGCCAGTGCTTGTCAACGTTAAATATAATGTACTATTATAATAATTATTTTTATATTTTTATACTTATAGATCTATTTACAGACCTCTGTTTATTACAGAATTACGTCATCAAATTGTACGGCTATTAATATTATGATATTTGTATATATATACTAGCAAGATCTAGATTTGGTACTTGTAATTATATTCCAACAAACTTGTGTTCATCAAAGAATTATGGGACTTCCATTCCATTCTTCTCTTGTCCATCAAACCATCTTAGTCAATGACAGTTTGATTAACATTAATTTTAGCTAAAACTATTTTATTTACCACCAGTGTAAGTTAACACAAATATCACAACCACAGACTTCATCAAACAATTGTTTGAAGTGGACTCAATAAACAATAGACCTTCTGAAAGCATAATCTATATAAATTCCAGCAGATGTTTCCCAAATACCAAATTTTAATGGTGTTACTTTCTGAAAAGGTAAATATTTGGTACACTATACATCTAGTCTAAATAATAAGAATATATGAAATTTATTATTTAATGTTTGAAGTAAATTAGATTATTTTTAAATAATGAAATAAAAAAAAAAGTCAGTCACATTTTACGCCTAGAGAGAAAATCTCTTTCCTTTTACAACTTCTCTTGTGACTAAAGCCAATTCTAAAGCTACACATCTACAGACACAGGTGGAGCATTTGTGATCCAACCAGAAACATTTTCGTTTTCAGCCTTCTTCCTACTTCTGGTGTGTAAACCATCTGCGACACAGGACCCCTCCTTTATGCTTTCTCTCTATGTGCATCTGTCTGATGTTTCTTTGTCCAACTGTTTTTGTTGATTCTGAAAATGTTCATGCTTTGCTTCTACCTCTTTGTGCATCTTAGATGAGGACTATTAGTCACGATATGTATGTCTAATGTTTGTGCTAAGAATGGTGCTTAAAAATAAAATGTGTATTGTTTTATTTCTACAAGGTGGAAACAAGAAGCAATGTTTATTTGCTCCAGCTTCTAGCAGTGGGTTCCATGATGTGAACCTAAGTGCCTGTCAAGGTTAAAACTTATATTATAGCATAAAATTGTAAGTCAGGAATAATTTAATGATGGAAGTAGGTACTAGTCAACATGAAAAACCAGATCCCCACATTGCTATATGTGAATCTAAAAAAATGTTAAATTCTTGAAGTACAAGATCATTTCTTGTTAAGTAAGAACAGAGTTGAAATCCTGCTGTTTCTCAAGATAAAATGAAGAACTTTTTTCACTGAACAACATGATGAACTCACTGCTGACTAAACTGAAGTCAAGCTCTCGGGTCTACCAAGACGCAGAGAATAAAAAAAGTTCAGAAGCTGCAGCTGAAGAAAATGCTTTGGGTGAAGAACAAGACACCATCACTGGAGGTATTTCTGGGACTTTGGCTATTTCAGACCTCACCTTGAAAACACCAACAGACACAAATAAAGGTTTGGCCTTTTTACGTTTTTAAAAGAAAAATCACCTTTGTGTACTAAATGATTTATTCATTAATTCAATAAAAATATGTTGTCAGATCAAGAGTTTAAATAAATTAGTTGGTTATGAAATAAATAAAAAGGTACCGTAACAAAAAACCTTTACAAGGTAATGCTTTCATTTAAAGTCCTCTCTTATGGAGAAATAACTTATCCTTTAACTATATCATGATTTCTGTTTACATCTTTATTAAAAAAATAAAAGATATACATCTAGAAGCTAATGAGAATAAATAAGAAAAAATAAACTTAGAAATTAAATTTGAAATGCAAAAGCTTGTCAGGTGAACATTGGTCTACAATTTTCTTACTTCTTTGTTTCTCTTGCTTCATTAAAAGTACAATCTGTCACTTTTTGTTTAGGAATGTGTTGGTGCTGTAGGCTGAATTCTTGTTTACCATTCTATAAACTTGAGACCTCTATTATTATCCTCTACAAATAGATGTTGTAATAAGATGTCATCCACTTGAAAATTTCTACAACAATGATAGATTCCAAAATGAATGGCAGAGTTGGAACTGATAACAAATAAACTACATATATAATAAAATGAAAAACGGGAAAAAATGTTTCTCCTGTGTTTTTATATCTTGCATTGTATCCCTTGAACTATTGTTAAAAGGTAGTTGTTTCTTTAAAATAAATCTTTTTAATGTCCAGTACATTGAATTTTATTTTTATTTTATATATTATTTTTAATCATTATTGGAAGAATTCAGAATTACCTAAGCTTGATGAATTCAAACAGCTAGATGTGGGTTTAAATTTAAGTACCAAATTTCAACTATTATTTGTCTGTTTTATTGGGTCTCTCTGGTCATGTGAAGTGCTCTCTAAACAGTCCTTATCATATTCTCAAGTTTGAACCCTTCTTACAATTTCCTGTTTTCATGCAGGATATTTGGGTCAGGACATAATAGACTTTTAAAAGGAACAGGTGAAATTTCAAATAAATTAATTCCTGGTAGCATCCTAATTTACATTTACAGACTTTAACTATTAAGTTCAAAGACTTTCAACGTAATTTAATGATGCTAAAATTCAGTCACAGAGGTTGAAGTTACTAAACTGATCACTTTATGTTTATACTAGGTTCTCACTGTGTGGCTTGTTCATGCTATAAGTTTTATGCATCCCTATATACTTTGCATGTGCAAAGCCTGACTTATTGTAAACTGCAGCTACATAAATTTGTTGCTCATAGAACAGAATTTAAATCCTTCCTCTGTCTAAAATATGAATGAAGTGCCCTTGTCTTTTGATATTCTGGCAACTCACACTAGCAAAAAGTAGTTGTGGCTTATTGAAAGAAGGTAGTGAATATGATACAAGTTACAATGGCTTCACTAAAGATATTGGGGACAGTAACACTAGTGAGACTGGTGATTGATTGTGAATTTATTGCATGCATTGTACATTTCGACTTTATCTGCAAATTTGTTTGGTTACTTACTTACTTGTCACAATTGGTTACTGGTATATTAAAAATTCTCTGCTGCATCGGTACTATTTGTTTTCTTAAAGTTTATAATGAGATGTTCACCAAACTTTTCACTGTACATTTAACAACTACGCAGCTTAAATAGGAGTTATAAAGACCCACCGTTTTGTCCATAGTTTCCATTGTGCTATGTTTATGAGTAAAATAAATTGTGAAAACCCCTCACTTTTTGTATACCCAACACAGCTGCCATTCATTTGAAAAATATCTTGTGGGTCATATGTGCAAAAATATGGTAATAAACTTAATGCAATTTACATTTCAATTTTTTAAACTAATTTCACTGATTTACCCTTTTGTTTTAAAGTTATATTTTGCTAACAGCTCTACACATGTACCAATTCGTGTGTTACTTGTATGTGTTTTCCATGCCATACATTAGAAGTAGGCTTGGTTTTTAATTTTTGTTAAAAACATACTGCACTTCAGAGAAAATTTTAAGCCATGATTTCAGTTCCACTTATGTAATAAATTTAAATGCCAATTTTCCTTTATTTCAGACTTCCACTATGATGTGCCATGTGATGGGAGTTACACGATGTCTAGTAACGTAAGTTTTGAAGTGATTTCAGCAGAAGTTGTGAAAGAAGGAAGGTCAGGCCATGTGGTGAGCATGTCATTAACTATTCAGTCAGCTGATACAATTTATAACATTTAAATTTTAAACCTTTTTCACGGTAACAGGGTGTACTTTTAACAGTGTTCCCCTTTTAAGCTTGAAAACAAGATCTTATGTTATGAAAGTAATCTCCCTTTTTTTTAATTTTGTTCTAGAATTCTTTGTCAGATATTTTATTTAATTTGTTAAAAAATAATCTTGCACTGTTTTCAGAACTACACCATTCTTATGAAGCCACACAAAGATGCCTTGAGGACAATTCCCACAGTGGTCAAGAGAAGATATTCCGACTTTGAACATCTGCACCAGCAGCTAAGGAAAGGATTTCCATCAATCATGGCCAACGTAGCCTTCCCTCGCAAAGTGCTTCTAGGTAACTTTACTAGTGAAACCATTGCCAAGAGAAGCACAGCTTTTGAGCAATACCTGACTCATTTGTTTTCCTTCTTTGAGATTAGATTCAGCAGCGACTTTTTGTATTTTTTTGTCCTGGAGGATTTCTCAGATGCCATCCGGTATTTTGTCCAAAAGGATTACGGCAAAGCCGTGCTGTACTTTGAGAAGATACTACCTGTCCTTGAAAAACTTTATGGGGACTCACATCCACATGTTTTGAACTGTCTCTGTGGGCTGGTGGTCTCTTATATGAAACTGGAGAAATACGCTGTGGCTGAAGCCTGCTCTCAAGTTGCCTTGAAATGTATGGGTGCGATCAATGATGAAACCATGGCCTCACTTTTGATGACCAGCATTCGGTTGTGCTGGACACTGGGCAAAGACAAGCAGGACTTAGAAAAAAAAGTTCAGGATCTAAAGTCCAAAGGTGTGAGTGTAATAAGAGACCTAAATGAAGTCTTGAACGAAACATTCCAATTTAAGTCCAATTAGTCAAATATAGCTAAATAGAACTGAATGAAATTGATGTGTCATTTTTGACATATTTTCTTTCTCTTGTTTTGTGTTTGGATTTTAATCCTTGAACTGTCAGAACTGAATTAAATAGTTGATAGGTTTACATTGTTCAGTGCAATGCCTAATTTTATCAACTTAGACCAAGCATTGTTTTAAAATATGATTATTTGTAATAATAGTTTCTGGGAACTTTTCTTGGATGCAAAGTCTGAAGGGGAGATTTGTTTTTAAGAAGCATAAAATATATTATGTTTCAAAATTTATCATCCCTTAAATAATGGAGGCTCTATAGATTAGAAGATTCTTTCAATAGTAAGTGCTAATAATGATCTATTCATCAGTAGAAGTTTCAGGTGACAAGATTTGTATTGCTTTCAATGAAAGTATTAATTACAAACTATAGTTTTACTTTAAAAAATGTGAATGGCATAAAAGAACAAAAACAGAAAATCACATTAGAATTAGTGTGACAAGTTAAGGGTTCCCCTTCACCTGTCCCATAGTCTGTTGGGGCTCTACACTTGATCTAACAATGCTCTCTCTCCACTCCTCTCTACAAAAATGATTGACAATTACAATTTCACTTTCTATTATTATTTCATAAGTGGATTATGCCCCTTTTCTTTTAAACTGATTTTACATTTTTGTATTTACAGCTCTCTGATCACATTTTGTCACATCCCTAGCCTTTATAGTATTAAAATACTATTTGTTTTTAGGAAGTTCTAATTTTATATTGACTTTGGTACAACTTTTTTGCATATTTAATTTAAGTGATTTAAATATTTACTGCAAATTGATCGTTATTGTCCTGCTTATTGCCCCTTGTTCACAACACAAAAGTCTAAAATTTAAGTTAAAAAATTATGTGCGTCTCATTTGAACAAATAAATGAAATTTTAAACTACAGTACTCATTACATTATTTAAAATTAATTTTAAAATTACTAATGTAAAACTCCTTTTTTTAAAAATGTTTTTTTCTCCACACTAATCATAGCAGTAAACATCATTGCTTTACTGTTTAATAACTATATACTTTTAGATTTTTCTAGGGTTGACATTTTTATTTTGTACACTTCAAAGGTTCAGTGGATATACAGAATGATTGCCTTTTAATCATGTTATATATATCATTTTCCTTTTATTTCTATGTGCAATAACTTTTTTCTCTACTCTTAACGGGAAAAAAATTTCTGAAATGTATTTAAAAACTCAAAAACAAAGATTTACTGCTGCAGGGGTGAACGGCTGTATAGACAGTATGATAAAAATGTATATATATGTAACCCTGTCGGACCAAGTAAAACAAAGGATGCTTGGGTCATGAGGCCTTCATCAGCTTCAAAACAAATAAAAAATGACAAACAATAAACACAAAATAGGCTGAAGTTAACTTATCTGTCTGATGTTGTTCCCTATCGAGGTAGAAAAGAAATGAGCTAAGCTGGTGTAAAATCGCGATAAATCTGGAGGGGGTGGAGATGTCAGGCAAAATCTAATGGGCAAAGGGGATAGTGTTAGTGATTCTATAAAGTATTTAGAAAAAAAAAGAGGAATTTTTTTTTTAGTATTTCACATGGTTTCTTTTATTTCTCAAAAGACTTGAGGAAATCCTATAGGTTCAATTGGCAGATGAATTTCGGTTCATTTTTCTAAGGGCGAAGGTTATTGAGAGATGCCTAAGCTTAGGTCAACACTAACAGAGATTCTTTCATAAATTTTTAGGTTCCTATAAGAAAGCATGGACGTGGGAACCATTAGGACATAAATAAATATTCCCACAAGCTTGCACAAGGATACCAGCTTGAGGTCATCAGTTCCTATTATTGCTCAGCTATAATGTCCGTCCCTTAATTAGGATGAAATATCAGCTGCTTGTAGCATTCTCTGACATGGAGGATTTGTAGGATATGGAGGCAAATCTGTAAATTGCTAGTTTCTTATTGTATCTAGTATTCAGAATGTGACAGATGAGCTATGAGTGTGTGTGTGTATCTTTAAAAGCATATTTGATACTATTTGATCTCTGCACAATTTACTTGTTGTTTTGCTTGAAGCACAAAGGCAAAAGTAATTTTTCTATTTAGCATCCTTATTGATATAAACATCTCCCCTCAACTTTCTTTGTCTTTCTGTTTCATTAAATATCACTTCCACAATTATCCATATTTCTTTCTATTCTTTTTCTAGCTTACTGTATTTTAGTATTTAAAGTAATGTTGTTTTTTTGAAAAATATAATCAGATTTTACTAATCAAATAATACACAAAGAGAAGATCACTGTGTTAACTTCACCATGAAAATATCACAAATGTTTGTTTTAGTGTAAATACTGTGACTACATTGTGATTTAATCTTGTAATATTTTATGTGTTATGAAGTCAAACATTCACGTCTACATAAAACTTTCAATGCTCATTCGCATATTTATTTAAATTATTTATAATTTATTGTTTGAAAAAATACTTTCAGAGGATCTTATTCTCTAGCAGTTCTTCTGTGAAGAACTATGTACTGTTGTTGCCATTGTTATGAGATTGAAATCAAAGCTTGCCTCTGATTGTAACTATTTTGTGTTCTTTGAACATATTGACTTTTATTTTTGAACTTTGTGCATCTATTAGGTTCCTTTTTTTTTTTATTAAATTGGTATTTTAGTGGAGATTTTCATCCATAGTGGATACTTATAAATAGCTTTCATTTTGTTAATTTTTTTTTTTGTATCTAGTGTACAGACTATTGAAAGTGTTGATAATCTCTGTATTTTAAAAAGGTTTAATGTTTTTTTTAGCACAAATTTTAGCACTTTTGAATCAAATTTTAGAGGTCTCTCTCTTGTAGCACAAACAAATTTGTATTATTTAGTTAGCATTAATGAGCTTTCAAAATGGTGTCCTTGACATTGTTTAGCATGTCTGTTTCAAAATCTCTCCCAATCTTTTGATTTTCTGACTTCTTTTGTTAGATTTCCTGATCACCTCCAGTTTCTCCATATCATAGAGTCTTCTTTGTTTATATTACTGAATTTTATTTCTTAAAATATTTAAACCCTGATCTTATTATGTTTAAAATTTATTGTGGAAATAGTCATTTGCGGTGGACATCAAGTGGACAAATAATTAATGATGGCAAGACAATAATATATTCAGGACATGATAAGGAGCACATTGGTGGTGTAGGAATCATCATGTCTAAAATAGCAGCTTCAGCGCTAATTGCTTGGAAGCCGGTCAGTGACCGCATCATTACAGCTCGACTCCAAACAAAGCAAATCAAAGTCACTACCATCCAAGCATATGCCCCTACAGAGGATGCAGAAGATACCATCAAAGATAATTTCTATAACCAACTACAAACCACTCTTGATAAAACACCTACTCACGACCTAATTCTAATGATGGGAGACTTTAACGCCAAAATCAATCCCAACCGTACTGGCTTTGAATATGTAATGGGACCATATGGCTCTGCAGAAAACATCAGTGATAATGGCGAGCGCTTGATTTCTCTCTGTGCATCCAACAGCCTTTCAATTGGAAACACATATTTTAAGCACAAACAAATACACAAAAAAACATGGCGATCACCAAATGGAGAAACCTTCAACGAGATAGATTACATTTGCATCTCCAAACGATGGAGGTCATCTCTGTTAGACATGCGGACCCGCAGAGGAGCGGATATCGGCTCAGACCACTACCTTGTCAGTGGCAAATGTAAGCTCCAATTGAAACGCCAACCAAAACGAGCCACACGACCCCGCCCATTTAATGTAGAAAAGCTTAAAGACGGCAATACTGCAGCACAGTTCCAATTGAAACTAACGTACCGCTTTGAGGCTCTTGCAGATATATTGACCCTTGAAGAAGAGTGGGCCAACTTCAAAGATACCACTATTGGGTGCGCGGAAGAAGTTATCGGAAGGAGGCGAGGTTCATACAAGGAACGGTGGATACAAGACAGAACATGGAAATTGATAGATGAGAGGAAAGACGCCAAACATAGACGAGATCAGAAAAATGAAACACAGGATCGCAGCCTAGCGGAAGAAGCCTATAGGGAAGCAGATCTGAAAGTAAAGAGAAGTTGTCGGCAAGATAAACGGGACTGGATTGAGCAGAAGGGACAAGAGGCACAAGCAGCTGCAAGCAGAAATGACACAAAAACCCTCCATTGTATTGTCCGAGATCTCACTGGAGCAAAGAGTGGACATGGGGCACCGATAAAAGACAAGCAAGGCAAAACTTTGTTAACGAAAGAAGAACAGGATGCAAGATGGGTAGAGCACTTTAAAGAGACCCTTAACCAAATGTCGCCAGACCTAACTTACATATTCAAGGACCTCTCTCCAGACAATGATCTCAAGGTCAAGACAGACCCAATAACTGCTGAGGAGGTTACCATGGCCATTGCAGTGTTAAAGAATAACAAAGCACCAGGGCTAGACATGATATCAGCAGAAATGCTAAAATATGGGGGACAGGGCATTGTTAACAGAATGACTGATCTCTTAAATCTCTGTTGGCGAACTTCAAAAGTCCCAGAGGACTGGCAAAAGGGAGTGATTGTAAAGCTTCCAAAAAAGGGCAACTTGGCAGACTGCAACAACTGGAGGGGCATTACTCTCCTCTCTGTCCCGGGCAAAGTTTTCAGCACTGTTTTGTTGAGACGGCTTCAACAGTCTGTAGATGAAAGGCTCAGAGAAGAACAAACAGGTTTCCGAAGAGGCAGATCATGTACAGAACAGATTTTCGTTCTACGAAATATCAGAACAAAGTCTTGAGTACCAACAACGGCTAACGATCAGTTTCGTGGACTTCAAAAAAGCGTTTGATAGTGTCCACCAAGAATCACTATGGAAAATAGTTAGAGAATATGGTATCCCAAAAAAATTCGTCCAGATCCTACGACACCTTTACAGTCAATCTAGTTGCAGCATTAAAACAGAAGAGGGAACAACAGAGTTTTTTACAATCGAGACAGGTGTGAGGCAGGGGTGCATCTTATCTCCCTTCCTTTTCCTCCTAGCCATCGACTACATAATGAGGAGAGCAATGAACCAGACTGCCTTTGGTATTCCATGGCATGAACAGATCCGATTGACGGACTTGGACTTTGCTGATGATGTTGCACTACTCAGGGCTACAAATAAATGCATTCAAGAAATGACGGAGAGCCTAGACAGAGAGGGACCCAAAATTGGCCTCCGCATAAACTTGGATAAGACTAAAATTATGCGAGTGGGATATAAGGCAAAGGGTGTCTCCGTCAGACTTGGCGAGTCAAAGCTTGAAGAGCTGGACAAGTTCACGTACCTTGGCAGCATCATAACAAATGATGGAGATGCTTACCATGATGTAGCGTGCCGAATAGGAAAGGCAGGGAACATTTTCCAAAGGCTGCAGCCAATTTGGACTAGCCAAGCCATTGGACTCGAGACAAAAATACACCTTCTCAACACAATCGTCATTCCAACTGCTACATATGCATGTGAGACGTGGAAGTCATCTGTCAAAATTGAGAAAAGACTAAATGTGGCTCAACAAAGATGGCTGAGACGGATTTTGGGAGTCAGTTACACAGATCGGGTCTCAAACAAGGAAATCCTATGCCAAACTGGGAGTCGAACACTTGGTGAGGTTGTGACTGAGCGTCGCATGAGGTTTGCGGGACATGTTCTACGTCAAAATGAATTACACACACCAAGAGTTGCGATAACATGGAAGCCAAAACAAGGAAAGTGCAAACAGGGACGTCCTCGTATTACTTGGCGACACACCTTCATGGAGGACCTCAGAACAGTGGACACCAGGTGGGAGGAGGCTTTAGACATTGCCAGTGACAGATCTTTATGGAGACAGCTTGCCGCCCAATGCGCCGAACGGCGCGGGAGGATCTAAGTCTAAGTCATTTCACAGAATCTCAGTTGTACCTTTCTGTTACAGATGAAAACAACTAGTTTGTTGTTAGCATTAATATTGAAGGCTTGTTAACTTCTAGCTAAATAGAATTATTATAATTTTAACGCCTGCAAAATTGTTTCTTGGTACTTTTTTTTTTTCTATGGAAGACTGGCCAACACATTCCATGATTGTCACTTCAACCAAGTCTTTACACAACATTTACCAATGGTTCTGGTTTCTTGATGAGGACCACCTTGGAATGTCTTTCTGTATGCGTCATTGTCTAAGGAGATATATATTACTTACACATTTTGGTTTTGAGAATCAAAAATAAATTTGCAAAAGAGCTTAAAAAAAAACAAAGGGAATTTAAAATAAGCATGTCCTTCCTCTATGTTAGAGAAGCTTATTTTAGAGAGGGTATATAAATACCAGGGGAAATAATAAGCAGGATCAGTCAAATTAGTTTCAAACTACATGTTATGTCTACTTTTGTGAATCTATTCTTGAAATTTAGTTGTATTGTGCAGGTTTAATCTTTTTTGTGATTTTAGTTTTTGGATCTGAAAACATTTAATTGGTAAAAAGGAATTCTGGTATTTGTTTACCTAAACGAGTACCTCCAGTAACACATTTAAATTCAGGTCACCAGACGTGGTGTCAGAATATACAAAGAATGGAATTCAGGTCATCAGACTTAGTGTCAGAACATACAATGACATATTAGCTACTCAACTCTATTATTACAAAGAGCAATGGACCTATAAACAAATTTTAAAGTCTGGCATTGAGAAAGAGGTATATGATTCATCTCAAATGTAATGTACAAATGTAACATGAAAACATTGGAGACTATGTGCTTTCCTTCAATTTCTTGTCTTAAAAAAACAACAACTAATGTTATTGGTAAACTGTTAAGCTCCATGTCAACATCTTGAAACTTATCACTATAGAACATAGAAAGGAAGTATCTATTTTAAAAAATACAAATAGGTGGCTTATAAAATCTCTTGAGTAAAATAGCTACATCATAGTTATTTATTTTTTCCGCTTTCGTTTTATATAATAATATTTTTTTTTTTTAAAAAGTGGATTCAATTTAAAATCTATATACTGGTAGTTCTGTTTTTTTTTCAAATGTGAATTTGGTCTGTTTTAACTTGACTTTGGTCTGTTAAACTTGACCCAAGTCAGTAGACTTTGTAGGCCTACTTGACTGTAAATAGTAGTGTGGTTGGAGATGTTTTATTTGTCCGACTTACAGGTTTTTGTATTAAAAAAAATTATCTCAGATTTTTTCTTTTACATTATATTTCTGTTCTTTGGACCTTTTTATTTTATAAAATTTAACTTATGGCCTGTCTATAGAAATGTATTCTTAATGTTCTTAAAATGGTATTGATGTTTTTGTATTTGGGGTGTATCTCACTAAACTGCTGAATTCACTGTTTTAACTAGAGTTTTTAATTGATATTAAAAACTGAATTTTAAAGTATTCTCATTACATGATGGATGTGTAATATTTTCTGGTACCCATCACTGACCTATGTAACCACTAACTCTTATTTTATACATTACAGAATTTCCTGCAAGAAAATGTTTTCTTTTTTATTGAATATTTCTTTACATAAAAGAAAGTTTATTGAAGTTAGATGCACTTGTCTATATAATGGTCCTTTACAGTTACTATATCTTAAGAAACGCCTTGGGGCCATCTTCAGGGCATTTGGTTGTAGTCTGATTTACGTATGTAGTTTTATGATATCTATGAATTAATAATACAACAGAATATTTGTTTATATGGACATAGTGGGGGGGGGGGGGGGGGATAGTTTGTTATATTCTTTATGTTGTTGGTAAACACTATTTGTTGTTTTTACCATTTGGAAATGTAACTGACATTCCAAGAAGTGGTGGAAGTTAAACATGACACCTGGCTGTTCAAACACATTTCTTGTGTACCAAAATTGTTTCTTTAGTGGCATTTATCCCACTAGACAAGCTTCTAAGAGAGAGTATTTATATATTCAATACATTGTTATGTAGAAATAAAATGGTGTATTAGATCAAGTAAAATAAAAAAAGCTATTAAAATCAAATTCAAATATCTTATTATTCAATTCATTCTAAACCTTTTTCTAAACAAACTCAATTATTGCTCAAAACATGTACAGATTGTGTCTTGATGTCATTTTAAATGTGGGGTTAATATTGTTGATACATTTTTATATTTGCATCAATTTATGATTTTTTTTTTTTGAGCCATGATTTAGTAAACACTTAAACAGAATATTACTTGGGCTCTGCATTAGGTCTCTCTGGCTGAGTGTTGACAGTGAAATAATTGCCTGGATGTACTTGTTGTAAAACATTTTGACAACTTTCCTTCTTTAGAATAAGTCCCAGTAAAGCTTGCCTTAAAGACTGACACCAATTTTTCTAACTATTTATAACACAAATTAAATCATCTAGGAAGATACACTTGTTTGAGATAATAAAAATATTTATGGATTTAACTGCCAACTCATTTTATTCCTTGACACTGGGAGTAAAATCCTATCCTAAAATAGTATCAATAACTTCATACAAGAATTCTTATTTCCAGTTGATTCATCCCAATTTGTTAGAAACATGTTCATGTTCAGTGACTCAAGCTCATTTGCTGGTTCTATGTTGTTGTTTTTTTTGTGTGTATGTGTTCAAAATAAATATGAATGTAACAGTACATAGCACTTCATCATTTGTTCACTTTTAAACTAACAAAATGCCCTTGTATTGTATGAAATGTAGTTCTATTCCTCTCCCCCCCCCCCCCCCCCCCCCCCCATATACACACAAACACAAAGTGTTTTCAGACCAAAGTGTCCCCAAATGAGTTGCGCTGAAAGCGTTGGGCTGTGGCCTGGAATGGGAGATTGGCTCTTCGTCAACCCTCTGTCCATATTGGCTCTTCATCAACCCTCTGTCCATATTGGCTCTTCATCAACCCCCTGTCCATATTGGCTCTTCATCAACCCCCTGTCCGTATTGGCTCTTCGTCAACCCTCTGTCTGTATTGGCTTTATGTCAACCCTCTGTCCATATTGGCTCTTCATCAACCCTCTGTCCATATTGGCTCTTCGTCAACCCTCTGTCCATATTGGCTCTTCATCAACCCCATGTCCGTATTGGCTCTTCGTCAACCCTCTGTCTGTATTGGCTTTATGTCAACCCTCTGTCCATATTGGCTCTTCATCAACCCTCTGTCCATATTGGCTCTTCATCAACCCTCTGTCCATATTGGCTCTTCGTCAACCCTCTGTCCATATTGGCTCTTCATCAACCCTCTGTGGATATTGGCTTTTCGTCAACCCTCTGTCCGTATTGGCTCTTTGTCAGCCCTCTGTCCATATTGGCTTTTCGTCAACCCTCTGTCCATATTGGCTCTTTGTCAACCCTCTGTCCATATTGGCTCTTTGTCAACCTTCTGTCCATATTGGCTCTTTGTCAACCCTCTGTCCATATTGGCTCTTTGTCAACCCTCTGTCCATATTGGCTCTTTGTCAACCCTCTGTCCATATTGGCTCTTCGTCAACCCTCTGTCCATATTGGCTCTGCGTCAACCCCCTGTCCATATTGGCTCTTTGTCAACCCTCTGTCCGTATTGGCTCTTTGTCAACCCTCTGTCCGTATTGGCTCTTTGTCAACCCTCTGTCCATATTGGCTCTTTGTCAATCCTCTGTCCATATTAGCTCTTCATCAACCCTCTGTCCGTATTGGCTCTTTGTCAACCCTCTGTCCATATTGGCTCTTTGTCAACCCTCTGTCCATATTGGCTCTTTGTCAACCCTCTGTCCATATTGGCTCTTTGTCAACCCTCTGTCCATATTGGCTCTTTGTCAACACTCTGTCCGTATTGGCTCTTTGTCAACCCTCTGTCCGTATTGGCTCTTTGTCAACCCTCTGTCCATATTGGCTCTTTGTCAACCCTCTGTCCATATTAGCTCTTCGTCAACCCTCTGTCCATATTGGCTCTTCGTCAACCCTCTGTCCATATTGGCTCTTTATCAACCCTCTGTCCATATTGGCTCTTTGTCAACCCTCTGTCCATATTGGCTCTTCGTCAACCCTCTGTCCATATTGGCTCTGCGTCAACCCCCTGTCCATATTGGCTCTTTGTCAACCCTCTGTCCATATTGGCTCTTCGTCAACCCCCTGTCCGTATTGGCTCTTTGTCAACCCTCTGTCCGTATTGGCTCTTCGTCAACCCTCTGTCCATATTGGCTCTTCGTCAACCCTCTGTCCATATTAGCTCTTCATCAACCCTCTGTCTATATTGGCTCTTTGTCAACCCTCTGTCCATATTGGCTCTTTGTCAACCCTCTGTCCATATTGGCTCTTCATCAACCCTCTGTCCATATTGGCTCTTTGTCAACCCCCTGTCCATATTGGCTCTTTGTCAACCCTCTGTCCATATTGGCTCTTTGTCATCCCTCTGTCCGTATTGGCTCTTTGTCAACCCTCTGTCCGTATTGGCTCTTTGTCAACCCTCTGTCCATATTGGCTCTTTGTCAACCCTCTGTCCATATTGGCTCTTTATCAACCCCCTGTCCATATTGGCTCTTCGTCAACCCCCTGTCCATATTGGCTCTTCGTCAACCCCCTGTCCATATTGGCTCTTCGTCAACCCCCTGTCCATATTGGCTCTTCGTCAACCCCCTGTCCATATTGGCTCTGCGTCAACACTCTGTCCGATAGTCCCCCAACTACATGATCATTTGATCACATCCGTTTTGTGTAGTCACGATTCTTCGAGGCCATTCCCTACGAGGAAGTGCTTCGTATTCCTACAATCTACCGCCACTAAATGCGATTAGGCAGCCACCACAAGTAGTGACCCTTGTTAAGAACGGCGCCGTAGGCTGACAAGTGTTAGATGTCCCTAATTTCATCCTTACCACATGCAATTCTCTCTGCTCTGGAAGCCCACTGAAAGTTATGTTTCATTTTCCCTGTTTACCGATCCATTTTATGTTTATGGACGAATCCACAAGGATACCACGAGGCTGGGAATTGGAATGCTTACGATAACTTTGTACTTTTCTGAAAGACCAGCGAACAATACTAGAAAAATATAGGGCATATTATCGGGTGAAACTAATTCAATTGAAACAAGAAAAACATAACAAATACTAAAAAACAACAGAAGCTTATTCGAAGAGTAATTTTATCAATTAGTTTGTATCGACCATGTAATTACCAACACCAATAAATATGTGCAATTAATACTATTTGTACCAATTGTTTTTCTTAAGCGCTATTTCATGCTTTTAGCTTTCTCACTACGCTATGATACCATCATGTGTCTCCCTACGCTATGATCCTATCACTTGTCTCACTACGCTATGATCCTATCACTTGTCTCACTACGCTATGATCCTATCACTTGTCTCACTACGCTATGATCCCATCACTTGTCTCACTACGCTATGATCCCATCACTTGTCTCACTACGCTATGATCCTATCACTTGTCTCACTACGCTATGATCCTATCACTTGTCTCACTACGCTATGATCCTATCACTTGTCTCACTACGCTATGATCCTATCACTTGTCTCACTACGCTATCATCCTATTACTTGTCTCACTACGCTATGATCCTATCACTTGTCTCACTACGCTATGATCCTATCACTTGTCTCACTACGCTACTATCCTATCACTTGTCTCACTACGCTACTATCCTATCACTTATCTGGACCAGTTGGGAAAATGGGGAGGGGGATGAGAATGAGATATCTGTGGATTTTACCGCAAACGTTTTTTTAAGTTAACACCAAAAAAAAAAAAAGGGGGGTAACGACCTGAACTCCTTTGCTAGTGAGATACTTATGGCAGGGAAGATTGTATAGTTATATATTGTTTGTTTCAATTTTGAACGGCGGCCTATAAAGGGGACTTTTTCAGCTTATGCCACTTGGGTGAAGTACAATATCCAAAAAAAAATAATTAATTACCAATCGTTAATGACCTAATTGGTTATTTCTTTTTCATTATTGATTCTTGTGTTAAAGAAATAATTTTAACAACGTTTCAGCTTGATCCAAGACTTAGTGTTGGAGAAATAACGTGAACAAACTTTTTACTAGACAAACCTACAGACCGAGTGAGTTGATATGAGCTTTATAAAAAAAAAAACAAATCAATGATGCCAACCACTTTTGACTTACTGTTCTAACTCGCGTGTCGTATGCCTCATTATCCTGCACACATTTCGTGGTTATGAACCTGGCGTCTGAAGCTCCACTTTGTCCTGGGGGCAGAAGTTTTAAAGGGCCGGCCTTACGAATTGTGGGGCCCAATTCAATGGGTGCTTGCGAGGCCCCTCTTTTAATGTTTTTATTTAAGTACCAGCTATTATAATTAATTAGACCATTATATTAATAGGCCTACTTATTATAAAACATGCATAGGAAGCAACTCAAACACAAAGTTAGTGAGTTAATTTACTTACGTCCATCGTACGATACACAATATATGTTAACCCTTTAAGTCCTACATCTTAGAGCTATGACTAATAGTGATATTACGGGACTCCTGCCAGGCGTGCGTCCCAATTGTTAACATCGGCCTAAGGCCTGTCTTGCTGGCCGAATAAGGCTCACCAGCCTTGACCTGGACTTCACTGATAAAAACATTGCTAGTATAATACCGAACCTACACATACACACACACACAACTACTCAAGCAATCATACAGACTAGTCTTTAAAAGATTGTATTTAGAGAATGCATGGCTAACGGAAGTTATTCTATCTGCAAGAGTAATATCCGGTTGACGCCATTACGCCCTGATTGTCTTCAAATCTAAAATGGTTAACTACAAAACCATCTAGAGATGTGGTTATAGAAACGTTAAGAACACATTGATTCACACACACACGCACACACACTTACGAAAAAATTGATTCCAAAATATTTTCAAAACTATTGTAAAAAGGAATATTGATTTCTCCTAACCTAATTCATATCGTTTTTTTTCTCTTAAAGTCTATTTCATGATCTGTGGTCTGTATTGTAGCACTCGAAATTTAACATGATTTTGGCATATTATTAAAGCTTGACCATGAACGAAGTCTATCAGTATTTCAGACCATTCTTCCGCTGGCATATTAAACGTAGACATTTTTGCCTCATATCTTTTCAGAAAATCACCAATGTCATCCTTCTGTTCATCAAAACTTTGTATCTTCCTCTTTAGCCATGTTTGCGAATTAGGGTTGTCTCTTTGTGTGGTAGCAGTATTTGAATTATTTGTGTTATTTCCTTGCAGTTTGAGCTCTGGCTTGTGCATCCAATCTCATCTTCTCCATTTTAGCCTCATGATCTCTGGTTTTTTCTCTCTCTTTGTCTTGCCTTTCATGGTCTTCTTTTTGCTTCTCATATTCTTCCTTTCTGATCCTATCTTGTCTTTCTATCTCTTCTTTTTCCCTTCTTATTTTATCTTGACGTTCCATTTATTCCCTCACAACTTGCTGTACATAAGCTGCCAAGTCCTTTCCTTTTAACTCCATGGCCTTTCCATCCTGCATAGCTGCTTCCTTAACCTCATTAAGGTCCTTATATGAGGATGTAGCCATTGTATTATATTTTCACCCCAAATTTATATATATTTTTACTTAGCCTATATTGGCCTATATATTAGCCTAGTAGCCTATATATGGCTATACTTTTAACTTATTTTATATTTAAGTTTTTTACACACTTTTATACAAGTTTTAAGTGTTATATCTTTATAGATTCACTAAATGTGTAAATTTAGTCTGAGTTATATTCAAATCTGTATATTAATATCACACAAATTTAAATCTAATATATGATAGTATATATAATAGTACCATTTAGATCTGAAGTTACCAAGAGCACTATGACTATGAGTATGAATAACTATGACCAATTTTAAATTTGATATGACTGAAGAGTCTAGATTAGATAGATCTAGATCTAATCCAGAGATTATGGTTCTATTTAACCAAATGAAATAAATATGTCCATACAATATGTATCAAATATATCTTTAACAAGATATATCTAGAATGTTCTACCTTCATTCATCTTTCAAATTAATATTCAAAAGTAGAGTCTAGATCAGTAGATGTACAAACGAAATGTACAAGAATTTGTGGATCTAAAATTAGCCAGACGACAATGTTTGACTACTATGCTAGTTTCGGCATTATTCTCATGGCAAAATCATATTTGATTTTAACCGCTCAAACTAAAAATGTATTTTAGTCTGATTCACAATAAAAGAATCTTACCTGCACTTTCTATCATTAAGTGAAAAAAATAACAGATCTAATTAAATTAATAAAAAATAAATAATATAATATAATATACACAAATGAAATAATTAAATGAGACTATCGCTATGGGTTGGGATATGACAATATGGCACACATTGATAACGTCACGAAGTAACCAAGCAACAACGGATCTGACGTTTAGACAAACAAAAACAATCACTATCCTATACGTATAATATAGCTTTTCATCTAAATTACGTCTTTCCCCGACAGTTTAAGGCGCACCACCTGATTTTACTCAGGCTAACGTACCAAATTTAGACAAAATCTATTTCTAAGGGCAATCTAAACATATACTAATAAAAAAAAAGGCACTTAGCTTAGAAAGATCCATATGCTCGGATTCCCGAATATGATAGATCTACAGCAAATTCCACTGCATCTCTTCCAGTTCTGACTGTTCTCCGGTGCTGCCAGTGGATACACTCCGTGTCGAGTATCCCACGTAATGCCCCAGATGTCTTGATATGCCACAGCAAAATGTTTTAGTTTCTTAGACGACTATTGATGACAGTATGTAAAGTTCCGACGACGTTGTGTAAACAGTTACTGACGAATAGGTTAACGGTTCTTCTGGTGACGACTTGATTTGCGTAGATTACTACTGACAAATAACAGTCTCTTGACGGCAACTTGATCTGGGCGACTGACGAATAACGAATTTCTTGACGATGACTTGATCTGGGCTGACGAATAAAGGTGTTCTAAAATAGTTCACTGCTTTTGCAGCTAATCTGGTAGTACGACGAAGTCTGCTGCTGTATGCTGCTTCACTCGACCAAAATGTCCGTAATGTCCAATGTAGACTAGGTGAGACCAAGGTCACCTCTGACGACGTTCCGTTATACGATTAACGGTTTTCACCAAAAAATATGTGGATGTAGCCGTTTTCACTACTTCAACACTAGCAAGTCTAGATATGGTCTAGACCAACTTATAATAAATAGATCACTGTTCAGCAACGATAAATACGAATTCACTACCTTCCAAAGGTTAAATGCAGTGACCGTTATAGAAGTGGCAAGCAACCGGTTCAATGAGCAAACTGCTCCACAAGAATCTCTCAAAGGGTAAGAAAAAGCGATTTAGTTAGCTAACAACCTTGTAGTACTTCACAATACTGTCCTTCTCAACTGCCCAGGTTAAACTTGATATGATTATGTGGCTCCTACGACTGTTTTCGCAAGCGAAAAAAAAAACAGTCCAACAGATTTACTGACAAACTCTCACCCGTTACGAATGAACAGTTCCTCTGGCTTCAGGTCGATTCAGCATACGAAGATCAGGCGTTGATAATACACTCGTTGAGTAGACCAGACGTTGAGATGGTCACTGTCCTGACGAAGGTCACCCTGAGTTAACGGTTCGTTGAACGTACGATCGAGCAGGTGACGACTGCATGTAGAACTGACGACATAGCCTAAACAAAGTCACTCTGCGATGATGCTGTGTTCAGCCGTACTCCGATGAAACTTTATATCTTCGAGTGCACGACCCTCACCTGAGGAAACGTTCAGCTTCGAGGTCCGGTTCAAGGTTCGGCTTCGAGGTTCGGGGTTGCCACTGTGATGTGCTTGTTCAGGCTGTCTTGAGGTCAACTATAGATGACTGTTGAATTTCAATTAATTACTCTGCAAGCGTTTGAGTTTTATTGTTCGGGTGTATTCAATGTAGTTGATCAACAATACAGAATAAACAAGACGATGGATGTAACGAGTAAAGAGATGTGGTCAACACTGAGGAACAGTTCATACTATATTTATTCATATAAAAGGCCACAGTAAAAGTCTCTGTCAAAATAAACACGTCTTTACCCTAGAGAATTCTATCGCTAACTGATTTTCCGGTCTCTAACACAAAATATCCTAAACGTCACTAGTCCCTTTCAATACACGTCTTCTATCGTGCGTCGCTAAAAAACTAATACTATAAATAAGGTGTCTAAGATTAGATATCAAAAATTAGAAATGGTAGAAAAATCCAATATCATGATATTTGAGAACTTACCTTTTTTTCTTTTCTAAAAGCGAAAAGTTTAATTTTAAAATTATCTATGCATGTAGTTTTTTTTTTTTCATAAATAAACATCATTCTTCTTCTCCCTCGTTCTCATTGTTATGTTGGAGTGCTCAGATGACTAGACCAATATATGAGATGAACTGTTGGAGTGCTCAGATGACTAGACCAATATATGAGATGAACTGTTGGAGTGCTCAGATGACTAGACCAATATATGAGATGAACTGATGGAGTGCCCAGATGACTAGACCAATATATGAGATGAACTGATGGAGTGCTCAGATGACTAGGCCAATATACGAGATAAACTGATGGAGTGCTCAGATGACTAGGCCAATATATGAGATGAACTGATGGAGTGCTCAGATGACTAGGCCAATATACGAGATAAACTGATGGAGTGCTCAGATGACTAGGCCAATATATGAGATGAACTGATGGAGTGCTCAGATGACTAGGCCAATATATGAGATGAACTGTTGGAGTGCTCAGATGACTAGGCCAATATCAATAACTATTGAAACCTGCCTTTTAACCTGCACGCTAATGCACCAGTTAATGAATGCAACGAAAGCTAAACTAGTAACTTTGACTTCAATCATTGCTCAACTCCCTGTTAATAACAGATAATATTTAATAACAAATTAATTAAATGAGAGGTGACTGAATGTTTATGGTCAAGACAATAATGTACAATAAAATCTTCCGCGTAAGGCACATCTCACGCACACTCAAAATGACCATACGTCTATAGCCTAGGGTCCGTTACAGTCTGCTCCTGAGGGACATCTCCAACATGCTACACGAGCCCTGCACTAGCCGCAGTCTGACTCAAATACGGCTCAAACCTGCTCAAGATCTAATACCCCGGAACATAGAGCAGAGCAGAGATCTAGCGATACCGCTACTCAAAACTTTAGCGACGACGATTCGAGTCTTCTGATTAAATTTAACAAGGGAGAAAACAGTTGTAATGCAGAAACAACATTAACCTCTCTTTCCAAAAGAAGACACACTGGGAACTAAGGAGTGATGTTTACACAACAAATTTCATAGCAACAAACCCAAGTATTATGGGATTAGAAACATCCTTTCTGCAAGCCGCGCTTCTTTAATTCTTGCAACGAAAAAAAAAAGTCAACTATAGAAAATGGATATAGCCGCACGAGACACCCTTCATTGAAAAAAAAAAAAGCGAGGTTGGAATGAGGCAATGTTTGCTCACTTTAGATCTAAATCTCGATAAACGTGTGTCTCTACCTCACACTCTATACATTTCATTCAAACATCAGAATTTCATGTTGCTAGTCTCTGTTCTGGGACTTATCATGTGACAAGGTTGCCATAGAAATGTAAACAGGACTATTTTATATATTGGCTTCTAGTACCTTCGAGTTTCCACACAGAAGAGTAAATAATATAGGAATTAAAATTTTAAGCTAGTTTTCGCTACTAGAACTTTCGGTTTGAAAAACTAAAATAGAAGAGGCAAGCTTATGCTAGGGTCCATTCAGTCCATTAGTTTGCATCTCTTTGTGTTGTCTAGTTTCGTGAATCAATTGACTTGACGTCCTTGACTTCATCCTTTTGACTCCCAGTGGAGCACAGGGCCGCACTTCTTGGAAATTTCGCTTAGTTGGGTCCATGTCCATCCGTCTTTGCCTCTTGGTCTACCGTGTTTGCTTTGGTCTTCCGGCTTTCTACTCTGGGTTCCAGTCTAGAGCCTGTTTGCAATGCTTTCTGTTGTTTTTCGTAATGTATGCCCAATCAATTGTTGACTTGGATAACTGCTTGAAATATAGTGTGGGTTCAATATGTCCATGATTTCTTCTTGAAGGATTCAATGATTTTCTTTCGTCAAGAGAAATTCTCAATCTTGTTTATTATTGGTAGATTTCGCTTCTAAAAATGCCAAGGCGTATTCACCCCTCAAAGCCATTATAACAGTCCCCATGCTGCTATACACACACACACACGTTAGCTGAATACTCTTCTGGTCTTAGGTTGTACCGAGACTATCGTATCGTCGTTTGTTGTTTGACTTATTGTTGTAGTCGACCATGAAAACAAATATCTTTCTGTAGGAACATCAACCTTGAGGCATTAAAACAAATCCTTTTATTTACTGAACTCCCCCTTTTGTTATTGGATCCTATTACTGTCTCAATTCTACATTTTGTTTTTCAAGGGAAAATGTATATTCTACACAACGTTGAAAATAATAATAACTTTCATATAAATTTTTGTCTGGGAAATAGTCACCAGAGGGACGCAAGGGAGACAAAAGGACAAAAAAAAGACTTTAATTACATGAGCTATATATGTTTGTCTTGTTTTCAGAGCGAAGTGGAGAATTAAATAGCTCCGTGGAGTTACTGGGGGGGGGGGGGTGCGGACAGCACCGATAACACCCATCAGGGGGGAGACACCCAAACGGAAGATAATAGTACTGAAGTGCAAGCAGACTATAAGTGTTTCGATATTTGTATTACTCTAAATGTGACATTAGCTTGTAATTGTAACCCAAGCATGTCAATGCACGTTTAATATATAGTTTTGATCTATATAGTTTATTATATTTTTATTTCGATATTACTTACATTGTGTAAATATCCAAAAAAGTTACGAACAAAAAAAATAAATCAGTTATATTTGCAATATTTATATTATATAATATTATATTATATACAATATAATACATTATATAATATATTTATATTCGTAAAGTAAAAGCGACATTACTACCAAAGCTTAGAAATTAAATAATTAACTAAGTTGCCCTCGTCTCATTTTCAAAGTAGAACCTTTTTACTCAGCACTTATTCAACGCTTTCTGTGTCCTCTCCACTTCTGCTTCTAGACTTCACCTTCCTTCCTACGGATCCATCAGTTCATCACGAAACGTGTGGCTGGAAACTGTACCTCCTCATCAAAACCAGCTCTTGTAACCTTCTCGATCACAGTCACACAACCGTCTGGAAAATTGTGGTTGCTCTTGCCCGTTAGAGTTGATGATTTCACTGGCTGGTTGGCATCAGAATTGATTAATGATTGGCGTCCGGATCAAGCAAGTTTTTCGATTGTTGGAATGCCGAGGGACTATGTCGATGTCGGGGGGGGGGGGGGGGAATAAAAACGATGAGGGAGAATGATGTCCACTCCACTGGCAGCTGCCACTCTTTAATTATCACTCCCCGTGCGACCTGCATAAATGCTGCTTACCCTTCCAGTCGTCTACTGTCCGTCTGAATGGGCAACTAGACCTAGCCGTCTGTATCTCTCGTGGGCTAAAAAAAATATTGGCTCGATTCGGAACAGCATTAAGGACACTAAAGATGACCTGAACTTAGATCGGCGCAGAGGGCGGCAAGCTGTCTCCACAAAGATCTGTCACTGGCAATGTCTGAAGCCTCTTCCCTGAGAATATAAAAAAGTAAAATATAGACAAATAAAATATAGATAAATAAAATATACAAACTTATAATATGATCCGACGGTCTGAAGACACAATTACCAAGCTGCGTGTAAAGAACCAATAGAAAGTTTCATTAAAGAATTGAATATATTCATAATCAGAATAGAAATCACTAATTACACAAATGTACAAGTACTGTTGTTGTGTGATGTTAAAGAGAATCTGGGGTATGAATGTATATTTTGTATGCTAACGTATAAACTGCTTGCTCGAATTAATGGTAATTATGTATTGTTATTTGCAATGCACAATTGTAAAAACAAATTTACTCGTGGATGATATAGATTATTATTATAATTGTTCCATGGAAGAATTCACCATATAACATTAATTTAAAAACAAATTTAAAACACACACAAGAAAAGATTCAAAAAGAAGTCAGCAATGGATGCAATGACCTTAACTTCATCATTCTTGCTTCCTATACATATCATCAATTGCGATTATTGTGTAGTCTGATTGAGTCATTATTTCCCCTGGATTATTTCTAGCAATAGATTTTGTTTCGAGGCCAGATCTGAAGCTCAACTATAATTTGGATGAGCATGACACGCCTTATTGCCAGACATTATGAGTAGCTCTTTAATGTCAATGATCAATGGTCATCACAAATACCATTAGCATGTAGTTTCTCCAGGCGCAGCGTTATTTTGAATGCACACTGAACTGTCATCACGATAGTTGACCCTGACCTCTGCCATCTCTTGGGGTCGTGCACGATGTTTGGGCTTAGATGTAATCATCTTCAGAAAACTTGTTCAACAAACGACTCTTAGTATCGGATCATTGAACCATTTGGAAGGACACCAATTCTTCGTAGTTTTTTTTTTTTTGTTTTTTTTAATCAACTCCCTCCGTTTGTGTATTTGTCTGATACACATTTTGTACACGTTTTTTTTTCTCCCACTTCCAATTCTTAGATCAAGTTGAAATTTTGCAGTTATCTATTGTCGACAACAAATCATAATTAATAAAAAGCAAAAAAAAAATTTGTTAATAAATTGTAATTAATTTATCTTGTTTTATATAGAATGAAGAGGGCGTTAAGCCTTGCAGTAGAAAGATTCAGTGACTTTGCGTTTCTTCCTCCTTGATAAGCTTCAATTTGTTGTTTTTTCTTGGTAACGCAGGAGACCTTAAGTTTAATTACGACGTTTGAATTAGGTTAATCTGAGAACGGATTATTTAAACTACCTACACAGTACCACAGAACTAGAAGCCCCCCCCCCCCCCCCCCCCCCCCCATTGTCTTCAAATAGGTTTTTGATTTACTTTTACGATTGCTATTTATTCTTGCCTTTAGAACTTTTAGTGAATTGTCAAGACATTGACCGTCCAGTAGTTACGCGGCCATATAAAGCAAACAAATTCAAATACATATGTCGAATTGAAGCAAAGTTACAACAAGAATACTAAACATCAATATACGACTTAAAACATTAATTAACTGTGAACTATATTGTTCCATTATTTAATTAAAGTTTGCTCTAATCATAGACCTATGGCTCTGATGTTAAAATGGTATAGCGCAGTGCGAATACTTTCAGGACCTTCATGTTAGAGTCTGTGGTTGGCGACGTGAGAAAGCCAATCTATGGCGAAATGTGGGGGAGTAACTCTAACATTATCTCTTTGATTAAACTCGAAAGAAGTGTTAAAGAGCAGATACAGCATACAATATTGCGTTAGAATGTATTTCACTATCTACATGGAAGCGTGGTCGAGAGGCCAAGTGCGCTTGAACTTGGCTTGGCTTGGCTACCTAGAAGGGGGATTAATTACTAATTACTAAGCGCCTAAAGGCAGCACTGAAAACCAACTCCTAGATACCCCTTCTCCCCCACTGGTCCACAAATGAGATTGGACCAAAATCACTCTGAGCATGCTATAAGATTAAAAGTAGCGCTATATAAAAGCTATAATAATAATAATAATAATAATAATTTCTGCGGAGTTATCAACTACATTATTTCTATTGTGTTATCAACTTTATTATTTCTATAGTGTTATCAACTCCATTATTTATATGGTGTTATTAAGTACCTAATTAATATGGTGTAATCAAGTGTATAACTATTGATACATATTGAACTTGTAATATAAGCACAGTTAAATGGCTATTCAATTTTAAACCCACTGTTCTGTTTTTCTAAATGTTCATTGGCCCAGGAAAATATCAGTGTATAAGGTTTCAATCCAAATCAAAAACTCATTTTCACGTGTTTCTAAAGAAGAATACACTCAGACATTAGGCATCAATCAAAACTTGAAATTATAAACCAACAGGTGAACGAGTACACATTTATAGATCAAACATGTCGACTGGATAAAAATTAGCATTTTGCTAATTACAACAGTAACTAGAAAAACATATTTAAAAAAGCTAATATGAAACGTAGTTGTATCAATTAGTTTGTATCAGCAATGTGAATGAATTTGTAATCTAGTCAACTGTACAATAATAAATCTGTGCGATTAGAAATACTTTTACCCATTTTTTTGTGTTTAGGGCAATTTCATATTTAATGATCCTGTCATTTAACTGGACCAGTTGGGTAAAATGGGGGGGGGGGGGGGAGAGAATAGGATGTTTAGTCAAATTTTACCGTCATCGATTTTTAAATGCATTATGAAAATGCTTCTATTGTTTGTTTCAAACTTGCTTTAAAGCAGCGACCTATGCAGAGAAATAATGCAGCGTATACCACCACTTCAGTCAAGTTTAATTTCTTTCCCTTGTTCGAGATATTAAACAAAATGATTGATTACCAATTGTTAATTAACTAATTGGTTAATATTTTTTTTGATTGTTTCTTGTGTTGTCAGTTAAAAGAAATAATTGTGCGAAATTTCAGCTTAATCCGAGATTGTTTGTGGGAGAATTAACGTGTACAAACCTTTTACCAGACAGAAACACAAAGTGAATTGATAAAGTTTTGAAAAAAAACTAAAACAAATAAATACCACTAGTCTTATTCATGGTAAATCAGTTACACAGACTAAAAATTCAAAATACTTGGTGAAGGAAAAACTACCATATGGATGCAATTATAAAAAAAAAAAAAAAAAAAACCCACTGGGAAATACACTAAAAGAAATTTCTGCAAATAAAAAAAAGAAAATAAAACTAAAATGTTACTTAACCTTGATTAGGCCAGTAATAGAATATGCATCCTCTTTTTGGACCACTCAACGAAAAAAAATATTTAGAAACTAAAATAGACACACAATATAGCTGTCGGATTAATATCAAATGAATACTAATATTTGATTAGAGTAACACCTTTAGTAAAATCACTACATTAGAAACCCTTCAGGATAGAAGACTTAAAAGTAAAGTAACAATTATTCGTAAAACACATAATCTTAGATAAAGGAATACCTCTTCTTCCCTAGCTATTAAAGCTATTAAAAAGATGGAATGGGTTGCCTTAGTCAGCCAGCAGTGTTTTGTGCAGATAAGTCATTCAGAATTTCGTGGAAGTTGGGTGGGCAAAAACTTACAGTTACCCGGTATCTCAAAAAACGGCTCCAACGATTTTTCAAGAAATTTAACACTTGCTGTATATTGCTAAGAAAAGAATTACTAGCTCGTTGGCCACACGAGGAATACTCTAGAGTCTAGTTTGACAGTTATAATTTTGTATTGTAAAAAAATAAATAAACTTAAATGTGGCTTGAGTACAAGACTTAGATCTAGAGCCAATATCGGTTTTGAATTGACTATCGCGTTCTTACTTTGCATTCGGAAATACCTGAACGCGATAATCGTCCTCTGAGACTTTGACTATCGCGTTGGGGTATTTCCGAATGTAAGGCATTTATTCAAAAATATAATAAATTAATGATCAGGAATATTAGGTGTATCGTCTTCTAAGTCTAGTTTGAAGGCCTACGCCTAGAGCAACGGAATTATTCAAGAAAAAAAGGAGTTTATTAAATTTAGGACTAAAGTTGCTTTAACTTTATGGATAGATTATAATTATCTAAGCTTTGATTATATTTGTATGTAAATCTAATGTAGATTACGTATAGATTCTAGATATAGATTCTAGAAGTAGATCTAGATCTTGACTAGATCTTAAAAGTTCTACGTGATTTTTGGGTACCAATAAATAATTGGTTTCTTATATAGAGACTAATTCCCTCTGGCCTAATTGGTAGAATCATTTGAAGCTAAGGGTGTCAACATTACGCGCTCGATAGGCCTACCATAATTGTGCTAATTTTTTAAAAATATATTATTTTAAATTGTATAAGGGAGGTATGGACACTAAAAAAAAGTATTGTGTAATGTTTTTCTTATTTAACGTAAGAATGCCTTTAGGCTGAACCAGCCAAAACGAAAAAAAAAATAGATATAGATTTATTTTTCTAGTTTTAAACCCAGGGATAGAAAGTGAATAGTGAAATTCAAAAATGACTTAATATTTATCATTTCAATTTCCGATTTAGTCTGCTATAGGCTATAATTTCCATACGATTCATTTAGGAACTGGGAGAAAATGGCACTGCCAGTTTGGTCGTTGAGCGTAATCGTCACTAAGCTAAACGGAAATCATCAGATTTGTGACCAGATTTCAGAGCGCTCACAAGCCAAAGAACAATTTCAATTACATAGAGATTTAGTTAATCCCAGTTGATGTCGTCTGCACATGTAGCCCGCGGCGAATATTAAAAAAAAAACAACGAAAAAAAAGCCAAAACTTGAGCAGCTCCATACATCGGGGAACAAAAAAAGATTGTTAAATAACAAAATAAGTGATTCACTACTCTCATAATGCAATAGAAAAGAGTTAGTTGGTGCACACTGACACGGTCAAAGCTTTTCTTGAAATGGGTGTATAATAGGAGTATGTGTGGTGGTTTAACTTGGTAGAGAGAACAGGTACAGAGTAGAGACAAGATAGAGGAGAGAAGGGAAGGGAGAACATTTGAGCAATAATAATAATAATAATAATAATAATACCTGCCCCGGAAGGATGGAGGCCGTGGATTGCATAACATCTTCAAACTGTGTAAGACGCATATTTCCAAAATACGATCAAAACTGCACGCCTCCAGCAATGAACTAGTTTCCTTCCTACGCAAATATGACTATGATGCAACCCCTCTGAACCTAAACAATGTTAATGTTAATGTCGGTTTGGACGACGTCGGGCATGAGATTCGCCAATGGGAAGAAAAAACACTCCACGGAAAATTCCCGGCTTTATTACATGGGGACAACATTGACAAGGCTGCTTCCTTAGCATGGCTAAAAGCAGGTCATCTTTACCCTGAAACTGAAGGCTTTGTCACAGCAATACAGGACAGAGTAATTAGAACAAAAAATTACGAGAAACATATCCTTAAACTCAATATTGTTGACAAATGCCGAAAATGTGGAAATGTGGGTGAGTCAATTGAACACATAATGGCGGGATGTTCAGCCCTATCGGAATCTGCCTACCTAGGGCGCCATAACCAAGTTGCAAAGCTAATACACAGCACTTGGCTTTGACACACAATTTGATCGGTAAGGATACTCTTCTATATTATAAATTCTCACCACAAGAGGTTCTCGAGTCTACGGATCATCTACTGTACTGGGATAGGCCTATTTTGACTGACAAAACGATAGATTTTAATCGCCCTGATCTGCTGCTCATCGATAAAAAGAAAAGGCCGCTACCATTATTGACATCGCCGTACCACTATCTCATAATTTTAAAAAAACTTTTCCCGGAAAAACAACGAAAATATGGGAACCTTGGCTTGGAGATTAAGCGTTTATGGAAATTATCTAAAATAACAATATACCCCATTGTCATATCAACCGAGGGGATAATAACAACCGACCTCAAAGATACCTTCAAGGCCCTTGGCATTCATAGGAACATTCTCGTTGCCTGTCAGAGGGCGGTATTTTTGCAGACCTGTCTCGCTCTTTTATAATAATAATAATGATAATACTGGCTTGGAAATTAAGCGTTTATGGAAATATGGGAACCTTGGCTTGGAGATTAAGCGTTTATGGAAATTATCTAAAATAACAATATACCCCATTGTCATATCAACCGAGGGGATAATAACAACCGACCTCAAAGATACCTTCAAGGCCCTTGGCATTCATAGGAACATTCTCGTTGCCTGTCAGAGGGCGGTATTTTTGCAGACCTGTCACATCACCAGAAAATTCCTCGGTGGAAACTGATAAATGGATTACGATGAATTTTGTTTCCCTTCGCCAGAAAATGAATACTCTTTCTTTTTTAACATAATAATGATAATAAACAAATTAAAGCTTATAACTGAGCATGTTAATCTCTTTTCAAGATTTGTCTCTCTGTCTCTAGCTCTCTCTCTCTCTCTTTCTATATATTATTTCTGTCTGTCTTTCTCTACGCTTCTCTCTGTCTCTATATGATTCTGTCAGTTTTTGACTCTGTCATTGCCTGTCTTTGTCTCTCTCTGTAAGCCTACCTCACTTTGTCCCTCTCTCCTTTTGTCTATTTTATTGTCTTTCTCTCTCTCCTCTCCCTCTCTCTCTCTCTCTGCTTTCAACAAACAAATGAGAACTGTCTCAGCAGTCTAAAACTAGACATTACCACTATTTTGAGCATGTTAAAGTGGGATTCCCAATAGCACTTTTAGTTTGTCAAATCTAAATGTGGCGGACAGATGCACAGCACACATAAAAAAGTGGCTTCTTCCTACGGGGCCCGCTACCAAAACTATTGAAGCAAAACATGAATAAAGAAGAAATGGCTGATTTTACTTCTTAACGCTCCTTAATGTTTATTGTTTATTCAAGGCATCACCATGAAGAAAACTTAACCTTGAATTATAATTTACAGATGAATTATGTCAAATAGACAATAACTCTATTATCATTTATTATACACAAAAAAGTCAATTTTTTAAAAATGTAATTAGACTACAATTATGGGTTTCATCTCGTACAAATAATTATTTCTTTTTTTTTTTGGGGGGGGGGGGGGGGGGGGGGGCTTATGCTTTTTTTTTTGCGTCCTGCAACCATTTTGTTTGGTGGACACTAATGCCGATATTAATTGTTTCCAATAAGTAACGGGAAGGTTTAACGTTTTGCAATCCTATAGGATAGCAATATTACTATAACAGGCTCGTAAATCAGTGAAATTACGCTCAAGCATGTGAATCATTTTTCTAGCTTTAATATTTTGAATCGTATTATTGGATAACATTTTTGTGTGTGTCCTAATCTTTTCTTTTGAAGAGAAATCAAACAAAACTTTTTTTTCAGAGTCCAAACTCTTCATCGGTTAAAAAAAAAAAGGGTGAAACCTGGGAGGGTGGGCACTTTTCTTGAAAGCGGCTCTAACGATTTGCATTGAAATTTGACAGCTGATGTATATCTTTGAGAAATGAATTACTAGATAGTTGGCCACACTGGAAGAATTCTAGTTCTCTAGGCCTATCATAAGAATTTTATGTACTCGGTAGATTTATACATTCGATGAACCAGGATATTGTTTGTAAGGAAGGGGGATGGGGGTATGAAAGCTTGTGTGTGTGTGTGTGTGTAGAAAGTCACATTAGTTTGAAATGTAAAGACTGTAGTTCATGATAATGTGTAGAACAATTTAAAACAATCAGATCTAGATCTACAAGTAGAGTCCTACGCTTATCATCATTTGAGCTAGACTCAACCCATTTTCTAATTGCGTAGATTGATACATGAATAGACTCATTTAGAGATATTGAAACTAAAAATACTGCAGATGTGAAAATGGTCAAACTGTGACAAGGCTTTTTCGCTAACATCAAAGGAGGACATATTTCTTAGTAGACTTAATCTTTCATGCCCTTTTTGCTCATGCAATCTGTATTGGTTATGTAATCTGTGTTTGTGTTGTAGTCTGTGGTTGCAGTGAAATTTAATTTATCATAAAAGTAATAAGACAGTTCCCAGGTGCTTGATAGTTTGAACTATTTCCATGTCTTGTTCAATGCTCTCCCCAGCTATTGAAACTATATCATTGTTTTCTTTTCTTTATGGAAGTCGATTATCATTTTTACATTCAATATTTTAAAAAATTGTCATTATAGTATTTTTTGATCTCGTTTATTTCTCGTAATAAATTATTTACGTTGGGGCTCTCGGAGGGCAAGAAGAGCCTCATAATCTGTTATGGAACAAAAAGGAATAAATAATTTTGGTATATAGAATGTACCATAATGGCGATATCACGAACCTTGAGGCTTTAGATATTGTGTTGTTCACCCTTATTATCTGAGGTCTTTGTGTCACAAAATCCATTAGCGCATAGAATCATAGGCCTATATGGACTTAAAAATTGCTTTCATTTGTCACAATAAGGACATGGATTTGTATAGATACGTACAGAATCAAAGAGACTATTTTGTTAGCATAAAGATATATGAACTCGGCCCAGAGATTCAGTCCACAATGCTAGGGTAAGTGGCCTGATAATGTATGGTGTTTTCAGGTCAAGCGATGGAAACTCCAAGTGTAGATGTAAATCTAGAGCTTCGATAGCGTCGTTTAGATTTATAGCTTCGAGGTGAGGACATGAATACTGTCATGAAATACCGGGGAAATATAACGCCTACTTCCCTCGCGAACTTCAAGTTGTTCTACACAGTGAGATTGGTGTATAGAAATGTGTGTGTGTGTGTGAGAGAGAGAGAGAGAGAGAAGAATGACAAAGTATTATTTTGTTGACCAGATAATTTGAAAAATATTAATTAAATTAATGAGTCATGAGACAGAAATAAGCAAGACATAAAATAGAAACAAGACACAGAGCAGACATAAGCAAGGCATAAGACAGAAATAAGCATTAGCAGAGCATGAAATACACATATGCAAGACATGAGAGCGGCGCGAACAAGAACTAAGAGGTACAGTTATCTAATCCCAAACTTGAGATAGTCACGTGACACGTGTGAGGTAATGGCGTCTGAGGATTGACAAGTAAAATAAAAATATACAAATACTTTTACAAAAATGTTATTTAAAGCTTATTATAACTATATATCTAAATAAAGTAGAAGTTATTTCTCCTTTTTAATATCAAACAAAACAATTAATTGCCAATAATTAATTGACTATTGGTTGATTTCCTGTATTGATTCATATTTTATTAGGTACAATAAATAACTGTGCAAAGTTTCAACTTGATCGCTGACTTGTAGCACCAAACTTCTGGTAGACAACTAAACCGTTGTAGGCGTAATGTGTCTAGACTAATAAAATTTCAAATAACTTGAATAACTTCATGTTGTGAGACAAAACTACATAGAACTTTATTTATAATATAAACAAAATCCACTTGGGATCAAATGAAAAATATGTAGTAGACTTTAGTACTAATATCTTTAACCAAATCTAACTCACTACAATAACACCCTTGTTTGCGCTCATGGTATTCGTTGACTGTAGTTTGCTGAAGTGTTTTTTTTTTTTCATATTGATATTTCACATTAAAATCTCCCCTCCGTTGGGCGGCGAGCGGGGGGGGGGGGGGTTAATCCCGAGCTGACCTCCCTCTTACCCTATATTTGTACAAGAAGTAAAGCAACTAATAACAACCAACAGAACAGATATCACAGAAGGTAAAACACTTTCATAACTTCATAAACTGCTCATTTACATTACTTTACACGTTTATAAATGGACACTTTGGCGTATCCGGTGTCCAGAATATGGACAATTCAATCCGTAAACTTTAAAAGATTTTCACTGTTAAGTCTGAATCTTTGTTGCACTTTGATATTCCGTTTATGTTTTTGAGCCAAACAATTCAGTAAGAGTTAAAAACTAAAGAAAAAGCGATATTAAGACATGTGATGGCGATGTAAGCTTACGGAAAACGGATAAAAAGCAGAGAGTTCTAGAGAAATGGTTAAAAAATTGTGACTCTTAATGCAACTGGCTTTTTAAGTACTGCTAGAGAACGTTACATATGTCTATGTCCTTATTGTTTGCAATGCAGCCACTAGAGAATCAAAACATCAAGGGTAACGAGAAAAAATTGTGTGTTCGATGTTTGGCATCTACTGTAGGACCTCGTCAAGTGTTCAATGTTTGGCATCTACTGTAGGACAACTCGTCAAGTGTTCAATGTTTGGCATCTACTGTAGGACAACTCGTCAAGTGTTCAATGTTTGGCATCTACTGTAGGACCTCGTCAAGTGTTCAATGTTTGGTATCTACTGTAGGACAACTCGTCAAGTGTTCAATTTGGCATCTACTGTAGGACCTCGTCAAGTGTTCAATTTGGCATCTACTGTAGGACCTCGTCAAGTGTTCAATGTTTGGCATCTACTGTAGGACAACTCGTCAAGTGTTCAATGTTTGGCATCTACTGTAGGACAACTCGTCAAGTGTTCAATGTTTGGCATCTACTGTAGGACAACTCGTCAAGTGTTCAATGTTTGGTATCTACTGTAGGACCTCGTCAAGTGTTCAAAACACATGCAAGTTAGAAATATATTAATTAATAGAAATAACTTTCTTAAAATTATGAATGGTTGACTCCAATTTTAACCCACAAACGCATAGAACACAATCTAAAACAAAAAAAAAAAAAAAAAAAAGCCAAGAGTTTTGACCCAGTTACTTTGAAAAGCTTTTATTTTTGATAAATGTGTAACTTTTTTAAAAATATTTACCTACTTTATATGGTCATTTTTGGGCTTCACAAACTGGTAATTTCCAGAGTCTATGCATTTCTACAAATGTTCTTTTTCAAACAAATAGAACAAATGATCAAACTTTATATTAGTGTATTTTTTTCCTACAAAGTTTCAGGTCTGTGAAGAATATAACTTCTATTGAAAGCAGTCGATCCGTCTACATTTCCCGACTATTTCCTATTCTTTAAATGTAGGCTACGTCTGCTGTTGTGAACGAACGCAAACCGGAAGTTGCGTGCCACCATTGCTAAACATTTCTCGGTGCACTTGAGAATTCAACGCCACGTCTTTTGTTGAATGGAAATAATTCATTGTATTATCAAAAAATCGAGTCAAACAAGTTTCTATATGTTAAGACCATCCTACAAAAATGACGTTAGGTTTTCTCCCTTGTCAGAATTTGCAACGGTTGAAGTAGATGTTGCATGCTATACGTGAAAATTTATCAGGAGACTTCAAGAGATGTACAGTAGGCGGAAATGACGTAATGTCTGCACACGACACACAAAGGTTTCTGGGTTTTATCCTTAGTAGAACAACTAGAATTTTGTGTGTGTGTCTTTATGTTGTTTTTTTTAGGTTATATGTCTTTATCTGATCATGTCTTTATCTGAACATGTTTTTATCTGAACATGTCTTTATCTGAGCATTTGTTTTTGTGCGTTTGTGTGTATGTGTGTTAATGTATGTGTCTAGATAACTCTCAGCTCACCCAAAGGTCGGAGGTCAAACGAATAATCAAAGTTCCAATCAATCAAAGTTTTTTTGTTTTGAGGCTTTTTTTTTAACGTGCTCCTCTTATAAGCGGTTGTATCAGAATGCAGTGTTTGTGGACCGCTGTGTTTGTGGACCGCTGTGGTCCCATTATAAGCTTAATAGATAACAATCCAATTTTCTAGTTGTTCTTTAATGCCTACCAGTTACCTGTACCGCATTCCACCTTTATACTATTGATAGCCTACAATTTGAATGAACGATATGCATTTGAGTTTGAGTAGCCTAGAATCTTATCGATTCCAATTTCTCAAACCTGAGCTGTTGATTTGTGCTTTAAAAACGTGGTTGATCTGATTTCACTTAGCCTTGCAGCAGAATTCAAAGATCTGATTACAGTGAAGAAATAAAAAGTATGGCTTTATAAAAGTCAGTTTAGTTTTCATGTGATTTAAAAGTCTGTAGCATCGTTTATGCATCTCTCTCTCTCTCTCTCTCTCTCTCTCTCTGAGGTGTTTATGTATTTTACCGCAGTCTTCACGGTAAAAATAAATTCATAAAAATGGACAAAAGTTTGCTTTTTTTTTTTTTCATGACTGTTTAAAAATCTGAACTAAATATGTATGTGTCTACAAAGTTCTGCTAAATATTTAACAATGCTAAAGAATTAACAATGTTAACAACGCTTTGCTAAATATTTAACCTTTTGTTCACAATGTTCTGTTAAAAATGTAAGAATATGATTACTACTATATGCTAAATATGTAACACTGTGTTCACAACACTTTGCTAAATATGTACATGTTCACATCACTATACTTGCAAGTATCTACAACGGAGTTAACGACTAACCAAAGTATCTGTGGGAGGATTTTGCATCCAAAATATTACGTGTTTTACATGCACCAGTTTGACTCCTAAAGTGTCACCATGACATTCTCCGATAATCTATTCGTCTCGCACTCCAGGCGAAGACGGTGGACCATCTGACACTTTTGTTTAGCGTTCGTACATGGGACACAAAATTTCTGTTGAGGTGACACAAATCCGATGGCATAATGTGTTGATTAATTACAATTAAAAGTGAAACAAAGTTTATGGCAATGAAAATGTTTTAATTTAATGTTTAATTTTCTCAATAACTAATTGATTTTTTTTTTTTCATTTTGTTTCTATTTTAGCATTGCTACTTTGCTTATTCTAAGAGATAGTTATGGCTACTATAATATATTATTGGGCATACTATTTACAGCATAGTAAAATTTTTAAAAAATTTAAATAAATTCAATTGTTAAATAATACATTTAAAACTGAAGTAGTTTTTTTTTTTAGCTGGTCTAAAATGTTCACTTTTAAAATCAATATTTTATTTTGGAAAAGTTCGATATAATTAATGGACATACTGGCTGCATCATAAAGATGTACTCATTAAATGTTAGATTTATTACACCTTTAGTTCAGAAGCCCACTACAGTGACCAAAATGGAAGTCTACAAGGCATGCGTTATGAGTTCACTACTGTGTGGCAGTGAATCATGGACCACCTACGCAAAGCAAGAGAGAAAACTGAACTCATTCCATTTGCGATGCTCTGTAGGATCTTGAAAATCACATGGAAAGAAAAAGTGTGCACTACTGAGATCCTTGCGCGAGCAGTAATTCCCAGCATCTTGACAGCAGTAAGACAACGCCGTTTGCGCTGGCTTGGACATGTTCGCCGGATGGAGGACAAGCGCATCCCGAAAGTCATCCTCTACGGACAACTCGCGACTGGCTCAAGAAAAACTGGTCGCCCCCACCTACGTTACATAGATGTAATAAAACGGGACCTCAAATCAGTGAACATCAATACTGACCATTGGGAAGGCATAGCTCTAGACCGCACCAGATGGAGAGAGAAACAGTGACCAAGAAAGCTATGGACAGTGAAAGAACGTGGGTCTAAGCTCAGGAAGAAAAACGTACAATACGAAAAATGGCCAGCTCCTCTACCACCGAAGCAAAAGCCACCTTAACCTGCGATATTTGTGGACACTACAGACTTAACATCATATGAACAGGTTTCTTTTGTTATACTTTAAGACAGAAATAAACATTTAAACGTAAACTACCATCTAGATGTGTCTAGGTATATTTTGGCATATATCTAGAGATTTTATTATTATCTTTTCCCATGTGTCTGCTTTTGCCAAGTTATAATTTTTCCAACTTGGTTGTCAAAACCAAAATGGTGTCGACCGGTGAGGACCGCATTCCTTGCACACACCCCCAAGTGACGCCACTGCTCCAAGATATATCTCGAGATTTTATTATTATATTTTCCAGTGTGTCTGCTTTTTCCAAGTTATAATTTTTCCAACTTGGTTGTCACCCCCAAAATGGTGTCGACCGGTGCGGACCGCACTCTCGCCAACCACCTAATGACGCCACTTCTCCAAGGTACCTACTTCTTCCCAACAATTTCGATTAATATATTGGAGTAGACGTATTGAGAAATTTAAAAAAATGAGCCTGTACAACTGAACAGACTTCCCATGCGAGCAACACAGGCTAATAGGCCTACACTATTACCCACAAGTAGGCCTACTAATCCTGATGATAATCGCTCTATTTACTAGATCTAGAATAGAACCAGAATATAGGATATATATTGAATCTAGAACTAGACAAGATCTAGATTTCTTGACTAGTTCTAAATATAGTCTAGATTTAGAATGTAGATCTACATCTAGACTACATCTCTAGACTAGTTCTTGATCTAGATCTAGACTTGATCTAGATAAAACTAGAATCTAGAACTAGAATTCAGACTAGGGCTAGAATCGGAATCTATGCTAGAACTAGATTTCTAGACTAGTTCTAGATCTAGTTTAGATCTGGATCTAGAATCTAGATCTAGATATCGATCTACAATCTAGACTAGGTGTAGAAGCTAGATCTAGACTAGGTTAAGGTCTAGACTAAATAGACTCTAGAACAAGATCCAGAACTAAATCTATAGCCTAATCTTGACTAAAATCTAAACTAGATCTAGAAATAGAATCTATAGATCTAGGTCAATATTATGATCAGGATTAGTAGGCCTAATACTGGGTTATTGTGCATTTATGCTGTTCGCATCAGATTCACTTCATGATATGATAATACTGCTTACATAATAAATAAATCTGCACCCCTAAACTATAAGAAGATAAACTATTTTCTTGATTGATTATAAATGTAAATTTTGTTCAAATGGTTTAATACGATTAAATCTAAATCGAGATCTATCTCTGGCATCTGTTTATTCCGACCAGTGCTGTTGTCAAGTGTATAGTCTAACGAGGATATGTGAAAACGGCGCGCTATAAAAGTAGGTTTTTTTTTTCAAACTTAAATTGAAACGAAATTCGTATCAAAATTCTTTTTTTAAAAACAACATTTCAATCAGTATTTCATTCAATGAGCTAGTCAATAAATGGAAAATATATTTTACAATAGTACATTGATTCTTTTTCCATTGTGACCTTAGATGCAGATGTATTCTGTAATCTTTTCAAAAAACTTACCTCCCCTGAAGTTTTTCATTGAAAAGTGGTTTAATTTTTGAAAAATCTCCTTGAACATTTAAAAAAAAAAAATTAGATGGTTCACTTTCGGAAAAGAAAAAAAGTAGCCGTTACATCAGAACTTTGAATGATCTAAAATATCATGATGTCCGATTTTCATTTTCTCTTCTAGTTTCTGATATCTAATCGGGACGGACGGACAGACAGGCCACACAACACCAATAGCGTCTTTTCCCCTTTCGGGGGCCGCTGAAAATAAAAGGACAATCTGACATTGATAATGAATGTGACGTCTACACGTCTCTAGGACGTCTTCAGGTTACAACAGGTGACACTTGCTGACGTACCAAGCATTGAGCATTACAGACATTTTTTTGTGTCCGTCTGACCCAGTGACCCATAACTCTGGACTAGGAAAAAAATTATATTCAACAATTAAACTAAAAGATATACATGTAATAGGATAATTAATCTGTGTCACTATAAACACACACACGCTCACAAATGCACTCAAAAGAAAATGACGAATGAAATGAGTGTTACACAAACTCATAGGCGTACCCTTATTAGCCTAATTACAAGACACAAACATGAATTTGGATGACTGCCTGATCGTGTGGTAGGTGCTCTGTTTGGTAGGCACTGTCCTGTCAAGACATTTAAGATTAAACAATGATTAGCACGAACTGGCTTTTTCAAGTTTTAAAATGGTAGATAAGAATATGCAAAATTTATTTTAAAAAATAAAACTACTATTTCGAAAGATCCAAAGTAGTTGCTCAAACTATTTCGAGCATAATAAAGGCGATGGTGAAATTAAATTCACAAAGTCCTTTCGATGTTCTAGTTTAACGTGAGAGACAGCACATAAACAAAAAGAGTTTTCTTACAAGAAACGCTAAAACACATGTCCAATAAAATAGTATTTTAAGAACTGTAGTGCCAAACATCCTACAAAATACATTTTAAATAAGAAGCCTACAGAATATTAAATTTCAATTTTTTTTTTTTTTTTGCATTGTATTAGCTTAATATCTTACAAAATCTATTTTTAAATTAAATACTAATTGCAACTTAGAAGCGCTGAAGAGGGTGCTCCACACTTCCCATATTTTGATTTCTAAATCCACATATTGTATTAACTATAACATGATCTTTTGTACTGTAGTGTTGTCATATTTAACCATTTTCATGAATAAATGCTAGCTGTTAGATCATTTTATCCAGTAAAATGCTAAACACTTATGCACTTTCTCCTAAACTAAATCTCGAACCTAAAATTTTAGACATTGTTAGACACCTAGTTTATTTAAGTACCAGATATACTATGACGTACCATAGGAGACGTATATTTAACGGGACTAGTGACGTTTGGGATATTTTGGGTTAGAGATCGGAAAATCAGTTAGCGATAGAATCCTCTAGGGTAAAGACGTGTTTATTTGACAGAGACTTTTACTGCGGCCTTTTATATGAATAACTCTAGTATGAACTGTTCCTCAGTGTTGACCACATCTCTTGGCTCGTTCCATCCATCGTCTTGTTTATTCTGTATTGTTGATCAACTACATTGAATACACCCGAACAATAAAACTCAAACGCTTGCAGAGTAATTAATTGAAATTCAACAGTTATCTATAGATAACCTCAAGACAGCCTGAACAAGTACATCACAACATAAACACAATTACAAAATCAACCAAAGCAGACGTATCCATTCAATCACCACAGGTTTATTCTAAACTTCCAACTGTAAATCCCATTGCAACAAAGTCAATTTAATATCTCGATATCCAGTATCCTTTTACCAAGCTAATCTCAAGCCACTCCGTCTGTCTGATCAAAATCTTTTATATTTAATTCTCCCACTTCCCATTCTCGGACAAGTTGAAACTTTACATAATTATTCATTATCGATGACAACACATTCATCAATAACAAAAAAAAATTATTCAATTAGTTAATTCATTAGTCGTTATTAATTGATTTTGTTTTAGATGGAAAATGTACTACGTAATGATAGATAAGTCATTCAATAATGAGAGATATGGTAGCAATTGCACGGTGACTCCCCCCCCCCCCCCCAACCGAAAAAGCGCGAAAGGAATATTTTCTACATGTAAGACAGCAGACGTATGCGAGTAACTGACACACTACACACTGAGGGCTGCGTGGCGTTTCTGTGTCTCGTTTCTTTGGTTTCAAACTAGAAGTATCCAGTGGGCCGGAAGTAACAATTTTCCTTAGAGATCTTTTGCATTTTTCAGTTCTCCTTTTAAATTATACCATAACTGACATTATTAGGCTATAATTTTTAGTGTGCCTAATAGAAAAAAAAATTCTGCACAAAAATACGGGTAGTTGGTATCAAACCCGATACAGGTTATAGAAAGAAAAGACCAGAAACAAGCGCGTGAAACATTTACAGTACTTTATTAGACAAGTCTTTTACCCAAGATTTTTTTATGACTAGCTTACTTCAATTATCCGGCATTTTCCGATACACAATCTCACACACAAAAATAATTGTAAGAATAACCATTTTTATGATTTAAAAACTTTTAATGATTTTTTAAAAGGTGTTTTTAAAAAAGTGTTACTGTAATAAATTGTGAATATTCGTTTGTTACGAATCTCTATTTAGTGTCTGTTCTAATTTCTTAATGTTTTCTTGATTTAAGGGGTCGTGTTTTCCCCTAATGTTTATACCTGATTTCTCTTATCAGCTGTTGTGAAACATTGGGCCAAAATATCCTAAGCTTATAAATATATAAAAAAAAAACACACTTGTTTTAGATGAATTGATCTCACACATGCATGGACCTTGTCATAATAGTCATAGATCTATAAAATCTAGTTTTAATCTGTAATCTATATAATAATAAATATTCAAGTTGAATTCGAATTGTAACTATAGAATCAGTATAGATCTACTTCTAGAATATATATCTAGGTTATAAATATAGAAGGAAAAAAGTCATTTCACAGCAATTAATTGAATTTTTAAAAGAATGTATGTTTTTTTTAAAATTTTAATGTCTTAATTATAACAAACTATATTAGTAAAAAATTAGATACTATCTAACATCAAACGAACATTATTCATAAAATTATCAAAATGTATCACGCAAATTGTAAGGGATATGTATGTATGTATGTATGTATGTATGTATGTATGTATGTATGTATGTATGTATGTATGTATGTATGTATGTATGCATGTGTATGTATGTATGTATGTGTGTATGTATGTATGTGTGTGTGTGTGTGTGTATGTATGTATGTATGTATGTATGTGTGTATGTATGTATGTGTGTGTGTGTGTATGTATGTATGTATGTATGTATGTGTGTATGTGTGTGTATGTATGTATGTATGTATGTGTGTATGTGTGTATGTGTGTGTGTGTGTATGTATGTATGTATGTGTGTATGTATGTATGTATGTATGTATGTATGTATGTATGTATGTATGTATGTATGTATGTATGTATGTATGTATGTATGTATGTATGTGTGTGTATGTGTGTATGTGTGTGTGTGTGTTTGTGTGTATGTATGTATGTATGTATGTATGTGTGTGTGTGTGTATGTGCGTATGTGTGTGTGTGTGTTTGTGTGTTTGTATGTATGTATGTATGTATGTATGTATGTATGTATGTATGTATGTATGTATGTCCCGAATACAGAACAGAACCGTTTGACCAATCTGAATGAAACTGAACATAAACGTTTCTTAGATCACAACGGAGACCAAAGTGACCTACTAAAAGCTCCTCCCACAACATAGTGTACACCACACAAAATACCTACATTTTTCTCTATTGAAGAACGAAACTTTGCAACAAATCGGTAAACCCATTTTCATAATATATTATATTACCTATGAATATGTCGGCTAAACGGGTAAACCTTATTTTTATAGTCTACTTTCATTTTCGAGTATAAAATAATTAAGTGATAAGGGAACATCTCACCATGTTTGACATAGATCTAATCCAATGTACTAGATCGCTGATACACAAACTAAGATCTACTGGCGGCGGGTTAAATCCAGTTAATAAAGTATAAAACTTAAGTTGGCTAAGTAATTGAGCCCAACAATGCTGTTACTAAAATTCAGCTTCTTTTGTCCTAACTGACAATCCATCTGTGAATGTGTTATTTAGCTCTGTGTTATTCACCTTTAATATTTTTGAAAGTACTAGTGCGAATGGTATCTCTCTGTGTTTGACATCTTCTAATAGTTCTCCTTTCTACTTGTTTATTGCATGCGATAGGAAGCCTTTTATTTTGTAGAACTAACATTGGACGTCTATCGTACTTTGTTTGATTAGCTCTGCCTGGGACCTTATAGGACATATTGCGTGGGAGGCTGAATGATGCAACAGGAGAAAATTGTGTGGGCAGTAGGTAAAAGGGGGCTAATCAATTGAACCAAAATTAAATTATGGATCAAGAGACTAGCGCTGCAGTTTTACTAATGATTGTGCTTGTATGAAAACAAATGGTAGACAATTCAGCATTACACACTCCACGTCTTGTCCTGTATGTAGATTTTTGTATCGATATTATTAGTATTAATGATCTATTTATGTATTTAGTTTTGTATAGGCTTACCACCCACCCAACAAAGCGTGAGAAATGTATTTTTAGACATGAGCTGTAAATTACTGAAAGGCCAGCGACGTGACGTCACGGGACACTCCCACCACGCGATGTGACCGTACAATTCTGCTCGACCAGCGTCAGAGAATGACGTCGATATTTTTCATTGCCGGGAGTTGTGAACTCATTTTGTTGACCAATTAATCAAATGTCTGCCTTTTTTTTATTTGTAGATGTAATATGTTTCTACAAAGAATTGGTTGTTGTCTGCCTTTGAGTTAGCAAATGGTTAGGGGAAACATTGTTGCATAGATACCAGAAACTATAAATAATCTACAAACTCATTAACTCAAGTCTATACCTTACATAAAACATTTACTTCAAACTATTTTAGCTTATACCCATGCTAGAAACAGTACACGAAAGATCGAAACACCTAAGGTGGTAAAGATCATAACGCTCGTTCCTCCTCTCTCTCTCTCTATTTGTTGATCTCTCACAAATTCTGTCTTTATCTCTATCGTCACGCTCTCCATTTCTATTTCCCACTCTCTTTCTACTCTCCCTATCTCTCTTTATCTTTTCCTCTCCTCCCTCTCTCTCTCTACTCCTATCCCTCTCTTCCCGATTTTTCTCTCACTCTTTCTCTCTCTATATCTTTCTTACCTTTTCCCCTTCTCTTTCTTCCCCTCTTTATTTCTCCCTCTCTTTATCTCTCCCTCTCTATTTCTCTCCTCCTCTCTCACCATTGGTCTTTCTCTCCTTTCCATAGTTCTCTTCCCGTCTTTCTACGTCTTTTTTTTTTACTCCACACACACACACACATAAACACTCTTTGATGACTTCATTGTTTTCTCTTGCTTTTTACAATGCTTATATCAACTCAGTCTGTCAGTCTGTCTGTCTGGTAAAAGTTTGTACACCTCATTTCTCCCACGTCCAATCTCAGATTGAGCTGAAATTTTGCAAACAAATTTCTTTTACCTGATAACACAAGAATCAATGTAAGAAATTAACCGATTGTAATTAATTATTTAATTATCTCGAACAAGGGAAAAAATCGTACTTGTCTGAAGTGATGGTATAAGCTGAATTAGTCCCCTTTATAGGTCGCTGCTTTTAATTAAGTTAGAAATAAACAATACATAACTAGCAGAAAGGTTAGTATGTTGTCCAGAGGAGGCTTGAGCCGTTAAAAGTTCAGGCTGTCCCCCCCCCCCCTTTTTTTTTAATAAATGCTTTTAAAAACGATTGCGGTATAATTCACATAGATATTCTTTTCTCTCTATACCCCCCTCCTAAATCCCCAACTGGTCCAGATAAGAGATACAATCATAGCGTATTTATAAAGCTTGAAATAGCGCAAAACAAACATCATTGGTAAAAAAGAGCACAGTTTTATTGTTGCTGGTCTAGATCTATTATAAATTGAATTCTAGGACTGTTACAAACTCATGGATACTATTGCATTTCGTAAACGCTTTTTTAAATTATTTTTTCTTGTTTTTTTATCCATTTTTTTGTGGTTTTTTTTCTTCTGGGATGTGTGCGCATCCGTGTGTAGAGTCAGGCTGAGATTACCGACAACTACATTAGATAACATTAGATAACAAGAACTGCTATGAAGCGTTGTTTTATAATTGTTTATGAGTGTGTTCACAGATAATTCATATAGGTACTTTGAAAAAAAAAGTATGCTTTCAGTAGTATCTTTTGCATCTACAAATATATTTCTAGTATTTAATTATTTGTTTAAAAATATGATAATTATTTGACTCATACTTTTAATGTTATCTAAAAATGTACAGTCTATGTAACAAAAACAACAGTTTACGGATTTAATTTGAAAAGCAAAAGATCACACGTAAACTTCTCATCCGATTTTATCACTATAGAGGCAAAAGTAAAAATCATATTTTCGACATTCCTTTTAGATTTGGAGATCTAAATATGAGGGACAGACGGACAACACAATACCAATAAGGTCTTGTTCCCTAATGGCATTACTGAAAATTGACTTCTTATGATATTTTTTACAAATACTGGGATATATAGGTGTGCACTGGGGCCACCTACGAGTTTTGTATAACAAATGCTCCCTTCGTAACCTAATTGTTGTTTTTTCATAACCTATTTTTTATGTATAATTATATTGTTTTCATGGAAAGATCACGCTGACATTTAACTGGGGAACTATAGGGAAAAAATGTTTTAAATTAACTACAAAGAGAAAACAGCCTATTATTCATTTCGCACAATAATTAATCAAATAATACGAAAAATAAGTTTGTTGTTTTTTATTTTGATTGTGATTATTTCCCTGGAAGTATCACTAGGGTTCATAATATTACACAGAGCTATCACCAGAGTATATACATTACCAGGGAGTTTTCACATGGGTGTATACATTACCAGGGAGTTTTCACATGGATGTATAACATTACTAGGGAATTATCACATGGGTATATACATTACCAGGGGGTAATCGAATGAGAATATACATTACCAGGGGGTTATCAACAGAGGGATATCTCATGGGTAAATATGTTGTCAGAATAAGTACATTACATGGGAATATTACCAGAATAACACTATTATAGCGCTCTAAACATGCAGAAAATGGAAGCGTCCAGGGCTCAAACTCGGGACTATTGTGAAGACAGTTCGAGGTTCATAGCACACAGTCATATATACATATATACACACACAACTGACCAATATGGTTTCGTAAGTTTGTTATTTCCGAATAGGTAATGGATATAAACATTCCACTACGTATAAATTGCTTCCAGTTGCCTGTTTCAAAAAGCCACTGACAATTACTCCTTCAAGTGTGGCTCGGAGAAGGGGCAAAGGCAAGCAACTAGTAAGCTGCGGACAGGAGGAGCGCCTATGACTTTGATGATAACCCATCTAGGATTTTCCCTGGGGAAAACTCGGAGCTTGTGAACTTTAGTCAGAAGCTGCGACGTCACTGAACCCATGCATTATCGGCTACTCGCCTCTCCTTTGGTTACTCTAGCTGTGTGTGAGACATCGTTCAGACCATAACCAATACCCAGGCAGGCTTTTAACTTATTTCTATAAGAGTCTCTATTCTATGTGATGAACCCTAGACACTAGACGACTGAAGGAAGACAACTGAAGGTCTATATATTTATTTATTCGGCCATGGATGAATGCAACATCTTAAAAACTTAACGTTTTGTTTGTTAACAAGTGAGGCTAAGCCAAACAATAAAACTCCTGTTACTTTGTGCATGCCATTGTTTTGGTGAGCTAAAACGTGGTCGACGTGACAGACGTGCCCGACGGAAACGCTTTTAAGACCAGCTTACTTGCTTAAACTGACAGAAAAGAGCACCTTGTAGCATGCAGCTTCAGAACGAGACAGCTAGAGGTCACTTACAAAAGCTGCGGGATACACATTTGAGACCAACAGAAAATCCGCTGCCGAGGACAGACGTAGACGGCGAAATAAAAAAATTAATCGACCACATGTGGACAATGGCTTTGCTTGCCCTGTGTGGCAAAATATGTAGGTCACTGTTGTGGCTGAGTAACCACGGGAAATACTGCATTCCTCATTAATCTTTGGACTCGAAGACAAGCCTTATTATTTATAGACAAGCCTGGCTACACCCATGCGGCATGAAGGGATTGTTTGGGTATTTTCAACAGCTTGACTCTAAGGCTATAGCTCAGGTTGTCAGTAACAGATCACTATAGATTTGTTTTCAACAAATAAACACACAGCGTTATAGAAACTGCATTCATTGTACCTTATTAGTCGTTTATATTTTAAACTAATCTTTGTGCAAAGTGTAAGTACTTAGACAACAAGAGTTGTTAAAACAACTCTATGTATTGCGATACGTAAAGACTTGTATGAAATGACCTGTCATTGAACCCCAATAGGACCACGGAGAAGAGAGGGACTGTAAGGACCAGGTCAACAGGAGGGGCGACTAAAAGATCAACCATGCTTTTGGAGAAGATTCAAAAATATTTTCTGTTTCTTTAAACGTATACCTAACGAGGGTACCCACGTGGTCAATATTTACATTATCCTGATATAACTTCTGTTGTATCTAGTTTATGTCGCTAGCTGTCAGTACACCACGGGGACGGCGGGACTGAGTTAGTGTCCAATAATGATACATTTAGTTACAGATGTGTGTCTTTTCTCCTGGGGGCATGAATTCCTTAGGTACATCTGTTTTTATTACAACTTTTAAGAGTCCTTGCTATTGAGACCAAGTATAGTAGCCGGATATGACCAGCGGCCTGCGCGCCTTAGTTTTGGGTATTACTGATTTACTAGATTGAGTTTAGATCTATGTCCAACTCGCAGAGTGTTCCCTTCACATTTTTTTTGTCACGAAAATAAAAGTTTCGTTCTTTAAAAGAGATACAATTAGGTACTTTATGTCTATTTTTTTTTGGCTCCCCGGTTGTAGGAGGGATCATTAAACAAAGTACAAAAACGAAAAATGTCTGAGTTTGCAACTAAGGTTATGATAGGCATACCGTGGTTTACCAACAGTCTTTTAGATTTCATTCAAAACCTATCGCCATGTTGACTGTATTGATACACATCACGAACAATTATTTCGATTTATTTTTCTAGGCAAACATTTACACACCTTCACTTTCACCTGTCCCTGTACGGAGGTTCTAAAACTTTTTCAGTTCAGGGACCCCCTTTACAAACCATTTGTCCCGATTTGTCTGCCCGAATGGCATATTTCTAAAGCCGCTGGTCTAATCCAACTCTCCGCAAGCGTGTGAGATTTTTTTGCTCTGCGCTGTTGTAATAATATACGAAGTCTTAAGTTTGTTTTTTTACAATGTTTATATCAAGTCAATCTGTCTGATTGTATGTCAGGTAAAAACTTTTTACACCAAATCTGGGATCAAGCTGAACATTTGAAGAGTTATTTATTTTACCTGACGACACAAGAATCACTAAAAAAAATTAACCAAGTAGTTAACTAGCTATTCGAAATTAATTATTGTGTTTGATATTTCGAACAAGGGAAAGAAATTGTACTTGACTGAAGTACTAGTATATGCAGGCCTGGCTGCCTGGTCGGGATGGCTGCCTGGTCGTGCGGTTTGCGCGCTGGGCTGTCGTTCGGACTTATCAATGGTCCCGGGTTCAAACCTTGCCGCTCCCATCCCCCGTCGTCCTGCCGGAGGTTTGGACTAGGAAGTAATTATCTTCAACTTTGAAGGAACATCCGAACTAAGTAAAAAACATTTTACAAACATTTTTATAAGCAGAATTAGTATCTTTAATAGAACGAGACTATAGCAACAATAAACACAATCTTCTAACTTCACTAGCAAAGTGGTTACAATGTCGGCTTGAGGAGGCTTGAACTTTGAGTTCGAATTCAGTTCGTTCCCCTATTTTTTTTTATAAATGAATTTTATTGTTAGTCTAAATCTATTACAAATTTATTTACATGATATAACTATGCTTAATATAAGCTTGTTTTTTGAAAAAGTATTTTAAAAAATTTTCTTGCTTCATTCACTGCAATCGCATTGCTAATAATTTTCTGATTTTCTTCTGTCGTGATTACAAATTTATAGAAATATACAGGTTTGTCTTTTAGTTCATTATGATTTGTTACAAGAAGACGTTTCAGTTTAGCAGGTTTCAAACTTTCGTTCGATAGCATTGTTTAAAACCAATGCCATAGTGCGGCTGATCATTGTTACCTTTGTACGACACACATTTGAATGGTAAATAGTCAGGAGTAGGTTGACCTTACGTGGCGCGACGTCATCTTTTCTCAGTTCCTTGCCACTGTTTCCTTTACAGTCTTGCTCTTCTTCAGTTGTCTGCTTACTCTTCAAAAAGTTTTCCATGAGTTTGGCCCTAAGAAAACAATTTGAAAAAAAACGAATTCCCCCCCCTGTGATTTCATAAATTAATAATGAATCATAAAATGTGAAAGATTTATAACCGCTGTGTCGTGGAATCTCAGGGTCGTCTTTTGGAAGCTTTAAAGATTTAGCATACTCCTTTGAATGGTGTGAATTATCCGATCAGTGAAGGTTTCTACTACAATTGTTTACAATTATCATCTTTTTCGGGATCTCCCTAGGGTCGTCTCGTAGACCACAGTTTGAGAACTACTGTTTTTTTTTTAGTTGGATCGTTATGTCACCACATTGTCTTACCTTCACTTTCACCTTGTCACTTCATCACCACATTGTCTTTCTCCATTCCTCTCTTTCTTGACTAGAATCTATTTCAATGACAAGCCCGTCAATTCTTTGATGTCTTCCCATCGCTTTCTTTGCCTGCCTCTTCATCTTTTTCCTGGTTCTGTTTTCTACAGGACTGCTATTATATATTTTGTGTGCGCCTTTTTGGTGCTCTATTTATGTAATAGTTTGGTGACTTTAGAATTATACACCTTAGTGAGCTGGGTCTTCTGTCGTGTGGTGTTATTGTATTTATCTACTCTATAAAGTGCCTAAAGATTGGTGCGCATTAATATGAATACACATTTTGTTTGGGTGAATAACCTAAAGAGTTTCCACAATTGTTATTACTTCCTTTTGAGCTTCTTGCATAATATTTTCTAGCCTCTTCACTTTTTCAAGTAATGAATAAATAAAACTTTTGATTTGTTTTCTTGTTTATTTGAAGATTTTTAAAGTAACAATGAAATCTTGGTCAAGATGTATAAATAGACACAATCAATAAAATGCACATGGAATGAAGTGAAATCTTGTAGTTAAAACATGAAAACTAATGATGTCATTCAACCAATAAACTACGTTAGGGGTGATGAGTGTCAAGGGAGATTACCTAATTAAACTATTTAATTAGTCTAACGAAGTACTAGACGATTTGTTCTCTGTACAAAATTACGTGCAGACGATACACCGTTGTGTTGTTCAAAATAAAAATAGACCTGAAAAAAAAGGTGAGACATTCGATTTTTTTTGTATGTCAGTGAAGTATTTTTGTTGTAAAGTTGAGTACTCTAAAGCCAAAAATAGCCAAATTAAGAGTCGAACAAATTAAAAGTTTTACCTTGATCTTATAATCTGACACATTCTTAGGCTACCAAAATATCTCGCACTTATTTTGTAGTCGTCTGCTACAGCTGAACTATTTGCTTTGAAGTTTCATTTTATTCTGACTTTTGAAAAGGTAATGGATGTAGTAATAGTGTGGGCACAAAACATATTCTTTATAGCTTTGGTTTAGATTGTGGAACAGGAGAAAAAAAGTTATTTAAATCTATTTCACGTCTCAAGCCTGGCGTAATTATATTGTAACCTTTATGAGACACTTAAATCAACATATTACCTGCCCCCTCAGAACCTGGGGGGGGGGGGGGGTGATAAAGGTTAAGTAGCTAATGAGTCTACTATGCTTTTTATACAACGCTTATATTAACTCACTTTGTATCTTTCATGGAGTGTTGCAGTCGATTTGCTTTTCATATATTTCGTATGACCGTTAATAAACTTATTAAACCAGGGGACACGTCAGGACTGAGGAGTAAAGTAGCAATACTACATCAAACACTGAAGCATAACTTACTAGAAACAGTTGGATCTGTATATTTGATTAGAAGCGTGGTCGAGAGGCCAAGTGCGCTTGAACTTGGCTTAACTTGTCTCCTTAGAGAGGTTCTACACCCGTCTCGGGAAGAGTAGTGTTAACTGAGCGCCTAAAGGCAGCACGGAAAACAAACTCCTAGATACCCCCTCCCCTCCCCCCTCCACAGGTCCACAAATGAGATTGGACCAAAAGCGCTATATAAAAGCTATAAAAATAATAATAACAAAACATAAATAAATGTTACTAACAAAACTAAATAATTATTTCCCTTCTCTAGTATAGCCTCCCCTATTATTACGATTTCAGTGCGTATTAAATGTCTTGTAATTACTGTGTACAGTGTAGACTTATTTAATTTTCTTTCTTTTCTAATTACCATCGTTGATTTGACCTCATTAAATTAAACTAATGTTTACACTTATAAACCTTATTTTGTGTTATATAAAAGAACATTCATTTCCTTTTAATTCTATACCAAAATAAAACATTTTCTGATTACAAACGACAAAGTTATTAAAGCTTAATTATAAGAGGATTAGTACTATCGCACTGTTCTTGCAAACCCTATGACAACGCAGCCAGAACTCTCTATTTAGCTTCTTGTCACATTCTGCAAAGGTCAGGGAACTAAAAAAATAATTAGTGGCTTGAGCTGTCCGTAAACATGAAGATACAGACTGACACTGGTGACACACGCTCTTTCTATGAGTCGCTTCGATGTGCCTATGGTCCAACTTACAGCACCGCTAAGATCATCCGATGGTTCTACACTATTAACTTGCAAGGCGGACATACTAAATCGCTGGACAGAATACTACAGTGTGCTATTTGGTGATAAAAGGCACATATCGGAGGAATCGCTGGCAAAGGTCCCTCAGTAAATTATGAGAGAGGAGCTCGACTACCCACCGACATTTGAGGAAATTGAGACAGCAATATCTAAACTAAAAAAAACACAAGGCATCTGGCTCTGATGGACTTACCGCTGAAATATTTAAAATGGGTGGTGTCGCCCTGACCGAGAGGCTAACAGACTTGTTCGCTCTATGCTGGGAGAAGTGCGTGGTCCCACCAGAACTTCGAGATTCCGTAATCATATCTCTATACAAAAAGGGTGACAAGTCTAACTACTCCAACTATCGAGGCATTACACTTCTGTTAGTAGCAGGAAATATCTTTGCTCGAGTGTTGCTCGACCGACTAACCCACTCTTTAGTGGACGAGATCTTATCAGAGCCAATGTGGTTTCAGAGACGGTAGAGGTACATCTGACATGGTATTTGTTATGCGACAATTACAAGAAAAATGCAAAAAGACAGAACCTTAACCTATACGCTGCCTTTGTGGACCTCACCAAGGCTTTCGACATGGTTTGTGGAGGATTTAGTCTAGGCTGGGATGCCCACTTACGTTCCTATCCATTCTCAATTAATTTCATTTGGGACAGAGGCCAGATCAGATACAATGGTGCCCTTTCTGATCACGTCCCAATAGAAAATGGCGTGAAGCACGGCTGTGTACTTACTCATACTCTATCTGTCTTCTTTGGCGTAATGCTGGGTCAAATGAGGCAGCGATTGCACGAAGGCATCTACATCCGGTTTCGTTCAGACGGCAATGTGTTCAATCTTCGACGTCTACTATCCCATACAAAAACAAAGGAGATGGTTATAACAGAGCCTCTCTATGCCAATGATTGCGCCCTGCTAGTTCACAATGAACATGATCTCCAGAACGCGGTAAACGAATTCGCATACGCTGTCGCCTCTTTCGGTCTATCTATAAACCTCGGGAAAACAGAAGTCATGTTCCAAAAGTCACCCAATAAAACATACTCAGCCCCGAGGATCACCGTAAACGGACATCCCTTTAACGTGGCAGACCACTTCACTTATCTAGGTAGTATAGTGTCAAATGACGCCTCACTTTCAAGGGAAGTTGATAACCGTCTGGCCAGGGCCAGTAGCGCTTTTGGAAGCCTTCAGGCGAGAGTCTGGCGGAACAAATCGCTCCGCCTGCCTACAAAAATCAATGTCTTCCAGGCGGTGGGTCTCTCAACCCTTCTATATGGCTCCGAGACATGGACACTATACAGAAAACAAATAGGACTTCTTGAGCGCTTCCACCAAAGATGCTTGAGCTCCATCATGGACATAAGGTGGCAAGACCGCACTACAAACAGTGATGTCCTTGCGAACGCGGTATGGACAGTATAGAGGGACTTATTATGGTCCGGCAGTTACGCTGGGTAGGGCACGTATCCCGTATGGGAGACGAACGTATGCCAAAGGCATTTTCTTTTGGTGAGCTAAAAGGTGGTCGACGTAACAGAGGCGCCACACGGAAACGCTTCAAAGACCAGCTTAGGCGTCAACTTTCCTTGGCTAATATAGAAGAGAGCACCTGGTTGCATGCGGCCTCAGAACGAGACACCTGGAGGTCACTCACGAAGGCCGCGGGATACACACTTGAGACTAAAAGAAAATCCGCTGCCGACGACAAACGCAGACGGCAAAAAGAAAATCTAAATCGACGACCTATATGTGAGTCACAGCTGGGGCTGTGCTGCCTCTAAAAATACTGCACTCCTCACTAATCTTCGGAATCAAAGACAAGCCTCATTATAAGAGGGCTATTGAAATAGTATTGAGCAAAATTTAGAAATCCGTTGAAACGTGAAAAAATAATTACCGAGAGAAAGAGTTAAGGACAAAAAAAGGTTGGATGTAATTCAGTGATGCCTAACCTAATTCAACCTGCGGGCCATTTTAATTTCCGACACTCATGTCACGGGCCAAATGAATGATAAGATACAAAATCGAAATGAAATTAACCTGAAACTAGGCCTATAAGAAGCCCGTGGATCTATTACTTGCATTAATTAATGACCTATATGAAGTATATTTTTTACGCGCCCGAAAATGACTTCCTTTCTCTACATTGTAGCTAGCTTTACAAATAAAATATGTTGGTTTATTATCATGTTCCGCAGAAAAGTAGAAATCGTTAGTAGTTTCTACATTCAGAGTCCTATTTCATAAACACACAAATGTTAACAGGTCATGGTACCAATTCATCAGAGAATAGTGAATGTCCTAATGTAGATAAAGATAAATTTTTCCTTTTTTTTTTAATAGTCGATTTTCTACACTTTGTGCCGACATTTCGGCAGGCCGAATTAAACCACGTTGCGTCCGGATGTGGCCCGCGGGTCGTATTTTGAGCATCACTGGTGTAATTAATGTTTAAAACATAGGACTAGATGTTTAAGAAGCCAAAGTGTAGCCGTTGAAGCTTAACTTAGCAAGTTAAAAAATTGCTAGAAATTTTATTTGCAGTTGCTTTCTAGTTTTTGAAATCTAAACGAAGCAGGCCAGAGCCCTCCAAGGGTTGTAGCGCCACTGGATGGATGGATAGAAAAGTAGCAGACAGACGGCATAGCGGACGGACAGAACACACGTAATGAAAAGAGACATGGGGGGGGGGGGGGGGGGGCTTTGGAAAACATTAACGGTCATATTTTATGCTGTGTTTGAATCTGTGTACATAAACTTTCAATACTTCATAAAATAAACACAGAGATTCTCTCTATCGAAATGAATCTAGATACGAGTCAATCTTAACAAATCATTGAAGTCCCTCTCAGGATAGATAATTATTACACAATTAAACTTTACTCTTGGCTATAGGAAAAATTAGTTTGAAAGAGAGTTACTTTCATCATTCTTCTTTCAAGCAAGCAATTTAGTCAACTTTTCAAGCAAGCAATTTAGTCAACTTTTAAGCAAGCAATTTAGTCAACTTTTCAAGCAAGCAATTTAGAAACTGTTCAAGCAAGCAATTTAGTCAACTTTTCAAGCAAGCAATTTAGTCAACTTTTCAAGCAAGCAATTTAGTCAACTTTTAAGCAAGCAATTTAGTCAACTTTCAAGCAAGCAATTTAGTCAACTTTCAGATAAATGAATTAGTCCGCTATCAAATAAATGATTTAGTCATCTCTAATGGAAGGGATGACCATCTTACAAGATCTGCGGGGCTCGCAAATACCTTCCTACAGGGAACAGTACCAGGAAAAAGAAGAAGAGGCAGACAGAGAAAGCGATGGGAGGACAACATAAAAGAATGAAGAATTGAAAGAGGTTTTAAACAAGGCAAAAGACAGGGAGGAATGGAGAAAGACGGTCGACAAGTCTTGCTTGGTGCCCCAACGGTCCAACAGGCTATGGGATAGGTAAAGGTTAGTTAAAATGGAAGGGATTAAATGCGCTATGTCTTTCGTTCGTTCTCAACAAAGGGCTTTCATCCACTCTCCAGTTAGGGCTTTCATCCACTCTCCAGTTAGGACTTTCATCCACTCTCAAGTTAGGGCTTTCATCCACTCTCCAATAAGGGCTTTCATCCACTCTCCAGTAAGGGCTTTCATCCACTTTCCATTTAGGGATTTTTCCAGCTCTCCACCTAGGGATTTCTTCCACTCTCGGCTAAGGGATTTCGTTGAATAGTCGATACTAAATAAAACTCACTATCTTGTTTTTGGTAGACCTATTTTTTTCACCAAAACTATTTTTTCCTATCACTCCTAATCGCCTTCAGATTACTCTCCAGGGGTCCTCATAGCCCAGGTATGGAGATGAGAAGTCCTTAAATCTTAATCTCACTATCAAGATGTCTACTTTTCAAACAAAGCTGCTCCTTCACCACGCGTGGCTCATAGTAAAAGTGGCAGATAAGTTGCTACAATACACAAGTGTAGAAACATTTTCAAGTGGCTACTAGATCTCCGTTGGTTAAATAGTCAGCTGGTGACGTCATGACTGGGATGGTGTGCCTCCCTCTCTCTTCCCCACTCTCATTCATTGAGGAATGTCTATATTTAGTCCGTGGTATGTGGTTATCTGTCTACATACCAAGGCCACCCCATACTGCGATGTGATTTTAGACCGGATGTGGTCAGGCGGGACTATCCGAAAGCGATAACCTGGGATTGCTCTGCGCTCGTTCCGGGATACCAATGTTTTTTTTTCTCCAAAATATACATCTAGTCTGAATATGCGGAAATCGAAATGCCATGAAAACAGACTAGTTTTGGAACTATTTAATACAAATTAAATAAGTTAGTAAGAAAGCAATGTTTTCTTTACATGAAATTATCTTTTGGTAAACCGAGTGTGAATGTGTGTGTATGTATGTTGACGATAGGTCTAAGTGGTACGTTCTAACAAAAAAAGAGAACCATTAAAAAACTAAAACGAAGGTACGAAACGAAAATGTGTTGAGAAGTAGAAGCAATTAAAATTATTTCTTTTTGTGCTGTCTTTCGTCTTACTGCCTGTCCATTTACTATGTTTCAATAAAAAGCTCTATTTAAATTTCACCGTATTCATTGTACTAAAATGTGAATTAGTACTAATTATATTCTGAACACGAACTCTTTTGTTTTAAATGATAATTTTATCCAAAAAGATATAAACAAAAACGGCTCCAAAAAATTTTAGACTTAGAATACTAATCAATAAACCATTGTAAACTAGCTTTCACTTTAGCCTTAAGCATTGTAAACTTTAAATTAGATTTAGACTAGACATTTAAAAACTAAAACTGAACAACAGCCCTCATGAAATTGCTATGGCTATTTATTCCGATAATTACTAAATACACACTAATTAAACATCTAGTTCAGTCAACACTAAACATTAAAAGGAAACAGTCATTACCAATCATCACACTATAGATCAATGCAACTTTAAAAATAATCTAACATACACATCCATAACATTAAAGAAGATTACCTATCACAAATGGAAGTTCTCAATTAAAAACAGACAAAATAAATACCTATCACACTTAATATTAATAGCAAGAGATGTAGAATCAAACCCAGGCTCTAGATCTAAAGATAGATGCAACATATGTAAAAAAGTATGCACCATGAAACAAAAGACTATTCTATGTGATGCCTGTGATGAAAGGTACCACACATCATGTCTCCATATGAATACACATGTGTAACACACATCGTGGCACTGTGTACCGTGTGGGTTACCTCAGTTTACAGCAGGACTGTTTGATTTCTTTGATAAAGACACTTCTAACCCATACAATATCCTAAACACCATCCCAAACCAAACTCACCAACCACTAGCCAGATCCACTCTTGTTAAATCTGCTAAAACTAATAAAACATCAATAAATAAACCTACTAAAGAAGTAATACCAAAATACCTTAAAACCTTAGTAATAATTTTTCAAAACATTAGGAACAAAACAGCAGATTTAGATTTTTTTTTAGAAAGTGACAAACAAGACATAATTGCAGGAACAGAAACTTGGCTACATCCTGAAATTAATAATGCAGAATTTTTCAATAGCGATAGTGATTATGAAATTTTTAGAAAAGATAGGGCAGATAATCATGGTGGAGTTCTTTTAGCAATAAAAAAAAACACCCTCATAGCAGAAGAAATTACCTTACCTAACTCAAAAAATATAGAATCAACATTTGTAAAATCATTACCACCTCTACATCCCTAATCTTATCTTATATGATACAGACGCTATTTTAAGAAAAGAAGATTATTGCGACCTATGCGTCATGCATTTAATCATGCAAATTAACCAATGACCTAAACTCCGCCAAGTCACTGGTTTTCCTAGCTAGCTCAGGCAACCTATCCCATGCTCTCATAGCACTTGGGAAAAAGGAGCATTTGTACAAATTTGTCCTAGCATATGAAACGAGAAATGTGCCTTTATCTTTGTGTCTTTCAGAGTATTTTATTAAATTTTGTATTTGAAGATTATGGTTCAGTGTTTTTTGTAAAATTGCTACTTTATTTTTAAGTCTTCTATCCTAAAGGCTTTCTAAATTTAGAGAATTTACTAAAGGTGTTACTTGTTAGGGTGGAATTTCAGATTAGCTAGGGTATGATATTATGGTCCCGTACCATAACCTGAACAGAGTAACGCAAGAACATAAAGGTAACAGCATGTAAACTAGACACATTGAGTAAAAGGTATTCAACTGAACATTTAGTCAATACCAACAGTTATTCAACGTGAACAATATTAATGACAACGTAAGTTAATTTACATTATTTAACAACAAGATTGGACGTTTAACAATTTAATGAATATATGATATGATGAAGCATACCTTATGAATAATTATCAATAATATTTATAAAGCAATTACAAATTACATTCAAAGGAACTAGAGCACACCTTAATCTCGGTGCCATAGTCGATCAGACATCACAACGCCACCCGCACAATTGTAAAAAGAAACGATTTTAGATCTACGCCATTTAGAAGGTAGTACCATAAACTAACGTGCCCAATACTGGGGGAGACCACCACACAGAGTGACAGGAGTCTTTCTAAACAGTTGCACTTCAGCTCTACTGTGTTCAGCAGTGTGTTCTTAACTGCGAAACCAACGCCATGTTCCCTTACTTCACTTTCGGCTTTGCCTTGCCAGAAGAGGGTGTAGTCTTTTTCTTTGATTGAACCAGAGTCAGCTAAACGAGTTTCCTGAAGGGTTGCAATGTCTACTTTGAGCCTGGACAGTTCATCGTTATTTACAGCGGCTTTTCTGGCATCTTCTATTTTCATTAAGTCCAGTTTGTAGAGTACGCACATTCCATGTGCCCAGTTTAAGAGTGGAGCTCCTCTTTTTTTTTTCTTCATATCCACTGGTACATTGGCTTTGTGCCTGCCTTTCAGATTTTGTCCTATCCTCGTGTGTCCAAACGAGGAAGACAGGCATGACGGGACAGCACCTTATTGGCTGGCGGCTGCCCAGCTTGAGGCTGGCGGTAGCTGTCCATTTGGATCCTAGGATTCCTCCCACTGACGAAAGTGGCCCCTGGCGCCCTTTTCTACGTCAATTGAGCATTTGAGCTTATAACCGGTGACTGCCACTTCCCGTGTTTGGCCGACGCCAAAGGAGAAGCTGAAGTGTCCTCTCCAGTTTTTGGAGTTAGGGCTTTGAATAAGTGAGATGAAAGCCTGGGCATTGTTTATGGTCGGAACGTTGTCGCCCTCACAGCAGTTCCTCCCTCTCCGCTCATCTGATGTTGTTTCTTATAATTTTGTACGTATAATTTCAATCGAGATCTAAGCTCTACTGCTACCAGTGAACTTAACCTAAAAACATCCTTTTTGTTGTATTAGATGTTAACATTTGAATCCTTCACTTTGACTGGTACCCACTCAGGTAAAATACAACTCAAATCTCCGCCGCCTTGAGGCTTAGACAAAACGCGGGAAAGATTTCGGGAGACAGAATGGGGAAAACCAAGTACCGGTGACGCTATCATCCCTGGTAGATATTGCGACATCTGCTGCTTGGAATTAAAAAAAAAAAAAAATACTAAGTCTACAAGTCAGGCTTTTTTTTAATTGACTAAATTTTTTGTTTATAATTTCAACTTTCGCTAATATTATTTGATTAAAAGTATTACCAAAAATGGAAACATCTGTTCTAAGTAGACCTACTTAATATGATGGGACAGGTTGTCACAACCTACAAGGAAGCAGGAGGTCTCTATTAAGGGGTATTACTTTCAAGACGGATTTAAATACAATTAAAAAAAACACATTAAAACAATATTTTCTAATAATGATTTTAAACAGGAAAACATTATATCAAAATATCAAACATGATATAATTTAAAGTTGTTTTTTTTTATTATTTTCTGTTGTAGGCCTATCTTGAATGATATTTGAAATGAAAAAGTCGAACTAAATTTCGTCTTAGTCTGTTTGACTTTGAATACTTTCATGGGACAGCAGCACTGTCTGACGTCAGTGAGTATTTGTTTAAGTATCATCTGGTTTCCATATTGTGAATACTTGACTAATGATAAGCTTGCAAATATAACTCTATTGAGAAACCCACAAAATTAATAATAAATATTATTATTTATTTCTGATGACGCCAAAAAGTCGCTGGATGTAAGCTTAACAAATCTCTCCAAATATCCCTTATTCACCAAGAGCCATGTGATATATTGGTTTCCATTGTTTCTGTCATCAAATAACTTGTATTATAAGTTGAAGACATGACTTCAGCAGTGAAATGAGAACTCAAACCAATGGACGTGCTTCAGAGGATGAAAGGGAACAGGCTTGGAAACGGGGAACATCAACTCCTTCAAATTCAGCCATACTAACTTGACCCGTCATTGTGTTTCATACATATTTATTATGACCTTTTTAAAAACATCTTTCTCACTGACCTCATGCTTACTTTTCATAAGATCTTAGAGACCCCAAAACAAAAGTTATTTTGACACTTACCACCCAAAATCAGGAACTTGATTTGAGCCTGGCAGTAAATACGCCAAAGTGCTTTGATGTGCCTGATTCCATAGAGCACGTTATTCTATGGCTAAGTCCTTCATTGCCCTTCCTCAGATCAGGCCCTGTAGTTTGTGTATCGATTGTCTCTACAGAAACTATTAGTGCAATATTTTTTTTTTAGATATTTCAAAGAAACATAATATCTTTATACAAGACTCAGGATCAAATTACATATACACAATTACAGATGTATTATTATCATAACAATCGTTCCTCCCTGGGGAATTTCTAATAATCTCCATTCTCTCTCTCTCTCACTCGTTCATATAAACACAAACTCTCCTTCTCTTGATCGCTCTTGTCTTTAAATAATTAGTCACCATTGCAACTTGTTCTCTATGGAATTTCAACAATTTTGTTTTATAAGGCATTTCAAAAAAATTACTTTTCTCTACTGCCTCTATCATTCTTTATAGCAAGCTTAGTGCGCTTTGGCCTAAGCTCTTTTGTGGACATGTGTCTGTGTGTGTGAGCGGGGGGGGGGGGTATCTGGGAGTAGGTTTCCGTGCTGCCTATTGCCGCTCACAAATTCAGCTCCAGTCGGGTTTTCTAACTGGAGGTATTCAGATGGTTTATGTCAGAAGAGTTGTTACGTGTTTATCTAATATCACAGACATAAATAAATATAGACTGGAAGTAATTTTTTTTTTTTATTTGGGGGGAGTCAAATATGTTTTAAGTATATATCTATGTCAAAAAAAATGGCGGCAAATAAGATTTAAATTCTAGGACTAACATTTCAGCCAATATATAATTATGATCTTTAGTTTTGAAAAGTACAAAACTGCCATATTCTCAATATTTTGCCTTTGTTTCATAATCATAAACCTAGGCAAATATATATAGGTTTGTGATGTGGATCTATGTTTGTTGACATGGCTTCTTTATTAATGTATGGCGGTCGTCTTATCGATTCAAATTGTTAGAATTAGTTTATAGTCCAAAAAGTCAAAGAAAATTAGCAGAAAGTGCTCTAATGTTCGTAGTACGATAGGCCAAGGATAAATTCTAAAGGCTGAAAAAAAATTGAATATTATACACAGTAACTTTCAGTTTCAGTAAGTCAGAATAATACAGGATCACTGTGACTGTCAATAATTAAATATTGATACATCTAAATCTAATAAATATGACTAATATTTGTAATAACTAGGTCTAATACTTTTCATACTGTTACGAATCTCACTATCCAAGCTATCTGCAAACTGCACCATACACCACCAACTTAAAGAACTTGACAACTCAGGGCTCCAAAGTAACGTAACACTTTAATAATTGAATAAATAACAGCCAATACTGTACAATTGGCAACACGTACACTGTACAAATATCTCTCCGATAACACCGTACCGCCGTATCAACTCTTGCACTGGCCGCTCCGTCTCGTTCCGGGCTTGCACTGGGTTCAACAGTTCAGGACTGACTTCACACACTAGGCTCGTTGTGTCGGTCTCGATCACAGACCAAGATCAAGACGTCAGTCGTCTCAACTGTACTTGACAGTACTCCGCACTGAACCGTCGTAACGCTCCGTACAGAACCACACCGCTGAACTGTGCTGTAGTCGATCGGACTGTAGTGGACTTTCTGTCGTGAACATCCTTTCTGAACCTTACTGTATTGAGACCCTTTTCTCGACCGTCTTGACTGCGACACCTCCGCTCTTATATAGGGTCCCTACTGGCCTTCTCGAACCGGACAGAACGCCGCGAGACGTTTCTAGGTGGTCAGATGACTACAACTCTCGTGACCCTCCTGAGCTCTGTTCACGACGTCGATCCTTCCCGAACCACCATGTTAACACTCGTCTCGTCCGACCGTCGTAACTCGTCACCGTTGACCGCTCGTCTATCGCTGGCCTGGGGCGATTTGCGTCGGCTGACTACACTCACACCACTACCCCTCTCTGTGCCACCACCAGGTTTATAATAATACTTTTTACTACTAACTATTAAACTAGTCAGTCTAACATCTCTGCATGCAGGCTATAGACTAGATCTAGTATAAGTATAGATTATAGATCTAGTGTCAATCTAGTCCTAGACTATTTATATACTAACTATAGACTATAGACTAGACTATACAGATTACAATTATAGTTTATAGTATAGTATAGTAGTATAGTACTAGTAGTAAGTAGTATTTTTTTACTATAGTATTTATATAGACTAGATCTAAATCTAGTATTGAAAACTATTTATAATTATTTTAATTATGTAAATTTAATAGTAAAAAAACATGGCATATATAAAATCTAGAATTCTAGGGGTATATAGGTTATGGCTGAAAAAAAAACCTATAAATACTTTTAATTTTACACTGCTCATAACTGCTGTATTACTCATACAAACTTATCTTTTCCCAAATGTTTCCCATAATAATTTTTACTTTATCGTCCAGTCTATATATATATATGTCTATGTGTAATATCTAAATCCACGTGATAATTTCTTCTAATATCTGTTCTTTGCTTTGTTACACAGAGGTTAGCCCAATGAATGCTTGATATCGGGGATTATTTGATGTGCAACAAAAAATAAATACAAATGAAAAGGGTTGCACATTTATAAATATTTCTCTGTGAATGATGGTGTCACAGGCCACTCAGGAGTTAACCTTTGACTTATTGTGTAAATGTGCTTATCTTAGAACATTTACTATATTCTGTGCTATCTTTTTAATCCCCAGAAGGTTCCTACAAAATTCATATTTGACTAATGATACCACTGATCTCTTTATGAAATATCAAGTGTCAAGACAACCTTCGAATTTATTTTTCTTACGCTTTAGTTCTTATTCGGAAAATCAGGTTTTAGTTATAATTTAGATCATTCTTAGTTTAGTCTTTAAAATATATAAGAAAAAATTTAAAAAGACCTGTTCGTTCTCTGAACTTTTTTACTATAAATTATACATACATTTTGTTTCAGAGATTATTTTGCTGTCATATTCTTCAGCTCATTGAGCTATTAATGTCAAGACTTTGTTTCTATTCAAAAAGGGAGGCAATAGTTTTAGCATCGCCTCCAATATTGCCATGAATTCAGTTTGACGCTAGAGTTTAGTAGGTCTAAACTGCATAAGAAACCCTTTAGTGTACTGCAACTAAAGACGGATGCTGAAACCATCTAGGATTCTAGACGATATAACAGATAATAAACTGTTATAGAGAAAACTTTTTATAAAGTATAAGTTTACTTCAAGTATTTTCGGGAATAAGTTCACTGTAGGTATTCTTTGGGATAATATAACATGCAATCTGCTGTTATTTTTCAAATTTATATTAATGATATAAAATAAGTTATTTTTAATTTCCTATCGTTTTGTCCAAAACTATTTAAGTCTTGTCCATACGTCAAATAATTTTATATCTGGAGTGGACCAGGAAGGAGGCATTAAGGAGGAAGACGTCGATGTATGATTGAGAACCATTCAACGACTGACTTTGTGATAGATCTCTCTCCACATAGCCGCCTCATGAATATTCAGTTTCTTAAGATGGTCGTGTTTCTTTCTAGCCTTTTTTTTTATTTAAAAAAAAATAGAATTAGACTCCGAATGTAGGGGTCTCCTGGGATCGTAAGATGGACAGAAGCACTTTGGGTCGATACAAAAGTATGAATCAACTTTTAATCATTGCTCCGAAGTCTAATTTTCTCGACCAGCCAAGATTTAATCGTAAATAGAATAATCGTTCTATAGCCCCCCCCCCCCTCCCAAATACTCACTTTCTATGGCACACATAGACATTCCTCTCCTCACATCCCTGCTTCTGTATTCACGCACTTCCAGGGGTAGTAAAAAAAAAGAGTGGATTGCATGGGACAAGCGGGGAGATCTTGTTGAGTTATATTCCAGTTATAAATAGGGCTTACAGTTTTTAGGGATGGGTTTCCAAAGCAGATGTTAGCTGCCGAACAGTTAAAAAAAGGGCCTAGGTAAAACACAACACACACACACACAGAGAAATAAGTTGTTCTGAATAATGTTTATGTCTCATGTGTGTGTATCCACGCTTGTATGTGTGTGTTTGTTAGTGCTTACGAGAGCGTACTGTATTGGAATCTAATTTCAATGTCAGTGTGATCGCTCTTATGAGTCATATCTTAGACGTTATCCCTGCATCTATTAAACATCGAGCCGTACCGTTTTTAAATGGATCACTCACCCTTTGAGATCACAACTTTACCATTGGCTTGTCGCTTGTCAAGACGGCTTGATTGTTAACCGGTTTCGTCACCACTGTTACACAGAAATGTTGCCTGAGTCATCGACAATTCTCACCGAAACTTTTCCTTCTTGTTCTACATAACTGTCATCTGTAATTAGGGCGTATCGGCTTTATACTCAATATTTTAAAGGCAATGCTTGAGTTCAGATTAACTTCAGATATATGACATATTTTTATATTAAAATATCACTAAATATGATTTTCTTACTAAAATTCAATGATGAAATTTATTAAATAGCATATTTTATTAAGCAAAATGAAAATGCTACGTAATTTTGTTTAGCAGAACTAGTTTCCTTATCAAATATAGTTTTTAGCAGACATTTTGTTTAAAATCAACAACATCAACGATAGCATATACAACAACTGCTACAACATCAAAAACAATATCAATAACTGCTAATACAAATATATCAACATTCTCATCAACAGAAGCGTTAACAACAACGAAAATCAATCACATCAACAAAAATAAAAAATAAAAACATAAGTCAAGAGAAACATAAAAAAAAACCTTAAAAATTATCATCTTAACAACAATAACTACAAACAACAAAAACAGCATCGCTAATAATATCAATAATATCATTAACAACAACACTAACAACAATATCAGATAACAAAAACATAAGCAACTTCTTCCACAAGATCAACAATAACATTTACAAACTCAAAAGAATCATCAACAATCAACAACAACCTCAACAAAATTAAAAAAAAAAACATCAACAAAATCAACAAGAAAAACTTTAAAAAAAAACAAAAGCTGATACAAAGTATAATTGTATCAATTAGTTTGGACCAGTTCTGTCATTAAATTTGTAATAGATCTAGATTAATGTTTCCCAAACTTTTTCCAGCATTTACTAGAACACTGCTTATTTCTTAAGAGAGATTAATTCACAGGTGGCCTACTAGTTACTTATTTCAGTAGTTTGCGGAACACCTATTTACGCCTCGCTGAAGACTAGGAATCCGCGACGGCACATATTGGGAAACACTGATCTAAACCAACAACAATAAATATGTGCGATTAGAAATATTTGTAACATTATTTTTGTTTAGCGCTATTGCATGCTTTTAGCTTTCTCAATATCTTAACTTATATGATACAGATGTTACTTCAAAAAAGAAGATGATTACGCCCTACGCGTCATGCATTTAGTCATGCATTTAGTCATGCATGTTAACCAATGACTTAAATTCTGCCAAGTCACTGGTTTTCCTAGCTAGCTCAGGCAACCTTTTCCATGCTCTAATAGCACTAGGGAAAAAGGAGCATTTGTACAAATTTGTCCTAGCATATGAAACGAGAAATGTGCCTTTATCTTTGTGTCTTTCAGAGTATTTTATTAAATTTTGTATTTGAAAATTATGGTTCAGTGTTTTTTGTAAAATTGCTACTTTACTTCTAAGTCTTCTATTCTGAAGGCTTTCTAAATTTAGTGATTTTACTAAAGGTATTAATCTAGTCAAGTGTGAATATTCGTTTGTTATGAATCTCACTGCTCTATTTTGTGTCTGTTCCAGTTTCTTAATGTTTTCTTGAGTTGGGGGGTCCCAAACAGAGAATACATTTTCTATTTTGGCCTAACCAAGGTTAAATAACATTTTATTTTTATATTCTTATTTGATTTATAGAAATTTTTAAAAAATAAACCCTAATGCTTTGTTTGAGTTTTGATAGTTTCGTCAATATAAGGATTCCATGACAGTTTTTCATTTATTATAACACCTAGGTATTTTGCGTTTTTAGTCTGTGTTACTGGTTTACCAGGGAGGGCAAATTCCACCCACTGATGAGGCTGTAAGCTTTCATCAATTCCTGGCTATAATACAAAAAACAGAAATGGAAAAGTAATTTGAGTGCTGGGACAAGTCCCAAAAAGCCCGTGGAGTCTGGGAGCGCATGAGGCGCCCTGACCACACTTCCCCGTGGTGGAGGCTGTCCAGGCCTGAGCAAGCTATTATAGCACAGTGCAGGACAGGCCACTGTCCTGTTGGCTCATATTTCTCGCGGCTATGGCCAAATTTTGATTCACGATGCCCCGCTGGGAAACGTGCCTCATATTCTGTTTGACTACCCCAGACTTGCTGATCTCCGTCTCGACAGGTCTGGGAAACCCGAAATTCTCTATCTGTATGGCGACATTTATGCACTACGCAAGACAGCAGGGTTTCTGTCCAGGGCTTTTGCAAGAGAGGATTTGAGCCTCTCAAGCCCTCACTCTAATGGAGTTTATGATGATGATGATGACTGGTTTACCATGAATAAGGTAAGTGGAATTAATTTGTTTTAGTTTTTTTTTTGTTACCTTTAATAACTGACATTTTCTGGGAGGAAAGACATGCTTCAACTTGATTCCCTTTTCTGTAATTCATCTAATTCTCTTTGTAAAATTTTCTGTATATTGTTTTTTTTTTTATTGTTCTATATATTATGAAATCGTCTGCAAATAATCTGAATTTTGTTCCTGAACTAATGCAATTTGGTAAATCATTTATGTAAATAAAAAAATAGTAGTGGACCTAAGACTGTTCCAAGATGTACACCTGAGTTTACTGTTATTGGTGTTGATTTAGAGCCACTTATTATAACAGTTTGTTCTCTCCCTATTAGAAAATCTTAAATCCTCTGATGCAATGGACCATTAATGCCGAAATATTTTAATTTTTCACCACCAAATTATGGTGATGAACTTTGTTAAAAGTCTTGGAAAAATTTAGTAAGATAACATCTATTTGCTCACTATTATCTAAACCTTTTGAAAAATCATCTATTAGTAATATTAGTTGTGTTTTGCATGATCTATATTTCCTAAAGCCATGTTGGTATGGGGTGAGGACATTATGTTTGTCTAAGTGGTTTATGATGTTGCTACATATTATGTGTTCTAGGTTTTTACATGTGATGCTGGTAAGTGATACTGGTCTGTAGTTTCCAGGGTCAGATTTTTCTCCTTTTTTAAGTAGGGGTGACATTAGCTTCTTTCCAGTCCCTTGGTATTCTGCTCTGGTTAAGAGATGCCTGAAAAAGTATTTTGAACACTGGTGCTAGCTCATTGCTTAGTTCTTTGAGTAATCTAGCTGGAATACCATCAGGTCCAGATGCTTTATTTGGTTTGATGTTGGCTAATAGTTTTTGGATTCCCTTTTCTTGTACTTCTATATCTCCTATGTTTTCTACTTGGTTCAAATTAAGTAATATGTCTTTGTCTCCTGGGGCTGAGAATGCAAAGTATTTGTTTAGGATATTAGCTTTAGTTTCATTATCATTATGTGTTAAGTTGTCTTCTCATTTTAATGGCGCTCTGCCTGTTGTTTCCATTTTCTTAGACTTAATGTATGAATATAGATTTTTGTTGTTATCTTTAGATATTACATTATTTATGTATTCACTCTGCAGCTATCTGCTTACTTTTTGGGTTAGGTGTTTATTAATTTTTATATACTTTTGATAAACTCTTTCCGCCTTAGTTTCTTTAAATTTTCTATATAGGTTTTCCTTATTTCTATTATTAAACCAGCATTTATTTATTTTGTTTCGCAGATATGTTGTTGATATATTATTTTCTATAAAGTTTTTAAAATAGTTTTTAATGAAATTCCGGAGGTCATCGACTTGGTTAATGACTTTTTCTGATAAGAATGTTTGTTGAAAGTTTAACGCAGCTTGGTGTAGTTTTGTTAGGTTGCTTTTATTCCAGAGTAGCATGTTTCTTTCGGGTTTTGTTTTGGCTACTGCTTTTATCTGACTGTTTATTTTAATGATATCATGGTCTGATAGACCAGGGATAATATCATAATCTACTACTAATCCAGGTCTGTTGGTTAAGAAGAGATCTAATGTGTTGTTTAATTTAGTTGGTTTTTTAATGATTTGATCTAAACTTTGGTTGTGTAAAGTTTTTATAGGTAACAAACTTATGTCCTTGAGGTTTTGGTGTTTTTTTATGCTTAGTGTTTTCCAATTTATATCAGGTAGGTTGAATTGCCCATAATACAAAAAACTGCATTTTTATTCTTTTCTTTAAGTGTAGTTAACTGATTACATAGATCTTGCATTTAATCTAATCTAGAATTTGGTGGTCTGTAAATACTGCCTATTATTAGTATCAATACACTTGACCCTATCACTTATCTGGACCAGTTGGGAATATGGAGGGGAAAAAAGAAAGGGATACCTGTGGGTGGATTCTATGGTAATTGATTTTTAAAAGCATTTTAAAAAAAGGTGGGGGAACTACTTCATTTCCAACTCCTGGCTCACGCCTCCTCGGGCCGAAGTGCTAACAATTCTGGTAGTGTGGTATTTCTGACTAGAGTAGTTGTATAATTATACATTGTTTATTACAATTTAGAACGGCGATCTATAAAGGGAACTAATTCAGCTTATACCACCACTACAGTCAAGTAAAATTTCTTTCCCTTGTTCGAGATACCAAACGAAATAATTAATTACCAATAGTTAATGAATTAATTGTTGTTTTTTTTTAAAATTGATTCTTGTGTTGTTATGTAAAAGAAATATTTTTGCTAAATTTCAGCTAGATCCGAGATTGGGTGTGGGAGAAAACACGCGTACAGACAGACTGACAGGGTGAGTTGACATCAGCTTTGTAAAAACTCTTTCACTTCAGATATATCCTTCTCACTATGCTTTCTATGCCTTTTGATATTCTGACTTTTAAACTATTGATAAAAGCCTAAGGCTTGTTTAATGTTTGTAATAGTCATCAGCATCATCATCAGTCTCTTGACTTGCATCCTTAGGGGTGCAGGAACAGTTCAGGTCACCTTCGAATAAGTTTATTTGGGAATAGAAGCACAGGGCGTTCCTATTACCCTTGTCACCCGTGAGAACCTCTCTTTTGTCGGAAGTTTTCTAAACAGATTAGACAATTGCTTTGGTTGGGTAACAGTTTACATATAGTATGGGCCTTTCGAGCTCGCGCCAACTATTTAACGCGGCCAGAGGCTGTCCAACGACGGGAAATTTCTTCAAATTCTTATTCTGTGACTGCCCCGTTCCTTAGGACCGCCACTTCAGCTTCCAGAACTTATGGCGGTTTGTTTGAACTGGGATACCAGGAACTCGGATTCTGTGCACTGAATGTATTAGTTCACGAAGTTCACCTTTCTGCTTTCAGCCAAACGGACGATTTTAAGAGGCGCCACGGGTTCTCAAATCTCAGGTAAGCAAACCTTCTAGTCTTCCAGATCAACAGATTAGCAGCAATAGTACAATGGGAATATTCGGGATAATGAATGCTTTATAGAAAGTAACAATAGTGATCATCTATGGACAAAAAGAAAAATATAGCGTTTAACAAAGTGTTTAACATAGCATTTAACATATTATTTACCATGGCGTTCAAAAAAGCGTTTAACAAAAATGTTTAACATATCATTAAATAATATTACTTACCAAAGCGTTCTTAATAGCGTTTAATTTAACTTTGAACGTAACGTTTAACTTAGCATTGAACGTAGAGCTCCAAGAAAAATAGTTCTTACAAATGTGTTTTTTCCGAAGGCATTTTCCGTGATTTCTTTGGAGTTGAATAAGTAAATAAATGTATCCTTGTACCCTTGACCAAGTGGGCGTTGATCAGGATGAGCAGATGTGAATAGTGTGTGGTTTTTCCTCTCTTGTTAATACTTCTCTTAGGCAATGCTTAAGCCTGAACGCCTAGTTTTGAACGTGATGTGGCTGGAATGTTAGTTCATGAACATCAAAGCCATCAAGACACGTGTGATATTTGAAATTAGAAGTTCATATTTCAGAGACGTGTTCACCAAAGTAGAGTTTTGAAACACCAAGAGGCCCACCTTCCTTCTTATTCTCTGTTTTTACTCAGTATAAGTTGTAGGTCTCCTTAGTAAGTTGAGCAGACATCTTGACTCGATTACATGAGGCTGGAAGCTAAAACATTTTTTAAATGACAAGCTTATGAAAGTAAGGAAATGAACAATGATCTTCTCATTGACCTTTTATACGCATATACACATACATACATACATAAGCGTAGCCGGGGGTGGGGGTGGTGGTCTTCAACCCCCTCCCCCCACCAAATGAAATTCCCCCCTCTCCCGCAAGGGGGTTGACGGAATTAAGTGACTGATTTTTGCTTTCATTTTGTTTATTTTAGGTGAGATTTTAATACTTAATCATCACTTACCACAGCACAGCCGAGGGGGTTTTGAGATTTAAAAAAAAACCTACCAGGGGCTTTGAGTTTTAAACCCCCTACCAGAGGTTTTTGCAGTAACATTTCCCTCTTCTATAAAACAAAACAAAAATTGATTTTAAAACCCCCTCCAAAATTTATGATAAACCCCCTCTTCAATATAAAAAAAAGCAAATTACACACTCAAAATTCTATGAGCGTAGCCAAAGGGGTTTTGAGTTTAACCCCCCCCCCCCCTCCAGTTGGGGTTTGAAGCTAAAAAGTTCCTCTTCAATATAAAAAAAAGCAAATTACACACTATAAAATCTATGAGCGTAGCCAAAGGGGTTTTGAGTTTAAATCCCCCTCCTCCAGAGTGCTTTTTTTTAAAGTTTAAAACCCCTTTAGATAGTTTTGAGTTTGAAATTCCCCTACAGAGCGTTTAGAGTTGAAAACCTCTCTTTTCAATATTATTTTAAAGCAAACTACTGTCACCGAATGGGGTGTTGAATTAAAAAAAAAAAACTCCAGAGATTTTTTAGTTTAAAACCCATCAACAGATTATTTGACGAAAAAGTTTTCCTTTTCGATATAAAATTTTAAGCGAAATACAGGCATGCAATTCCAAGAGCGTAGTCAAGAAAGTTTACAAATTTCTACCAGTGGCTTGGGCTAAATTAATAAAGTGTGTATAGTCTTCTGCCAAAATTGAAAAACACTAAATATGGCTCAACAAAGATGGCTAAGACAGATTTTAGGAGTCAGTTATAGAGATCGGGTCTAAATCAAAAAAGAAATCATATGCCGAACTGGGAGTCGAACCCTTAGTAAGGTTGTGACAGAGCGTCCCATGAGGTTTTGCGGGACATGTTCTCCGACAAAATGAATTACACAAAATAAGAGTTGCGGAAACAGCTTGCCGGAAAATGCGCCAAACGGCGAGAGAGGGTCTAAGTCAGTAAGAATAGCACATTTGGTTTTTGAAATAAAACTTTTTAATAGCAGGATAATGCACTGTAGATACCTCAGAATAAGCATTTTGTTGGCTTTCAATACCAGAAATAGTGCTCGGCGGCGGGGCTTCGCCCCGCGCTTGGGATCGCTAGCAAGGGGAGGGGGAGTCTACAAGTTTTCCACTAATTCCAGCAAGAATCTATTCTAGGGCACAATAAGCGTCTTTCGAAGGGGTCAGAATGTAATAAAGATTAATTATGTACACACACACACATATATATATTTTTTTCCCGAGGGAGGGGGGGGGGGCAGAAGGAATCCCCCCCCCCGAAAAAAATTCTGGCTACGCCCATGCATACATACAACATTTGTTTCCTTTAACATCTTGTTTCGTAACACATCATCTGTTTTTATTAACATCTTGTTTTTTACACATCAACTGTTTCTATCAACAACACCTGTTTCTATCAAATTATGTTTCTATACACATTATATTGTTTGTATCAAATCATGTTTCTATACACATTATATTGTTTCTATCAAATCATGTTTCTATACACATTATATTGTTTCTATCAAATTATGTTTTTGTACACATTATATTGTTTCTATCAAATCATGTTTCTATACACATTATATTGTCTCTATCAAATCATGTTTCTATACACATTATATTGTTTCTATCAAATCATGTTTCTATACACACTATATTGTTTCTATCAAATCATCAACTAAGTTTAAAGAGCAATAAAATGGATTAGTTTACTGTGAAGATAATTGTTCTATTTGTTAGTACCCTTGTACTTGAGATTTGATTGGCTTTTGAGTTCTCCTGTACCATTACGTATGTGTGGATACGACACGGAAGCTAGTTCAAGCTGAATTATCTCCACTGTATCCTGTATGTTGGGATTCGTTCTTTTGCCGTATGCAGAGGTGATGGCTAATGTTTCCCACAAAGTGACAGTCTAAAATGTTATAATAATTAGGTCGACGTCAATTAAGAGTTATGCAAAGTTTTAATTAATACTGATACCATTTATAGCAAACTAATTTTTTTACAACAGTCTAATTTAAAGTTCAGTCTTGATTTGACAATGCAGTTTATGTTAGTCAGTGTATATGTATGTGTATGAACGAGTGAGCAATTGTGTGTGTTTGCGTTTGAGTGTTAATGTTCAACACATGACTTTGGCCACACGGAGACGACGAGTCAGCTTTTGGAATTCGGAACTTTCTTATTTGGACGTCCCTCCCTCTTCCCCCCGCCTACCTTCCCCCGTCACACCTTGTTCCGCAGGGCAGTGAGTCGAGTGCATGTTACAAGGTGCAGCGTAGGGGCGCCAAGTGTGTCTGGATTGCCCCGCTTCCCTAACGAATGAAGGTAACACTTACATGACATGGGAGGGGTACGGATGGAGCAACTTCTCCCCGCGTCTGTCTCCCACATGTCAGAAGTTTACACGGCATGAACTCGTAATTAATTGAGCAATTAATCCAGCAAGCATAAACTATTCGGACACCCTCCATCCTGACGTAAATCTAAAACAATGTAGTCGAAGACCCTTGTTTCTAAATTGTATAATTTTTTTATCAACCTTCTGAAAAGGATGACGCGTGTCAGTATTGATTATACACTTTACAATGGCCACCACATATAGACTTCTGGTCCTTCATTGATCTAAAAAACTTGTGGATTAATGTCTAAGAAGGGCAACCCCTTTACACAAATCTCCTGAGAACGGGATGACGTCTGAAAAGGTTTGAACACGCAAAACTCGTGTCGATAATCTGAAGTGCATATTCACGACCGAAGTGGTCCGCTTAGAGTATTCACCAGGATTCGAACACGGGACTTCCGGCTCCAACTAGGCCTACTTTACCCCTCAGCCACATCATCTCCATGTATTCATTTAGCGTACACTTATATTTTTAAAAAATAATAATTATTAACCTTATCCATACATTCAAAATTAATAACATGTTACATTGTAATGAAGAGAAACTAAAAAAAGATTTATTCATCTAACAAAAATAGATAAATTGGCAACAAGAAAAAAAAAATTTCTTGACCTACTTTAAGCTACAAGTGTGTACAAATGACAACAAGACTTTCCCCAAGCAAATAAAAATTAATATCTCCATTGTCATTTGGCATACAATCTAGACATAAATCTAACTAGATCTAGACCTAGTTTTAGATCTAAATCTAGATTCGAGATCTAAGTCTAGGTCTAGAACTACATCTAAGTTTAGATCTAGAAATAGATCTAAGTATAGACTCTAGATCTAGAGTTACATCTAAGTCTATATCTAGATCTAAGTTGGTACCCAAGGAACATTTCTGCCAAGTTTTATCAACATTGGTCAAGCGGTTTTTATTTCTATACGGGACATACACACATACATCCACACATACAGACATACATACATACATACATACATACATACATACGCCAAACATTCTACATTATAGTATAGATATATAGATGTGGTCTCTATTTAGACTGTCAAGTGTAGGCCCCTATAATGAGGATATGTCAAAACTGCGCCCTATAAAAATAGTTCCTATTTTTTAAACTTATAGCTAAAACGAAGTTCGTATCAAACTTCTTTTTTAAAAAACAACATTTGAATCAATATTCTATTCAATGAGTTAGTTAATAAATGGAAAATCTATTTTATAATGATACATTGATACTTTTTTCATTGTGACCATAGATGCAATGTACCAATGCGCAAATCTAAGGATGAAGCTTGATTTATTAATGAAGAAGTCTGTGACCTTTTTAAAAGACTTACCTCCTCTGAAGTTTTTCATTGAAAAGTGGTGTATTGTTTTGAAAAATTTGCTTGCATAGATAATTTAAAAAATTAGATGGTTCACTTTCAGAAAAGAACAAAGTAGCCGTTGCATCAGAACTTTGAATGATCTAAAATGTCATGATGTCCGATTTTCATTTTCTCTTCTAGTTTCTGAAATCTAAACGGGACGGACGGACATGGTTTTAACAAATTGCGTAATTTTATTGTGTCGCTGTTTCTTTCTTTTTTTTTTTTAATTTGGGGTCACCAAATTCACCTCGCCTAGGGCCTCCAAATATCCAAGGTCGGCCCTGGTATTACGTTTATCAGACAGATAGAGTAATATATCCATTCACTGTACAACCAAGTAGCCTACTAGCTAATAAAAAAAAAAATTCACCCGTACATGAGTAACACAAATCGAATAGAAATTTTTGGCGAGCTTAAAGGAAGACATTGTTACAGAGGTACCTCCTTGTCATAAAAGTTGTAAAGATCAACTCATTTTGACCACACTAGCATTGATGACATTAGCTAGCAGAATAAGGCTTCTAGAAGAGACAGTTGAAGAGCTCTAACGAAGGCAGCGGGACAAACCCTAGAGACACATCATGTGAAACACTGCGGCACTCCTCTTTTATCTTAAGAATCAAAGACATTTTCATTTATATATATATATATATAATTATATATATATATAACACATTAACTCTAACCCTAGCGCCTGAGATGATCTTAACAACGCTTATGAGGAGGAGGTAGTTAATAGATCCTATGTGGTAACTTTTGGTCATTGAATCTATAGAAAAAGAAACATGAAATCAAGACTGAGTGAATAGGCTTGTATCTCCATATTTACCATATGTGTCCATATCTGGGAGTGGGTTAGTGTCTTATACAACTAGAAACGATGAGAGAGACACTGTCCTTTCAAAATTCTTATATGGAAAATTCCATTCCCATGTCTCGTTACACATATTTTACTGAAGGAGTAAAGAAGTGTGTGTGTGGGGGTGTGATAGAGGGTTGATGGGGAGTGTGAATTTGATACTCACTCTATGTATTCAATGTCTACTCTTTAGCCAGTAGGAGAGTACATTTCAGTAAGATAAGTAAAGGTCTAAAAATGAGGTCAAAGTCATCACCAACACCAAAGGACGCTGAGTATCAGAACTCGAATCTCTAGGTAGGTCAAGAATGCTCAATCAGGGGCCGTCAAAAAAAAAAGTAGGTCTACCTTACTTTTTACACCCCCGCAACTGGCTAGACTTTTTTTTTTTAGCTACACTAGATATTCATTGACAAAAAAATTGTTTACTATGCAGGAAAAAAAGGGCGAGGTGTAAGAACATTTTTGACGCCTGGTCACCCCCCCCCCCCCCATTCTAAAGTGAATCGTACGATAGTCTATGGTCGAATGTTCGAGGCTCATTATTAACTATGTATTTGTTGATAACTTAGAGACACATTTTGACCATCAACTTTAAAGACTCATACCATATACGCCCAAGTCTCTAGATTAACAATACTAGAGATCTTTTTATCCTGATAGCTCGTTACATGGTGACTTCTATGTGTGTAACAAAACATCAAGAAAAAACATGGCATTCAAGTCCGGAAATCTTTTTTAAAACATTTATTGACCTTTTAACTTATTTTATTCTTCCTTTAAGGTACGCAACAATTGCAAAATATATTGTTCATATAATGGTCAATGATTTAAAATTTTCTTAAACATTTAGCAGAATTTTTGCTTAGTTTTGCTTTTGATGAGCATTAAATTGTTTTTTTTTTAGTTTTGAATGTTCTCTCACACTGTTCAGTGTATATCTGTCAATATTTGATGTCAATATTTCATGTCAATAGGTGATGTCAATATATAATGTTGATATTTGATGTCAATAAGAAACTTGTAGGTTATATAAAAATGAACAGGAAACTTATAATTTCTGTGCCATCATAACTAGACTTTAGAGTATAAAGATTAAAGATCAATTCATTTCGTTCATTCTCAATGACAGCGGAACAAGGTATGCGAATGAAATTCAAACATCACATTTGAAGACTTTTATTGTTGAACAAAAGTCAGCGTGGCAATCAAAACAAACGCTATCTCTGTAACACCAAGCACTTAAGTGGGCAAAGTAGGCTTCGTTTTTCTCTCGCTGAGCCTGTCGCTGTAGTGCGTTGCGGGTGCTCCGCCATGACGAGGCGAGTGGGCAGACAAGTAGGCGTAGTTTCCACAACCGGCGAACATGTTATAAATTGGGGGCTCACCCTGCGTTCTCATGGATTCATTCATAACTTAAAGAGCTCTCACTTTTTTGGAAAGAACTTTTAATAGTTAGAACCATTTCAAATTGTTTAAAGTACCAAGAGCTTAATAAAACCGAAGTAATAGTAATAGTAAAAACTAATAACTAGAATAATAACAGTAATAGTCATAAAATACATTTCAATTAAAATTGTCTACATTGTAACACTTATTTATTTGAAACAAATTCTTTTCATATTACTGGAATATTCAAATCTGAGGCAAGGCTATTAGTGGTAGTCACAACAGAAGCAATGTTAATTAGGTGATACAACTCAAAGTCCAATTAATCAATTGAAAAGATTACGAAAACAAATCGACGTAAAGATTATCTAGTACTTAATTTAAAAACAAAATTGAGATTACTAATCTTTAACATTTTGCAACATTTTGTTACTGACGAGAAAATTGTTATAAACATGGAAATATCTAATAAACATTGTAGATCTGGACGAATGTACACCCCAGAGGTCCACGGCAAGAGCTTAGGGTCAGAATCCCAGTGCTCTGGTCAGTCACTAAAGCATTTCAATAAGGACAAGATGGTCCAGGATTCTAGAACCAACTATAGCTTCCTTCAGTCACACTTTCATTCGACAGACAGCCTGGCCAGTGCGCCGTCATCTTCCCGTCATGCAACTGAATTTCTGAGGAACTTTCTCATCCAGTTAGTATCGGGTGTATTTTTGTCTTTGACCAAAAAACAGTCCTCCAATTGTATTCTTCTGGCCGTCTTTCTCCTCACAGTATCCGCCCTGGTGTGTCCTAATGAGGCGAGGTCTGTAGGAGTCTGCAACGGAATTCCCTGCGCCAACGGCGGAAAACTTTTAGTCTCTAACAGTGTTTGGGGCAACTGTAGGTGCAGGTGTCCGTCAGGGTTTGTCGGACCGTACTGTCAGTACCAGGCTGCTAGGAAAAGAAGCATTGAAACGACCACCTCCGTTAACAACCTCCTCAGCGAAAGGGCCCAAATTTTAGAACTTATTAGGGAGAGACTCATGCGAATGTCTCAGCGGCTCAGGGAAGAGATGATTGAAGATGAGAGTAGTACCGAGGATGAATCAGAGGATGACACCAGCTTGACGGAGCCCAGTGAATTGGACAACGCCGTAGGGGTTCAGAGGACAACGATTGGTTCCTACAATAGGCCGAGAAGATCTTGGTTCTCATCAGAGTATAGGAAATAGAATCTGGTAAGTCATTCTATCTACTTATCTATCTATCTACTTATCTATCTATCTATCTAATCTATCTATCTATCTAATCTATCTATCTACTTATCTATCTATCTATCTACCTATGTGTCTGTCTATAATAATTATATATTTACAATCATAATACAATGAACTTATGCGGACTCATTCATTGGTAATGTTTTTGTTTATATGTATGTGTTGGTTGTCTCTGTCAGTTGGTCTTTACATTTTAGAAAAAAGTTAATGTGCTGGACTAGAACAATTAATTTAATGAATAGTTTTACAATATTCGATCTAGACTTTACAAGTTCCTCACTGAAATTTATTTTCATAAACACACACACACGCTATACAGAAAACAATAGACCCGGTCAATTAGCAAAATTACACATTTTCATTTAAAACCAGACATGTACTCATCAGGTACTTAGTATTTATATCATTTAATACATTTGATCAAAATTGACCAGTAAGCGTAAATCGCGACGTCTTAACAATAAAACACAGACACATTTTTTTTTTTGCGTTTTGGCTTATACTCTATATTATGTGGCAAAATATGTAAGTCACAGCCGGGGCTGCGTAGCCACGGGAAATACTGCATTCCTCATTAATCTTCAGGTTCGAAGACAAGTCTTATTCTACTCTATACTGATGCCGAAATGTACCTTACATCTAGCAGAGAGCTCAATAAAATACATCCCATTAAATCCATACATATAAAAAGTCAAATATATATAGATATACTTTGTGAATTGTTGGCATAGAGCCTAAGAAATGAAATGAATGATACAAGTATTTGAACTCGAAGTAATAAAAATGTTTTGACTTGTTTACATTAATTCCTTTTTTTTTCTATTGTTCTTTTATGTACCCTAGAAATTCTAAAGAGAATATCTGATGACATCATAAATATAATTTTCTAGACGGTTAAATTCTTTGAAGTACGGCTAACATTTAGTAGTACGAAACCTCTCCGGTGCCGTAACTGTTGAGTTATCAAGAGTCAACTTTAAATGCCAAAACTGTGTATTTTCAGTTGAAATATAATATTTGGGTAAGAAAAAAATATCCTTGTCAACTAGAATGTGAAGATATACAAATAATGTCAATACAGATTTGTATTCGCTTAAAGTCAAGAATCTGTAGTCGCATGTCAGTTTTCACAGTGACAAAGTTTTTAAACTGTAACTACAAATGTAAGTGTCAACATGTTTCTAGAGAGTGTTCGGTTCTAAACGGAAAGTGAAGGCTGGGAATTGGATAAAGGTGTAAAGGGCGCTCCATATTGACTCCATAGCACAAGAAACATAACGGCTATGAGAAACAATAAACTGCGAGGTCCGTGCGTTACAGCTGTCGCCTGTAGATTTCTCGTGAGTGTTCGTGTGGATTCTATATCATAGTATGTAACGTACTTCTTTCATTTCTTGTTTAAAAAATAAAGTTTCCTCATTACTCTCCCACACAGTTAACAAACCCACACACATCACTTCATCCAAACATAAGCTAAACGCGCACAGATAGAAACTAACATCAGATAGGCAAGTTTCTTACAGTCTTTGTGGAAGACACTAATTGAGCCATTACACTGATCCAGGAGTATCTGATGCTCGCGTAAGGCAATATTTATAAGTGGGACAATTGTTCTGTGTTTTACTGTTTCCATTTCTAAAAAGGTTGCTTTTTAGAAAGATTAAAAAATAGAAACAAAAAACAGAACAAACAAAAAAGTAATTTGAAAGCGTAAAACAAAATCTTGTGTCAATTTTATATTTGGAGAATGTTGCTGAAGTCTCAGAAAATTATTTCACCATTTATTTTTCAAATCTTGTATGCAAATGTCATCAATTTGCGTTAGATGCTCGTTTATTGGCATATGTTGTTTAGACAATTATCTATACAATTATCTATACTGTTCGTAATTCTATGCTGTCAAGAGAAAGTTCCTCTTTCGGACCTTGCAATCTCTAGGGCAGATGACGTTAAGGTCATCTGATTCTCTAGCCAACGGTTAACGAGCAGGGTGTCATGTGGACAGCCTAACGACCAACAGCCTTTACTTTCCCAACTAAAGAGAAATAACGTCTACAAACGTTTTACCAGACAGACAGAGTGAGTTGGTATTAGCTTCGTAATAAAAAGAGTGGAAGTTGGATTTTTTTTGGGAAATAAAAAATTCAGTCATTTATTACAAGCTAAAATTTGGCACAAAATTCGTAGGCCTGGGTAGCGAAGTAGTTACAGCGTCGTGCTAATAATGTGAATGTCGTGGTTTCGATCCCCACTCTTTTATTTTTTCATAACAAATGAAATATGAACGTTGAGTTGACAATATTCTTTGAACATTCAGCATAAAGTAAGAATCTAATTTTAAACATTCAGGTTGCTTGTTTTCCATTTCCCAAGTTTCAGGTGCGTAATTTTGTTTCATTTATAGTAATAATCTACTGGGATCATGCTTCTGCTCTCAACTTTGAGAGTTCGCTCTCTTTTAATGTTGCAATTGTTTCGAGAAATTTCCCAAATAAATTTATTTTACTTTCAATTTTGAACCATGGAAACACGATAAAACCTCAACATTTAAAAAAATGTCAATGTAGAAGTCGGAGTTACATGCCAGCGTGGCGCAGTTTTAAATACAAATGTCAATGTCATCAATCTAATACCGAAACATCTTTCTTGGGTGCATGATGGCCGAGAAGTGAAAAGCTTTCGATTTCTGAGCGGATAGCCTTTAGCTCCCATCTTGGTAAAGGCTAAAACTTTGATTCCGTCTTGAAGTCTCCGAGCAAAAGTAAAATGTCATGGGGTGAGAGAATAAATTATTGGCAAAAATTTTTTGTTAGTAGAAAAATATAATTTTAAATTTAAAAAAAAATAAAGCTCATATTAAGTGTAATTGCAACAATTAGTTTGGATAACCAATGTAATTAAATTTTTAATAGATCTATATTAACAATAATAAATCTGTGCAATTTTTAGCGGCCCCCGAAATGGGAAAAGCTGCTATTAGGTTTGTGCAAAATGTCCGTCTGTCACACTCAAATTTCAAAAACTAGAAGAGAAATGAAAAATATTATTTCACCACACGATGCGGCTTGCAAAGTTTAGGTGCAACGGCTACTTTTTGTTTTTTCTTAGAGCAAACCGTTTAATTTATACAATTAATTATGCAAGCGCTATGTTTCGTTAATGAATTAGAGCCGATAAATAGGTGTTACTTAAAATTGTTCCTCTATAGACTAGAATTAAAAAAGGCTCTCATTGTGTCCATTCAGTAGTTCTCTCCCCCCCCCCTCTCTCACATTCACTCACCTGCACTTCTCAGCGTCCTCCCACGCGTTCAGATTCACATGACTGAGGTAGTGTCAGACATTGATTTGGAAAATCTACCTACATCTAATTATTAAGACCTATCATTTCTACTATGTCTCTAGATATGCGTTACACCAGTAGAGATTAAAGAGTTCAGGACAAACGTCATTGCATGGAAGAAAACTTGTCCTTCGTTTTGTTACTACCCACGTCATGACCAGACCTTCACGAGACTTATTGTGCTCTTCTTCAACTCTATCGTGTAACAAGTTTGTCTAGCGTATCTAACAGGCAATAGCGTTTCAGAAATGTGCACAGTCAGAGTTATAACTAGATAGATAACTGCTGATTAACTAGATATTTGTTATATTCTGAAAGTAAACTCTGGTTCTATAAGTTATGTAACATATACTATTAAATAAATAAATATATATATATATATATATATATATATATATATATATATATATATATATATATATATATATATATATTAAGGTATTTAGTTATTTATGTTAATTTTTCTAATTTTGGACTATCCTAAAATTAAACGAAGATAATTCATCTCTATTTTTTCCATGTTACATGTATTCTCCCGCCAGTCTTTGAAAAAAAAATAATATCATTGTTATATAAAAGTTAAATAATTATTTTAATAATTGCAAGTCATAATAGAGGTCAAGTTTCGAGTCGAGACAATAACCCCCCCCCCCCCCCCCCCCGATAATGATGACAAAGATAGCAGCAGACAGCTTTGGATTTAACGTCGTTCCCACTCCCTCAATCTCCTTGGCTCGTGGACCAGGTCCTGGAATGGTGACTTACTCTAGTTGTACAAGAAATTAGACCAATGTACTTTGGCCTGGAAAAAAAAATAATCTGGTCACTTGACGTGTGAATGGAGAGTCTTCAGGGGATCTCTTATTAATCTCGATTGGGGTCTCTACTCAGAATCAATACAGTTTAGTTGAATAGAATAGTACTCTCTTTACAAATGCATGTTCTAGCGTGTCCAAGCTAGTTGACATTGTCATTGGTCCGAGTTAGCTGATATATCATCGTGGCTTTCCTTCGCGAAACTTTGTCCAAACATCTTGCACCTTTTTCTTTGTCACTCTTTGGGCTTGTAAAACAAAATATTATGACATTGGAAGTTTCAAAAGTCTGGTGACATTGCAAGGTTTGGAAAGACGTTCTGAATTCAATTTGAATGAAAACCAGCGAGTGTACTTGAAACTATTGAGACTCGCACTCATTTCAAACTAGGATATACTTTCCATTGGTCCTCTGGCCTGAATTTGAACAGGATCAATTGTTGCACAAACACACGAACTTCCCGATTGCAGGAAAGTTACATAAAAAAAAATTTTCCAAACTTTTTCATAAAAAACAATATGTCCTGTACACTTTTGAAACATTTCACACTTACTAGTTTGTATTTACTCTAGAACTTGAAAACTTTTGGAAGTTTGTGTAGACATAACATCTCTTCATACAAGTGTTAAACCAAAAGAAAGAAAAAAAAAACAAGCAAGATAAAGAAAAAAGAAAAACACATGTATATACGGGGAAGAACTCCACATTTACAACTATAACCAGTTTTTGATGAAAGAAAATAAATAATTACCAATATTAATTGATTAATTAGTTTTTTTTAATTGATTCGTGTAAATAATTATGTAAGGTTTGAACTTTATCCGAGAATGGGTTAATTTGATAAATTTCAGTTCGCTCACCTTATCTTATATAAACTATTGCATAATTTTTATTTGTTTGTAATTTCGCCGTTCTTTGTCTCGTCTCTATATTTCGTGTTTCAAACTTTTACTTTGACCATGACACAATAGTGTGAACAAGGCGTGAACCCTGAGATGTGTCTGGCTCGCGGCTTGTCCAACTAGTTCAATGAACGTGACAGAACCTGTTTGCTTTTTTAAAAAAACCTGTTCGGGCAAGTAGAAAAAAAAAATGCTCTGAATGGCGAATGGGATCGGCTCGTATAGATTATCCTAGTTATATCAATGCACGTAGCTATTGCGTCTGCGGATATTTTATTGGTGTGTGCGTGGATTCAATCCGCTTTGAACTAAAGTCACATTCCTCACCTTTACGTTTTGACGCTTTTGTCACATAGCGGCTAGGATTTTAAAAAAATAACTCCGGAACAAGGGACACGGACAAAGAGTTTGGCTTTGGCGTGGGAGGAGTGCTTTATGTTTTCAGTCTAGCCATTACTGTAGCATTAGAAAACCACTATTTCTCATTAATGTTTTGTGAACGGCCAGTTCAGGTTAAATGAACCAACTTTACGTATACCGGTTCAAGAAAATGTATATGGGCGAGAATAATGCAAAATGTATCTGGTGTATTATAGTGTACATGGGCCAACAACATTAACATGGGAAAACTTAATTGAAATAGACAACATATTGTACATAGACCAACATAAATTACACGGTCCAATATCTTTATGAGCAAACATTTTGTACATGAACCAAAGTGATTTATCTGGGCACATTTTATGTAGAAGGTGCACATGGGCAAACAAATATTTATGGACCGAACAAGTGTATATCGGTCAACGTCATGTACCTGGAACGTAATGTACTTTGGCCAACATAATATGGAACAATAACTATGTAAGCATAACATCAAGTGAATTCATTTCTATCTGTTTTGTTTTTGTTTCTTGTTTTTGTTTCCCATACATGAGCCATGAGGTGGTGTGTTCGAACCTTGCTCATACATAAGCCATGAGGTGGTGTGTTCGAACCTTGCTCATACATAAGCCATGAGGTGGTGTGTGTTCGAACCTTGGCCATACATGAGCAATGAGGTAGTGTGTTCGAACCTTGCCCATACATAAACCATGAGGTGGTGTGTTCGAACCTTGCCCATACATGAGCCATGAGGTGGTGTGTTCGAACCTTGCCCATACATGTAACTCCTTGGCTTATTCCGTTCTCCAACTGCTGTATTTTTTATAGTGAGTTTAATTTGAACAGGTTCTATAGCATCGCGCAGTGCACTTCGGCCCAATCTCTTTGTGTGGAGGTTTGAAGGGAGGGAATACCTGGGAGGTTTCCATGTTGCCTTTAGGTGTTTAGCAAACACAACTTAGTCTTGATTCGAACCCGAGCCGCCTTGTTAGGTAGCCAAGTGGTTGATGTCACTCGTTCAAGCGAATCGTGCATGTTTGATTTGTGCTTTAAAGAAATTACCACGTTGTTTCAAGCAATGATTAGCTTTCAGTTTTAATTCTCCAAAAATAGATATAAATTCAAGATTCCAAACCAAATCTTGTAGATTATACCTCCGTTTCTTGAAAGAATTTTAGCTACTTTGGAAATCAGTTGTACATTGAAAGCTGAGAGAGAGTGTCTGGGTTCTGTTTATAACACTGACATTTTCATGGCTTTTACTAATTGACATCCAGTGATGATTGTCTCAAATGTTTTCTGTTTTCGTGTGTCATTAAAAAGTTTTAATTGCTATTCCCAATTGAAAGATTTCAACATGAATGCATTTCGAACATGATCACGTGACTCTATAGAGATGCTAACAGCGTCCAAGCCAACAAGTAGGCTGTGTTCTCATTTGTTATCTGAGCAATGTAGGGCCCGGAAGTCAACCGTCTGCTTGCAATGATCCCTAAACAGCAAGCGTGACATCTTTTATTATCTTCATTTGAAATATCACTGATAAAACATTCCTTTTTCCAGAGTCTGGAATGACGCACTTTGATTGGGGAAATGTTTGATCAGGTCACGATTCTCGGCTTATACAATACATGTAGTCAGCTTGAAATGAATGTTCTTATTTAGAGTTTATGTGTGGGTTGCTTTGTGTAGAGCGTGTCACAGAGTTTGAACTAATAGGAACAGTTTGCTCAACGTAATGCTATTTACATCAGTATGTTAAAGCAGCAAGTCGATGTCTGCATCATTATGTGGGGGCAATGACTTTGACATTTTCCTCATTAAGTTGAGCTCTTGTGTTTGATTACGTATCTTTCTGTCAGGCAATAAACAATGACGCCCGTGGCTATTCAAGATGACGAGTGACCAGTTTGTTAAGATTACCTGGCATCAATCAACGAATGAGCAATTAGTTACAATTACCTGGTACCAGCTGACGAGTGACCAATCTAAATGGTGAAGTTGGCTTAAAGCACTTGGTATTTGGTATAGCTCTTCTTGCTCTCAAGTATAAGAAGGTGAATTCAGAACTTCGTGAATGGCAAAGCAATGAACATTTATAATCTTTTTTTACTTTGATTGGTTGATCCATCAACTCAGCGATACCAGCTCCGCCGTCCCTAATATCAGAGCCACACGGCCAGGAGTTCCCGTCTTTTATTTCTTGTTTCTGAATTGTATTCATCATTATCTCTCATTACAAATGTGACTTTAGTGCTGCCGTTATAAATGTAGTATGTATGTATTCATTGTTTCACCACTTACCTCCATATTTCTATTCTTTCAAACAAAGTCAGTATTTCTCTACACAGATTTATTTTACGGTCATTTTAGCTCTCGTGTTTATGTTTGTAATGTTATCACAGCGCCTTGAGCCTACAGCTTTATTTATTGAAAGCTCTCTATAAATTAAATTATTATCATTATTATTACTGAGACTCTTTCTATGTTTACATTTTTTAAAGAACGACTTGTCTTCCTATATTAAACATAATTGTTAGGACAATTAAGATTATTAAAGCCCATTAACGTTAATATCGTAAATACGACTGTTAATAAGGCTTGTCTTCGAGTCCGAATATTAATGAGAAATGCAGTATTTCCCCTGGCTACGCAGCTCCAGCTTTGACCTACTTATTTTTCCACATCAACGCAGGCATAACCACTGTCCGCCGGTGGTCAATTTAGATGTTCGTTTCGTCTGTCCTCGGTAGCGGATAGTCAGATAGTTGACAGATCCTGCACAGTGAGACATGACTGTCTCGGCAGCGGATAGTCAGATAGTTGACAGATCCTGCACAGTGAGACATGACTGTCTCGGCAGCGGATAGTCAGATAGTTGACAAACTCTATTCAAGGAGACATGACTTTGACTTAAATTAAATCTTGACATGATTTTTACTTTATTTTCAACAGATTGCTCCAAAGTTCGACGACTCCCAATCTGCAGATTCCCTTCAACAGCGATACATTCCTTTTGAATCTCACCGATGGAGAACTATCTACGTCACTTTGACATTCAACTATTTGCTCGATGAAGGACCGATGGATCTCAAACAAATTCGACTCTCCTCACTGGCTCAAGACTATGAAGACGACATCTGAACGGTTAATTTTTTGTTTTAATATTTTAGCTTTTCAAAGTAGGATCAATGTTATCATGAAATGTATCTTTAAACATATTTATAGACCACACAAACGCGTTGATCGGCGTGCAATTGTTTGAACTCTATGTCAATTATTTATTTGTGTGTATACGATTTTATAAATGTATTATGATATATATATATATATATATACATATATATATATATATATATATGACATTGGTCTTGTCATTTTTAATGCTTTGACATTTGACATATCATGTGAATTTCAAAATCTAAGTGTACTGTCAACAACTGATGGGTAGAGGTTCGAATCCTAAAACTTTTTATCAAGTCAAGAACGGAAAGAGAATATTACAAGGAATAAACACATAGCACGTAACATATAACACGTGACATAACACATTATACATGAAATTAAACATACCACACCGCATAACACCCAACACATGAAACATGGAATGACACATGACACAATATATGACACAACACATGACACAATACATGACACAACACATGACAACACAAGAGCGTTGTTGACAAAATACTTGTACTATTGTATTGTCCAGCTAACTATGACATATCACTAACACATATCTTGGTGACATGTTGAATAACATTACTAATTTAAAGTCATGCGCTAATATTCTCTGGCATTTAGGAGATGGCCATTCATTAAATCAAACACAACACTTCATTGTATTGAGGGGTTTTCTTCTCAAGTAGCAGGTCTGATAGGTAAAGAAGAATCTTCGTAATGCATTTGTTTAATCCAAAATATTTTTTCTATGTCCATTGTCACCATGACATTACAATTGGATTTTTTTTTTTGTAATCAGTGGAGGCTTCATTGCCTAATTAAAAATGATTTTCTTTTTGTTATATTTTTGTTACGTTGTGTGATATTTGTAATACAGTGTTAATAATTATTGCAAATTTGTCTTTTAATTTGTTGGTGTTTTTTTTTTTTGGTCTATAGAAAGTAGATCTGGTCAAATAAAAATTGACTATCTGCTATAACCAGCTGGTTTCAGTAAAGTAAAGGTAAGCAGATTGTGGAATCGATAACAATTTCTCGCGTTTTTATACTTGTGTATAAGACCAAGTATAATTATTATAATTAGATCTTCTAGAACGCCATTCTAAATTGTGGAAGCCCACATACCTACAGCATATCAGAGAGGGTGATGCAGCTCTAGTGTGCGTCTACCTCCACACCATGCCACCCCCACTTAATTTTAACGCTTTTCTTGTTCAAATGAGCGACACACACATTCTGTGACCAACTGAGACTTGCAGTCTGGCCATCAATCACAGACGTACATAGTGGAGATGTACTAGTTAGAAAAACAACAGCATGAAAGTGATACCGTGACAGTGACATACACCATATTTAAAACTGCCTGTTTTTTTTTTTATCTCAGTCACTTCTGTTCATCAATTGTCTGGAGGATATGGAGTGCACGTCCGATGACTATATAAGTGTATTGTTTAGTGCAGATTTATAATGTATCATTTAGATCTGCTGTACTCAAACTAAAACTTAAGCAATGCTTCCAACCATGTTAGAAACAAAAAAAAAATGTGTTTAGCTTTTAGTTATGAATTAATCCCCCCCCCCCCCCCCCCCTATTTTAAGGAGGGAGAAGAGGGGTCGTTGGAAGTTTCTTTGAGAATAAGGAACACAAACTTCTAGATTATTTTCTTTTCAAAGTTTGTTCCCTTTTGCACACTTTTAAACTTTTGTTTATGAAAAATCAGAGTTTTGATCATTCAAAGTACGTGTAATGGTTGAAACACAATAACGTCTAGTTTATCAACTAAACAGCCTACACAAAAAGAAATCAAACTGGGAACGTTGAAATGTATTTTACAGTGTGTGTGTGTGTGCGGGCTTGGTACAATTCAAATCATCAAATTATTCTCTAAATTGCATTTAATTAATTCATTCATTTTATTCAATACTTTATTACTACTGAAATGTTAATTTTGAATGTACATTTGTGTACGCTCTTCTGTACTCTCCAAGCTTATTCCTCTTTTGTTTTCTTTTGCTCTTTCATTTTATCTCTCTCTCTATTTGTTCTTTTCTTTCTCTCTTTCTCTCTCTCTCTCTCTCTTTCTCTATTCATTGTTTTCTCTCTCTCTCTCTCTCTCTCTCTATTCATTGTTTTCTCTCTCTCTCTCTCTTTCTCTATTCATTGTTTTCTCTCTCTCTCTCTCTCTCTATTCATTGTTTTTTCTCTCTCTCTCTCTCTCTATTCATTGTTTTCTCTCTCTCTCTCTCTCTCTATTCATTGTTTTCTCTCTCTCTCTCTCTCTCTCTATTCATTGTTTTCTCTCTCTCTCTCTCTCTCTCTATTCATTGTTTTCTCTCTCTCTCTCTCTCTTGTTCCATCCTTGCTTTATTTCCTTTCTTTCAAATTTTGATAAGACGTTTCCTCATCCACTTTGTGTTCGTCCGTCCGTCTGTCTGTCTCATTTATGTTTTGTATTTACACAATTTGACAATGAGTATCCCTACTCTGTACCTGCATGATAACCAAAATTAACCTGTTCGCTTCGACATGTTCCAAATGGATTCGTATCTTTCATTTTCTGTGTCCACTTGATTTATGATCAAAATATTTTTGTTGAGTTCTAAGGACTGATGGAAAAGAAAATCTGTAAAGAAAAAAAAAAAAAAGGCAACAAAAACAAAAAACTAATTCTATTTATATCTTTTATTTTTGCAACCTGATTTCATTGTACTTTTAGCATGCTAACAGAAACATAATTTAAATACCATTGTGTTATTAAGAAATAGCATTTCAAGTGTCTAAGGGAATTCAAGTAAAGTGCTGATATAACAAGGCTTTAAAATTTGATGCCTTAAGTTTTGTTGTTGTTTTTTTGTTCCTTATTATCAATTATTTTTTTTTAATGAAATGACATTGTCACGTGATGGCCTAATTAACTACCATTGGTTGCTAAAAATAGTATCTCTATTTCTATTGGTTTGTGGTTCTAGTACTTCTGGTAGTTACAACATCACTGTGATAACGATTCCTTTAGATCTAAGTGTGTTCACATTGTCCATTAATTTGGTATAGTTCTCTTTCATTTATTTAATCTCTTGTATACATTTTAAAGCAGATATTTCTCTGCTGACTCAGTCTTAATTTATTTCTAGCCAAATTTGTGTATGTGTTTAACTGTCAATATTTGTAAAGGACGAACAGTTACGACAGTATAACTCCATTGAATAGATGTGACCGTATGTGGGTGAGACAATCAAAGCTCTTGTTCTATTCTTGCTACTGTTTGTTAGTTTGGTAGATTTTTTTTTGTTTCAACTCAATGCATAATGAATGGTTCCTAAATGAATTAAGCAGATTTTTGCTGAGACGGTAACCAAAACACATATTTGTAACTTGCCTGTTAAAGCTTGTTGTTATTTTGGTTTATTATTTTACTGGTCAATAAAGTGCTGCTACAGAACAGACAAATTGGTTGGCCTTTTATTCAAAGATTAAATGATATGTATAAAATGTCTTTGTCGTTGAATATAGATTCACATCAATGTTTGTTGATCAATTAAGTTGATAGGAGTGTACACAGATGTACGTAAGTATGTTTTAGACTCTAGATCTACACGTGGATCTGGTCCTAAATAATAGTTTTATATAAAAGCAAATATCACAATTATATCATGTTCATAGTGCCATCTTCCAAACGGTTCCGCTAAGCAGTTTGGGCTGGAGAGGGGTTTCTGGGAGAAGGTTTACCGTGCTATCTTTGGGTGCTCAGTAATCACAGCTCTGCTCGAGTGGGGTATCTGGGAGGTTTATCGTGCTGTCTTTGGGTGCTCAGTAATCACAGCTCTGCTCGAGTGGGGTATCTGGGAGGTTTACCGTGATGTCTTTGGGTGCTCAGTAATCACAGCTCTGCTCGAGTGGGGTATCTGGGAGGTTTATCGTGCTGTCTTTGGGTGCTCAGTAATCACAGCTCTGCTCGAGTGGGGTATCTGGGAGAAGGTTTGCCGTGCTGTCTTTGGGTGCTCAGTAATCACATCTCTGCTCGAGTGGGGTATCTGGGAGGTTTATCGTGCTATCTTTGGGTGCTCAGTAATCACAGCTCTGCTCGAGTAGGATATCTGGGAGAAGGTTTACCGTGATGTCTTTGGGTGCTGAGTAATCACAGCTCTGCTCGAGTGGGGTATCTGGGAGAAGGTTTACCGTGATGTCTTTGGGTGCTCAGCAATCACAGCTCTGCTCGAGTGGGGTATCTGGGAGAAGGTTTACTGTGATGTCTTTGGGTGCTCAGTAATCACAGCTCTGCTCGAGTAAGGTATCTGGGAGAAGGTTTGCCGTGCTGTCTTTGGGTGCTCAGTAATCACATCTCTGCTCGAGTGGGGTATCTGGGAGGTTTATCGTGCTATCTTTGGGTGCTCAGTAATCACAGCTCTGCTCGAGTAGGATATCTGGGAGAAGGTTTACCGTGATGTCTTTGGGTGCTGAGTAATCACAGCTCTGCTCGAGTGGGGTATCTGGGAGAAGGTTTACCGTGATGTCTTTGGGTGCTCAGCAATCACAGCTCTGCTCGAGTGGGGTATCTGGGAGAAGGTTTACCGTGATCTCTTTGGGTGCTCAGTAATCACAGCTCTGCTCGAGTGGGGTATCTGAGAGAAGGTTTACCGTGATGTCTTTGGATGCTCAGTAATCACAGCTCTGCTCGAGTGGGGTATTTGGGAGGTTTATCGTGCTGTCTTTGGGTGCTCAGTAATCACAGCTCTGCTCGAGTGGGGTATCTGGGAGGTTTATCGTGCTATCTTTGGGTGCTCAGTAATCACAGCTCTGCTCGAGTGGGGTATCTGGGAGAAGGTTTACTGTGATGTCTTTGGGTGCTCAGTAATCACAGCTCTGCTCGAGTGGGGTATCTGGGAGAAGGTTTGCCGTGCTGTCTTTCTGTGCTCAGTAATCACATCTCTGCTCGAGTGGGGTATCTGGGAGGTTTATCGTGCTATCTTTGGGTGCTCAGTAATCACAGCTCTGCTCGAGTAGGATATCTGGGAGAAGGTTTACCGTGATGTCTTTGGGTGCTGAGTAATCACAGCTCTGCTCGAGTGGGGTATCTGGGAGAAGGTTTACCGTGATGTCTTTGGGTGCTCAGCAATCACAGCTCTGCTCGAGTGGGGTATCTGGGAGAAGGTTTACCGTGATGTCTTTGGGTGCTCAGTAATCACAGCTCTGCTCGAGTGGGGTATCTGAGAGAAGGTTTACCGTGATGTCTTTGGATGCTCAGTAATCACAGCTCTGCTCGAGTGGGGTATTTGGGAGGTTTATCGTGCTGTCTTTGGGTGCTCAGTAATCACAGCTCTGCTCGAGTGGGGTATCTGGGAGAAGGTTTACCGTGATGTCTTTGGGTGCTCATTAATCACAGCTCTGCTTGAGTGGGGTATCTGGGAGAAGGTTTACCATGCTGTTATTGGGTGCTCAGTAATCACAGCTCTGCTCGAGTAGGGTATCGAACTCTTGGCCAAATATCCCCTCTCTCTCCTGTGGAATAGAAATTCTTGTTCAAACTTGAATTTTTCAGTCCACAAATATACACTCTTTCTGGTTGCCGTGTAGTCACTAACTCATGTTTCGAAGACAATGGTTACATCGTAATTCCTATATATTTTTTTGAACTATCAGCATGACAGACGTACAACGCAAAAACAATTGCAATAGTTGCCTAAAAAACCGTTATGTATATTTTTTTTTGGGGGGGGGGGGGGTGTGATGACAATAAAATTTGTGATTCCTGCTTTGTAGTTCCCCAAAAATATCTTCGACGTTTTGCAAGGAGTTAAACATGCGTAACAATTGTAACCTATGATGACATGGAAGTCATCTGGCGAAATTGAGAAAAGGCTAAATGTGGCTTAACAAAAATGGCTGAGATGGATATTAGGAGTCAGTTAAACAGATCGGGTCTCAAACAAGGAAATCATATACCAAACTGGGAGTCGAACACTTAGTGAGGTTGTGACAGAGCGTCGCATGAGGTTTGCGGAACATGTTCTCCGACAAAATGAACTACGCATACCAAGAGTTGCGATGACATGGAGGCATATACGAGGGAAGCGCAAACAGGGACGTCCTCGTATGACCTGGCGCCACACTTTCATTGAGGACCTCAGAACAGTGGACACCAGGTGGGAGGAGGCTTTAGACATTGCCAGTGACAGATCCTTGTGGAGACAGCTTGCCGCCCAATGCGCCGAACGGCATGGGAGGACCACAGCCCTAAGTAAGCAACATATGGTTGGCCTCATTGTCCTATTTTATATTGTAGCCAATATTAAAAATAAACTTTTGTTCTTCATTTGCTAAAATTCAAAATTTCAACTTCATACCAAAGTATGTATAATTTATCTAACACCATGAAGTACAAAATAAATAAATATATATATATATATATATATATATATATATATATATATATTTATAGGTTCTGTACTTTTATTATATTCTAATATTATATTACTATACTTTATGTTCCCAATCCCAATTGGATAAGATTAAATCTAGCCCTTCATAGTCACAGGTTAAACACCAACTCACAAATCAATGAAGCATAAAAAGAGCAATGATCTCCCTTGGGTCTTATCGCGTCATTTATAATTAAACTTTTTTTTCTTTGCTAGCGCTCGGAGTGAGACGATTAAATTCTTTACAAGAACAGAAGTCACAATCGTCTTTGACGTCACATGATGTATTTACAGACGCGCTCTTTACAGCCAGGCGGTCATGAATAATTCTACATTTATAGCGCGTTGTGCAACATGGGCAATGTATGCATACTAGGGACTATTTATAAATATCGCTTCTATTTTTAAGATGGGAAAACTACATGTCATTCTAGAACATCGCTAATGAAATAAGCGGCCTGCGTTTGTCAAGACAATTAGTTTGCAAACATTATTACTTTTGAGGAGAGTCCTTTCTATTATTGAAAAGTTAGGCGCTAATTGGCTATACGACAGCTATACATAGTCAGATCTAACTAGCTGTTATAAGGTGAATAAGTCTTCAATTATTTACTTTACAGTATACGTCTAGTTAAAGGGAAAGAGCCACTTCAGACCTTACGATCTATGGGGGAGAAATGGTATAATGCTTATTTTGATTCTTTGGCCAACTTTTAATGAGGGTGCCATGTCGCCAGCACAACGACTAACCGCCTTTACTTCCCCGACGTATGTTAGGTAGACATTAGAGTCGAATGGAGTTCCGAAATTCTAAATCTTTATCGTGATTCGAACTTGAGAGCTTTGGCTTGGAAGTTCAGTGCTTATTAGGCCAACCATTCATCAGAAACATTCTATACCTAATGTAACTTTAAACTCAACAATCTCATTCATGTTTACAGAACGAATTGGATTTCAGAGCAGACGTCAAGTAAATTGTCGACAAATTGTACATCCCTTGCACTGCTTGGTAAAATACATTCTGTGTCTCGAGAGCAAATGACTCCATTTAATTAATACATGGCATTGATACGTGACAATACTCGATCTAATTTCACAACAAATAATATATATATAACTTGTCACTTCTAGTTACATCTCCAAACTAAATAAAATAAACCCCGCTCTATTCCAAATCATTTCCTTAACTCCTCCCAAAGGCTTGCTTTAACCAATCCGATCATTCCCCGCTAGATGTCACCATCACCGGGTGTGTGACGACATGGGTTTCTCCAGCTCGTGGGTTTTTCCAGCGCTTGAAATAAATCCTAAGTTTATTTACCCTAGATTGGGTTTATTTAAACTGACACGTGACACACACACACACGTATATATATATATATATTAAACATAGGATTATGGCTTACTGGGTGATAAGGGTTAGGATTTGGAAAAAAATCACACCCACGTTAAAATTTCTGGATCCGCGTGCAACATCCTCAACAACTTCCACGTAAATATCAACATTATCAACAACAACATCAACAACAACAACAACTTTAACAATAACATCAACAACAACTTTCACTACAGCATAATTAAAAACTTCAACATCAATATTATCCACAACATCCGCACAAAAAATTCTACAACCACATGTACAAAAAGAAAACAACAATGAATCTCTTAACATTTCTTTAAACGTGAACATCTCCCAATCCTCAATCAAATCAACAACTAAACGCAATGGCATGAACAAAATAACGTCATGCAATTTTGACAACAACAGTAAACTCTAAACCAGTCAATAACAACAAACAATAACTACATGTTACTGCAAGGTCTGTTTAAATCCATTCCAAAGAGAGTGCTCGATGAGTACTCCTCTCAATTCAAATCGTTATTACTACAGACCTGCACGGCCATCCTTGTTTCTTTGTTACTCTAAGCCGAAATCGATGCTAATCTCCAGGTAATTGCATTATCATACAGTGGTGCCGTCATGGAACAGTTTAGGCGGGAAGTGTGGGCGTACAGCAGACGTGGTACAGAGAAACTGAAACTAGCATCAAGTGGCTATGGATCGGTCCAGGATTAGATACGTGTGATGTTACATTTGTTTTTCTTTTCACTTCACATTAGTGGTCTCACGCTCTTTCTATTGAGAGATGTGTTTGTGTGTACAAACACTAGCAGATACCCGTGCTTCGCTACGTTGGGAAAAAGTGGATATAGATAATTTTATCACACACTTAATAGTTTTCTATTTCATTTTTCTTGATTTTAACAAAAAAAAAAACCCATTTATTCTGCACCCTCCAAGACAAAGATTTACATTACTGTTCTCCGTCTCCAGATTAAAGCCGTTGAATTCTAGTTGTCAAATAGTGGTATTGACTTGTCAGCTTAAACACACACACACATTCTCTCGATCATCAGAACAAGCCTTTAATACGAAATGCATGTTACAAAAATGTTTTAAATGTTACAAAAATTTTACAAATTTATAAAATGCTTCCAAATGTTAGTAAAATGTTTCCGAATGTTACTAAAATATTGTCAAATGTTACTAAAATGCTTTCAAATGTTACTAAAATGTTTCATAATGTTACTAAAATGCTTCCCAATGTTACTAAAATGTTTCATAATGTTACTAAAATGCTTCCAAATGTTACTAAAATGTTCTAAGTGCTACCAATCAAAATATTTTTGAGAGTGCAGTGCACGATGTAAGTACGTAGACACAGATGTGACCTATATATTTTGCCAGAAACGACACAGACAGTTATTAATGCTCCACGATGTCATTTTTTACCAAAGTAAATTTTTTCTACATTATGTTTCAATCTATTTCATAAATTACACTGTGAAATATAAAACACTATTGCCAAAACTGATTATTTACAGAAGATCATACATCAATGGGTTGAGGGATATGCACTGCCCTTTCTGTGGCTCCTTATGTGATTGGTGAGGCCTCTATGAGCCCGGAGAGTTCGTCTGCACATTTAGAAAACGATTCCATCTGTAACTCGTGTGGTGTGTTGTCTCTTTCTGATCTTAGTCTGTTTAACCGTTGGGGCACCACTTAGGATCTGTCCAACGTACCTTCATCTAGCACTTAGTCTGTTGAACCGTTGGGGCACCACATAGGATCTGTCGAACGTCATGGCAAAAGACAGAGAGGAATTGAGCAAGACGGTTGATCCAAGTACAACTTTCTATAAAAACTGTTCATGTGATTGTCTTAAGAGATCACAAACATTTCAATTAACAATTTCTTTCCCAATACCAACTGACCTCGCAGTAACGTCACAACTAAAAGTTCTGTTTTCCATTCCTAATGTCCTTTCAGCGAATTAAAAACTAATAATATTTATTTACCCATCGCCTAATAACCTACTGGAGGTCAGTACCATGCCGTGATGTGCAGGCCGTGGCACGATGAGTCGTGTTGTCACTCAGGTTTGACAACAATGACCAGATGATCGAAAGATAACACACCTTTTTATGATCTTGTCCAAGGTAAACACTGAGAGCATCGATTTAGACCCCCCCACTTCTCTTTTCAAGACCCACGGGTAGAAACTTATCGATGCATGAAGGCATTATTAAAAGCAAGCTCCAGAATTGTCGCAATTATTGCAGTCCCTTGAGCTTTCCCATAACTAAACTTTAATCAAGTAGGCGGACCGTTTTATCATTATTCATCTCAGAGTGAACTTCACCCTTGAACTTGATCCCTGAACTTCACTCCTGAACTTAACTGTTATGTTACGTTTGTAGTTTGATTTTGTTATAAATTTGTCATTTCAGAAAAAAAAAAAAGAAAACTCACCTTTCAGGTCAGATGATGTAAATGCGATCTGTAAACTACAATTAACGAGGCTGTCATGTGGCCAGCACAACGACCTTTACTTTTCAGGTCAGGTACCATTACAGCTTAGTGGACTCAGAGGCAACTTAAAGCACAGGAAATTAACCGGCTTCACCAGGATTCGACGTGGTGCGATGGCTGAGTGATTAGATGATTGGCTTCGAACCTGGGGTCCTGGGTTCGACGGTGAATATTTAGAATTTCGGGACTTAAGTCCCTAAGTGTACCGAACTCTAATGTGTAATTTGTCATTTAGTTGGAGAAAGTAAAGTCAGTTGGTAGTTGTGCTGGCCACGTAACACCCTGCTCTTTAATCGTTTTTCAAGAAATAGATGACCTTAACATTATCTGCCCTATAGATTGCAGGTTTGGAAGGGGAACTTTACTTTTACCAGTATTCGAACCCGGGATCCCTCGGTTTGAAAGCCAAGCACTGTACCACTCAGCCATTGCGTTTGTTAGAAAATTAGAAATATCTTGTTCAAAATTGGTGATAAAGTAAAAGATAGATATTGAACGGTGTGCCGGTGCGCACTACCAGTTTCTGCTCGGGCACAGGGTTACAGCAATATTACAGATAGGAATGGAGAAAGACTGTCAACATATCTTGTGTGGTGACCCAGCGGTACAACAGACTAAGGGATAGGTAAAGGTGAAGGTGTGTTTTTCTTTGTCTGCCTTATAACTATTTTGTAATGTTTGATGTAAATATTTTGTGATTGAGTTTCAGGTTGATCTAGGAGTTTCTCTCAAGACAGTTACGTGGAAACATAAGCTCAAAATCGGCCCCCGAAGTGGTCCACCCAATCAGGTAAAAAGGTGGGTTTCAATATTTTCAGAAAGAATATCAGATTAAAATTCTATCAAAGGCAAACAGAGAAGAATGGAGAAAGAAGGTTGTCAGATCTTTCGTAGTGCCCCAACCGTTTTGGCAGACCACGTGAATGTGTGGTTAGATATCAAAATGGCCAAACTGATGTCTTTTAAACATTTATCTAATTGTTTTGTTAAGGGTCAATCTCTTATTCAAAGCCACAAGAAAAAACAAAAAAACATTTCCTTGAAAAAATTTTTTTTTTTTTTTTTTTTTAAATCCTTTAGTTACTTTCCATATATAAGTGTACCGTTGCAATGTAAGCAACGAAAAACTAATTAACTTGTTTTAAATTATTTTCCACTTATTAAAATATTAAATAGATTCTCTTTTATTTAATAATTTAATTTAATTTAATATAGTAGTTGGTGTGACAGAATTTACTTAACTTTACAAAAAATCTGAAACCGTTTGCATAAATGCGTTAAAAATATGATATACCGTTCCGTCCCTTACTAAAAAACCTCCAGTGTTTGTTACTATTAATAGTAAATAGTTGTACAAATGGTGTATTTTTTATGAATAATTGCTTGCTCATTTGAATTAAAAAAATAGATTTTTTGCTTTCAGAAAAGAAACAGGTAACCTTTACATCAGTTCTCTGAATTTCCTTATTTTTTTTAAAGTGCTATTATCCTTGAAGTCATTTAAAAAGTGACCTATAGTCATTGGTTGATGACTTAATATGTGACCTAAAGTCATTGGTAGAAGACAATATGTGATATAAAGTCATATGTAGATGCATGTCTTAAGTCTATGAAGCATTTTCAAAAAAAAAAATAAAGATGACAGAATGAAAGTAAATAATTGTTCAAAGTGTCTCATTTTTTTTCTTCCAGTAAAAGCAGTTGAAAATTGTCTATTCTGTCCTTGGGACTCCCCGATGTATATGATTTTAACTTCCTAAACTATTGATCTAGTTGCTATTAGAACATCCCGGAAACAGGAAGAAGGACAAACACAGCATTCAATCCAATGTCCATCTAAATCAGTCCACACAGTGACCATTCCCTTAAGAACATGGCCACATCGACCCACGATGCTCATCAATGCCCGGGTCACATCTGCCTGGAAGATTTTCAGTTATTTAATTGTTCATTTTATATTTCTCACGTGTGCACCTCCAAATGAAATGGCAGAAATACCAAACATTACAATGTGGTTTAATTAAGTCTAGGCTATCAGTAATGAAATACTGTTTAAATAATTGAATTGCGGAAATCTACAAGGAATACATGTCTGGGGATTATTTCGAAGACTATTTCAGCGCATTAAAAAAACAAGAATATTGCTGTAACCCTGTGCCCAAGCAGAAACTGGTAGTGCGCACCGGCACACCGTTCAATACGAGCAGTAGAAGACATTTTGATTCTAGAGAAACAACTGTTTGGGTCCGGCTGATGTGATCTATAAGTTATGGGAGTCTGAGCTGTCTAAGAGCCGTGCCAGTGAACTGTATTGTGGACCTGGAGCGACTCTGGGAAGTGTGTTGATGTTCTGTACTAATGTTTAGGTAGAAAATGAGTTGTAGAAATTAAGACTTCTTGTGATTTAATAAATGAAGTCCATGTCTCACTGTGTATTCCATATCTGTAAATAAATACATCGCCTCCCTTTCGTTGAGTGCTTGCCCTTGACTAAAATATTGAACTAAGTTTTCATTGAACATTGTTGTTTTATTCTTTTTTTCTTTCTATAATCTCTTCAAGCGTATTAGCAAGTAGCTAGCAAGACCAAACAGTAACATTGAGGCATCAACTAAAAGAACTAGTGGAGGCCAATCTATAAAGAGCAAACTTTCTGCAAAGCTTTTATCAACTCACTCTGTGTGTGTTTCTGTCTGTCTCGCCCAATAGTTTATACACTTTTTTACTGCGACACCCAATCTCGGATCAAGCTGAAATTTTGCACAATAATTTTTTTTAAAATTAACTATTGGTAATAAATTACTTTGATTTGTATCTCAAACAAGGGAAAGAAATAATAATTGACTGATCTGGTGGTATAAGCGTAATAAGTCCCCTTTATATTAGGCTTAGTGAACACAAACATGAACTAGAAACAACAGATAACGATACAATCTACCATGTTCACAGACTCTTCACTAGCGGAGTAGTTACCGCGTTGGCTTGAGAGTTCGAATTCCAAGAGTTCCCCTTTTAAAAAAAATAATTAAAAAGCGATCACCCAGATACTCCGTTCTTTCTTCCCCTTTCCAACTGGTTCAGACAAGTAATAGGATCATAGCGTATTGAGAACGCTAAAAGCATGAAATTGGTAAACAAAAAAAAATTCTAATTACACATATTTATTACTGTTAGTCTAGATCTATTACAAATTTAATTACATGACTGATCCAGACTACTTGGTAAACATTAACATAAGCTTTGGTTGTTTTGTTTTTTTAAAAATAATATTTGTACTTTGCTTGTTGGTGTATACTGTGTACAGAATACTGAAGTAGTGATAAACTCTAGACATTTTTAAACAATGTCATTTTTTTGTGCTTTTTTTCGGCATTGTAGAACCATATACAATTATTTAAACGTATTGTCAATAAATTTTAATACGAAAATCTCAAGACAAATTTTTTCTCTTTTTTTTCTAACTAAACAACAGCAAGAGAAACACTTTAAGCGTGGGATTGTAAATAGAACGGCCAAAAATTATCCATGTGATTGTTTAAATGAAATGCTGGTTGGTTTTTTTTTTATCTTGAGATATTGTTACTGTCAATATTGACTCTTGGTCCGCCTTCTCTTAGCTATGTGTTGATTGTCTTTTCTATTTCTGATCGCAGTCAACTCTGCAGATTGATTTACTCCAACTCAAACCTTCTAATGGTTTCAATGATATTTAATTAGTTGGAAAGTGCAAGGAAATTGTTGATATCTGCATTCACGTCTTTAAAAGCTGTTGGCAGAGTTAGAGCAACCTGTGTTCAACATGGTTAACATTACAAACGAACTAAAATATTCATTCAAGTCAAAACCAAGAAAACATTGAACACACTCTACATATCAAACAATAAAAGCTTATTTGAAAGGGTGGGCGCCAGAGAAAATATACACATAAAACTTGAAACAAATGGACAGATTTATATTTTTTTTGAAAACGAAATATCTAGTAGTGAAAATGGAAGAGAAATTCTAAATCCCAATATATTTAGGCCTAACTATTTTATGTAGAAGCTCCAAGCTACAGGCTAACTTCCAGTTTACCCTTCTCTTGCGACAACCTTACATGCGCACCAAGTGACATACTTGTAAGAGTGTAAAAGCAGTCGTAATTACTTAGTTAAGAGTGTTTCATTGTCGTTTTCTATGACCCTTGTATGCTAACATGTATTTGTAAATTCTTATTACACAATGGAAAAAAAAAATTAATAAAAAAAAAATTAGTTTGTGGTTTCACGCAAATTTGTAGGCGGTCCCTGTGGGTAAGGTATTTGGTAAGCAATTCATATCGTAATGTAGTTTCGATATTTTTGTAACTTGAAGGCGAAATTAAAATAACTGTATTATGATACCTTATTCTGTTTCTGGCATATATATTTCGAATGTGGCCTATTAATGTAGAAATTGCTGTTATAAAGAATGAATCAAAACTTTTGTTTCTTAGGGAGTTAAAGGATCACAATTGCACGTGTCTCTTAAAATAGAATGAACAGACAAGAACTCTGATGATAATAATACAAGATATTGAAATCGATCTCGACCTACTCCTCTTGTCCTAGTAACCGACTAAAAAATGAAAAAAACAACAACTAGCAATTTAAATCGCGTCATTCAAAGTAATATTCACCAAAAAAAATATTTGAAATAACTTTATTCTAACACACACACACATTGCTGAAAGTCCAATCCAGAACTATGGCACTACTAACAAAACATTCCGGCCAGACTGATATCCACAGTTGGATTTTATTTCTTTGAAGCTTACATATAGACTATAAGTTATACTTGTGTTTAGGTATCATACACACCAGCTTATCTTCTTAATAAAAGCTTGTGTTTAAGTATCATACACACCAGCTTATCTTCTTACTGTAGGCTTGTGTTTAGTATCACTCAGCTGCTATTCTTCTTACTATAGGCTTAAATTTAGGTATCATACCACCAGCTTATCTTCTTGCTGTAGGCCTGTGTTTAGGTATCATACACACCAGCTTATCTTTTTACAATGATAGTTTTAAAAGGACTTCTAAAAAGTAGACCTATAGTCATTTTAAAAATAGCATTGTAGTTTTTTTTTTTAAAGTAACGGTCAATTTTTGTTAAAACACTTCACGGCCAGATTTATCTTTCTAATTACAAAGGCCGAAATCATTCACACATCTAATAATAGAGTGTTCCAAAAAAAAAACAATTTCTTTCTAGCTTTGTTGCCAACCTTCGGGAATAGTTAGCCGGGAAAAAAATATGCCAACTTTTCTCCTGATTTGGAAAAATCTTCGGGGAAGCATCTGCAATGAAGTGGCAATTTAAACTTAATTTAAATGCATTTAATGTGAATAAGAGAAATATCTAATTGATTCCAATGGAGTTTGAATTCAAAAAAGAATATTTGGAATGGTTACGATTCAAAACAAACGAAAAGTGCTATGTCTCAATTTTATTAAAGATTTAACTATATATGATGTAGCCTAGATAAACTTAATAAAATGTGTTTTTAGTATTTAAAAAATGAAGTGATTGTTAATGAGGTAAGTAAAGCATTTGTGTGTATGTATACTAATGAGTCTTTAATGTAACTGCTTTATTTACATCAATTATATATCATATATATTCGTTTAAAGGTCTACGAGATCTATTTCTAATCTGATCGTTTGTCTGTCTGTTTTGATCAGAAAAACTTAATTTAAATTCTGATTTCATCCTATTTTGTACCGTGCTAAAAAGTGTGCAAGGGTTACTTTTACTTCTTAATAGCAAACATTATTCTTTTTAATTAGGTATTAAATTGACGACACATAATTAAAAACACCAAAACCTCAACATTCCTTTATTATTCCATCCATTAACGCCCTCAAATAAACCTTTACTTTCGGAAGCTACGAACAAATATTAATATTTTAAAGTCAATAAAATTAGGCTTTATAATCCCCGTTTCCTGCTTTCTTTAATCTTGTCTATGAGATTTCAATCGTGACAAATTTATCTCAAGAGATTTATAGCTTTATAAATGTAATTCAAAATTCTTGTAGAAATAATACAATTTCAAGGTTTTATTTTTCTTTTCAAATACAATTTTCTGAAACTTATGCCTTAACAAATACGTATCTTGTTTGAAATAATCAGATTGTTGACCTTGTACCTATACTGTTTTTTTATAATATTTTTGCATTGGTTTATCTTCTCAAATCATTAAGATACATTAATATAGTGTCGTAACTTTGTATTGCTTTCTCGTAACTTATCTGAAAGATTCAACCAAGTTGGTTCTGTGACATGGCGGTTCTCACATGGCCTGCAAATAAAGTTACAAATCCTTAGGAGACACTGGGCCTATTCTTAACTCTTTGGATGCCTAAATTACCGTTCATCCAGTTCAGAATGAGGAAATTCAAGCCTTTGTGCTTGAAGTATAACAGTCGTGAGTGTGTGTGTGACTGATGCAATTACCATGCAATACATGAACTATGACTACGACGCTATAATTAGAGAACGGATGGAGTGTACGTGTGCTTACAAAGATAGGGATGGTTGACGAAAGAGGAACACGTATTCAATTGAAATGGCGAGCATTCGGTGAGTTGAGTGAAATTCGAGAAAATTCTTTGACATCTTAGATTTGAATTATGCATATTACTAAACTTATATTGAAAACCAAAAATATAGTTACAAATAAAAACTGTTAAAAGAATCATTTTGAACTTGTATGCGGATCCATATGCAAAGTTAATACGTATATGTCAACAAGATCTGTCTCTAAAAAATACTGAATGTTACATGGCAAGACAAAATACCTGATTCTGAAGTCCTTCAAAGAGCGTGCCTGCAAAGCATCCACACAATCCTGATGCAGTCCAAGCATCCTATTGGAAGACCGCCGCATCCCTAAACGACTATTATGTGGCTAATTAAGGAAAGGAAAGCGCTCACATGGTGGACAAAGAAAACGCTTTAGGGACACCTTCAATGTTTCTCTGAACGTCTTCAGCACTGACCCAGCCACCTTGGAGACTGAAGCACATGATAGAGCATCATGGCGTCGCTCTGTGAAAACTGTCGCTCAAATTAATGTCAGAGGACAAGAGAACAGCGATTGCAAAAGAGAAACGTCATAGAAAAAAAAAGCAATGCCAATAACACTAGCTCTAGCTGGAATAACCTGCCCAATATGTACCCGAGCATTCCAGACTCACATAGGTCTCACCAGCCACACAAGGAGGCTCAAAAGCCCGGTACAAAGCCTTCAACCTCCTGGAGGATAAAAAGGATTATCATCGAACCACGATTGAAATTGTTGTCAATGTGTCCACAAGGGTAAAATGGATTAGCTTATCTTTCTGGAACTAGATTAAAAATCCCCCACAAAGAATCAACAACTTAGATCTACAAATACTTGTAAAAGTGCACATTTCTTATTCTACATGCGAGAACAAATTCGTATGAGTACTACTTCTTCCCTGACACTAGAGCATGAAAAGTGTTGCCTGAATCAGACACAAAAACAGATGATTTAGCAGAATATCTAATTAACATGCACGACACATGGATACGCGTAGGGTGTAAGTAACCGCACACTGGCCTATGCAGTTTTTAAAGACATCAGCTGCTTTAAGGACAAGAAGATAACAAAACTACTGAACCAGCATCGAGTCGAGTTTTAATTGTTTATAAGCTCAAGAAATGACGATTATTAAGACCTGGACCAATCGTCCAGCTGTACGCGGTGGATAAAATTGGGCAGGTTTCGAAATCAAGAATATCGTGGCTACAATCCATTGTGTATTCCACAAGACCACTTCATAATGGCGAGGCGTTCCACAGACATGTATAGACCTAAAGCTTTCTTTGAACGTCAGTAACTATTGCTATCCTTTTACCTACTTTCTGTGTTCTTATGAAAATGTCTGATGTGGTGCTGTGACAGAAACGTTTTTTAAACGATAATTAGTCTCACATTTCAAACATGGAAATTTAACACCATGGAACCTGTGCACTTTTAATGAATGAATTTCATTTCCATTTTGTTGGCCAAGAAGAGTTGCAGTGGATGATCTCACGTGTTCTAACAAACTCGTTTTTAAGACAAATGAAAATAGAGTCACGTGGTCACGTGTTCGCGCATGAATCTGGTATAAATAAAGTTTGAAAAATATTTAAATCTTTTTACTTAGTTTTACAGTTGTCCAATGTAATGATATCAAAGTCAACTCGCGGTATAAGAAATACAAATAGAAAAACCGACAGATCTAGTTTCATTGTTTGAATGAAATAATAAATAAGGCAGTGCACTTGGTTAAAATTAAATATCTATAAACCAAGCTTGATAGAAAATTATTACAGATGTGCTTATACTGTTATAAATCTGGTGGTGGCACAAAGAGGGGTAGTGGTGTGTGTGTGGTCAGCCGACGCAAATCGCCCCAGGCCAGCGCTAGACGAGCGGTCAACCGTGACGAGTTACGACGGTCAGCCGAGTCAAGTGTCAACAGGACGGTTCGGGAAGGATCGCCGTCGTGAACTGAGCTCAGGTGCGTCACGAGGGATGCTGTCATGTGACGAAGCTAGAAACGTCCAGCGACGTACTGTCCGGTTCTAGAAGGTCAGCAGGGACCCTATATAAAGAGCGGAGGGGCCGCAGTCAAGAAGGTTCACGAGAGGAGGTTAACGACAGGGGTTCAGAACACGGTCGACTACAGCACAGTTCAATGGTGTGGTTCTGTACGGAGCACTACGACGGTTCAGTGCGGAGTACTGTCAAGTACAGTTGAGACGAACGGCGTCTTGATCTTGGTCTGCGACACAACGAGCCTAGTGTGCGAAGTCAGTCCTGAACTGTTGAACCCAGTGCAAGCCGGAACGAGACGGACAGGCCAGTGCAAGAGTTGATACGGCGGTACAGTGTTATCGGAAAAATATTTGTACAGTCTTGTTACGTGCTGCCAATTGTACAGTATTGGCTGTTATTTATTCAACTATTAAAGTGTTACGTTACTTTGGAGCCCTGAGTTGTCAAGTTCTTTAAGTTGGTGGTGTATGGTGCAGTTTGCAGAGAGCCTGGATAGTGAGATTCGTAACAATACTTTGCATTTTATTTAAATTGCATGTCAATCACTATGACATACACTTTTAGTAACCTATTGAAGAGACTAAGTATTTCATCTCGGTTCAAGAACAGAAATACTAAAAAGTTCTTTCTGATAAGTTTATGAGTAAATGAAATGAAATGAAATCGGAATTTAGTGACTGATTTTTTGCTTTGATTTTGTTTATTTTAGTTGAGATTTTAATTCTAAACTATCACTTGCCCTAGCACAGCAAAAGAGGTTTTGAGTTTAAAACCCCCCTACCAGGGGGGTTCGCAATTTAAAAACCCCTACGAAGGGGGTTCGAGTTTAAAACCCCCCTACCAGGGGGGTTCGCAGTTCAATTCCCCTCTTCCATAACACAAAACAAAAAAAAATGCAAACTACAAACCCCCAAAATTTCCCGAGCACAGTTTAGATTTTGATTTTTAAACCCCTTCTAAAATTTCCAATAAACCCCCTCTTCAATAAAAAAAAAGAAAATTACACACTCAAAATTCTATGAGCGTAGCCCAAGTTAACCCCCACCCCCTGTTCAGTAGGGTTTGAAGCTAAAAAAATACCTCTTCAATACCCAGTATAAAAAAACAAATTTTTCACTCAAAATGTTATGAGCGTAGCTAAATGGGTTTTGACTCAGTTTTGAATTTAAACCTCCCTTTAGTGGCGTTTGAAGGTAGAAAAATACCTCTTTAATATTAAAAAGAAAGCAAATTATACACTCAACATGTTATGAGTGTTTTCAAAGGGGGGTTGATTTAAAACTCCCCTCCAGTGGAGTTTGAAGCTAAAAAATACCTCTTCAATATAAAAAAAAAGAAAATTACAAACTCAGAAATCTATGAGCGTAGTCAAAGTTGTTTTGAGTTTAAACCCCCAGCAAGAGGGGTTTGAAGCTAAAAAATACATCTTCAATGTAAGAAAAAAGCAAATTACGCACTCAAAATGCTATGTGCGTTGCCAAAAGGAGTTTTGAGTTTAAACCCCCATTAAGAGTGGTTTGATGCTAAAAAATACCTCTTCAATATAAAAAAAAGCAAATTACACACTAAAATTATTTGAGCGTAGCCAAGACAATTGGGGGTTTTGAGTTTAAATCCCTCTCCTACAGATGGCTTTTTTAAAAGTTTAAAATTTAAAACCCCTCCAGATGGTTTTGAGTTTAAAATCCCCCTACAGACCGTTTTGAGGTGGGAAACCTCTATCTTCAATATTATTCTAAAACAAACTACAGTTACTAAATTCTATGACCGTGGCTAAATGGGGTTTTGAATTAAAAAAAAACAACATTACTCCAGAGATTTTTTAGTTTAAAGCCCCCAACAGATGATTTTGACGATAAAACTTCCCTTTTCGATAAAAAATCCAAAGCAAACTACAGTAACTTAATTTCAAGAGGGTACTCAAGAGAGGTTACAGATTTTTACCAGTGGCGGGACTCAATTAATAAAGTGCAGTGAATAGTCATCTACCGAAATTGAAAAACACTAAATGTGGCTCAACAAAGATGGCTAAGACAGATTTTAAGAGTCAGTTATAGAGATCGGGTCTAAATCAAGTCGACCCCTTAGTAAGATTGTGACAGAGCGTCGCATGAGGTTTGCCGGACATGTTCTCTGACAAAATGAATTAGGCATAAGAAGAGTTGCGACGATATCCTAGTACAACTTGGTGCCACACATTCATGGAGGTCCTCAGAGTAGGTGGTAAGAGGCTTCAGACATTACCAGTGACAGATTTTTGTAGAAACAGCTTGACGGCAAATGCGCCGAACGGCTCGGGAGGGTCTAAGTCAGTAAGAGAAGAACATTAGGTTTTTGAAATAAGACTTTTTAATAGCAGGAAAATGCACTGTAGATACCTCAGAATATGCATTTTGTTGGCTTTCAATATCAGAAATAGTGCTTGGCGGCGGGGCTTAGCCCCGCGCTGGGAGAGACCCCCTTGCTAGCAATGGCGGGGAGTCTACAATTTTCCCACTAACTCCAGGAAGAACCTATTCTAGGGCATAATAAGCGAATGATGGGTCAGAATGTATTAAAGATTATATACACGCACACATACATACATATAAATATATTTTTTTCGCGGGGGGGGGGGGAGGAGGGACGGAAGGGGGGCCCCCTCCAACACCCCCCTCCCGAAAAAAAATCCTGGCCTCGCCCATGTAGTAAAGAGTTCAGCTTAAAGCTAAGCTACGAACTAAATTAGGAATTGAACTAGAAGTTTTAACTAGGAAGTAAATTAACAGTTGAACTAAGGATGATGCAACAATAAGGGTTAATGTTAAATGCATAAACAATTCAATAGAGCTCATCGTCTTTACTTGAAGTAACAAAAATAGTTTCTTGTCAGAAAGTGAGATTTTAAAACGTAAAATAATCTGCTTTGAGGTTTTGTTTGGACAACTTAATTCTGTGTTGACTTAACCGAGACAACGAAAAAAAAAATATTTGTGTCTGTTTTGTTGTCAATGTGTTTGTTTTGTTGTCAATGTGTTTGTTTTGTTGTCAATGTGTTAGTTTTGTTGTCAATGTGTTTGTTTTGTTGTCAATGTGTTTGTTTTGTTGTCAATGTTTTAGTTTTTTTGTCAATGTGTTTGTTTTGTTGTCAATGTGTTTGTTTTGTTGTCAATGTGTTTGTTTTGTTGTCAATGTGTTTATTTTGTTGTCTTTGTGTTTGTTTTGTTCTTTTGATTTAGACCTCGATTTCAATAGACTTTTTAAAATCAAGATACACATTTAAAAAAAATATGATTTCGGTTAAATACAGGTGACCAGATTCTACTAGACTGCATAGAAATGTATTATAGTGTGCAACTATCGCTTCAGTGAATTTCCAATTGCAAGGCTTTCCTGACTGAGGAATATATATATATATATATATATATATATATATATATATATATATTATATATATATATAATTCTCTTCTTCCCTAAACAGGTCAGTCAAGAAGTAAAGGAAAGATCACTCTGCGGATAGTCAACGAGAAAACAAGAGTAGTGTTCATACTACGGATGACTGGCTGCGCGATGGACTGTCGTTTAAATGTATCAAACTCTGCCCTCTCCCATCCCCCTATGTCCAGCGGGAGGTTTGGACTAGGAACTAATCTAAGCAATCTACTATGTAGATTTGTAAATAGCAGGGCCTGACTTACCCATTGTCTGGACCTATGCGAAACGGATTTCCCTATAAAAGTGCGGGTCCTATGAAAGTGCGGGGCCCTCTGCGGACGCATAGGTTGCAGGCGCCTAAGGTCGGCCCTGCAAAATAGCGGCGTATGCTACGCCGCCGGTCGACTAGTTTAATTAACTAATGTTCAGGAACATTTTGCGCATCGTCTTCTAAGTCAAGATCTAAATGCTTATCATTATATCCTGGATCTCTACATTCGCTTGTCCAAGATTCTTTCTCGGGGAAAAGTTGGGGGGGGGGGGGGGGGGTAAAAAGATGTTCCATTGTTGTTGTTGTTTTTCAACTAACATTTACTAATTTGTATAAGCAAAACTATAAGGAGGTATTGTCTTTCAAAATAAAAGTATTTTTAATGTTTTCTTTCTGTTGATTATGATAACGTACTCATGGCCACATTTTTACATGCTTGCGAGTCTTGGACTGCAGAGGTAGAGAGGGAGATCCTAGCAATGGAATTGAGATGCTACAGAAGGATCCTAGGCTTCACTTTCAAAGAAGTGGTCACAAACCAAGAGATTAGAGACAGGGTTACTGAAGCGATCGGACCCCATGATGACTTGCTAACTATTGTAATGAAACGCAAGCTTAAAATATAAGACCATATTACAAGATCCACGGGGCTCGCAAAGACCTTCCTACAGGGAACAGTACCAGGAAAAAGAAGAAGAGGCAGACAGGAAAACGATGGGAGGACAACATAAAAGAATGGACGGGCCTACCATTGAAAGAGGTTTTAAACAAGGCAAAAGACATGGAGAAATGGAGAAAGACGGTCGACAAGTCTTGCGTGGTGCCCCAGCGGTCCAACAGACTTAAGGATAGGTAAAGGTAAAGACGTACTCATATTTTATAGTCAAGACCTGAGGCTTACGAGTTACGACAGAAGCTAAGGACGCACTCCTAGAATCGTGGGATCTTTTGGCCAACGGTTCAGTCATTACAATACATCAAAATCTGGGTGGGTGAACACTGATCTCAAAAAACGGTTCTTATAATTTTCCTAGAAATTTGACAGTATATCTTTGAGAAAAGAAATACTAGCTCGTTGGCCGCTCTGGGAAAACTCGTTTGACTGTTATAATTATTTAAATGTAAAAATGGAGATAAATTTAAATTTGGCTAGAGAAAATATTTTCTTAAATGGAGAATGTGTTTGTGTGTGGTTTCGCATTCCTTGAAGAGCTTAATAAATTAATGTCCAGTATAGTCTTCTAAGCCTAAATATAAATGCTTTAATTGGAATATAAAAATATAATAAATCTATACATTCGCTTAACCAGGATTCTTTCTTTGGCTGGGGGGAGGGAGAGAAATGGGGCGGAGATTTAAAAAATTATTATGTTTTTTAAATCTAACATACATTCATAAGTTATTAAGGGAAAAGCAATCGCAAACTAAGTTGTAGAAAGGAGGGATTGTCTTTCTTTACAAATATTTTCTTACGTTTTTCCTTGTTAAGACTAACTTCTAGGAGCGTGCGACCAACGTGTGATCTACGTGCGACCAACGTGTGACCTACGTGCAACCAACGTGTGACCTGCGTGCGACCAACGTGTGGCCAACACTCGACCAACGTGTGACCTACGTGCGACCAACGTGTGACCTACGTGCGACCAACGGTTTTATTTGTATGACTTGCGTTAACTGTTGTAATCTTGTAAACCAATACAATAAAAGTAGTCACACTTGTTCTTACAACAGACTTCATCTAATAAAAAACTTAACAAATTCATGTTCTGATATAGAGCTTAACAAATTTGTGTGTTAAGATTTATATATGCATTTTAACACTTTACAAAGACATGTGCTTATTGCAAATACATACGCTAATATATCGCTGTAAATATCAATGTGCCAATATCATATTTTACAAATGCTTTATGCTAATAGAATACTTAGAAATAGACAGAAAAGTGATTGTCGTAAATATCATACAAAACTACTATGCGAGATGAATAAGTGAAATTGATTTACAACTAATAGCTCTAAGTAGAGATATTTTTAGTATGATAGAAATATATATAATCGTGAATAAGCGATCTCATTTACGTATATATGCATCCTGGCTACAACCCGTTGTGTATGCCACAAGACCACGTCATAATAGCAAGGCGTTCCACACACATGTTTAGACCCAGAGCTTGCTTTGAACATCAGTAACTATTGCTATCCTATGACAACGATTGTCGCGTCTGACGAAAACAAAATTGAAAAGATGAAATGAGAATATTGTATGTCACAAACAGTAGCTTTAAAGTGGCGATTTTATAAAAATCATTTAACAAGTTGTGATTTTTAAAAAAATATTTTATATTGAGTCTAAAGGCTGTGAATATTGGTTAACAAAAGTCAAATTTTAATAATAAAAAAAAATTCAAGCTATTTTTTAGATTTCTGTGAAAGTTTAGTCTTATAAATAACATAATTTCATTGAGTGTCTGGAGCTACAGCACAACCCGAGACCCTAATAACAAGCGGCAGTTACTAAGATAACACGAGCAATTTTAGGAGGAAGTAAGTCCTCCAGTTAGGTCCTAGTTTCTTTTCTTATGAATGGGGATACTTGTCTTTAGATATACATTTTAATCTTAATAGATGCATTTTAAAAAATCAAAGCATTCGAAAATGGGCAGGGGCCTCTATCCATGGCCTCTACTTACTATTATCCGCCTTTGCTAGTAGTACTATTATATAGGACTTGTAATTCTCTCTTTTTTTTTCTTGTTTACAATGATCTATGCGTAGGGAAAAAATAAGCCTATTAAATAATAATAAAAGGATCAATTTGCTTTCCTAATTAGGTCTTGTTTGGTAGGTTTGAAAACAGTAAAGGCGTTTGTGAACTAGGATTTTCTATAACTAACTTATATTTTCTTAACATCTAAACCTGACAGACATAAGGGCAGACGAACAACCCAAATCAATAGTGGTATTTTTTTATGTAATCTTCTAAAAACAAATAAATATGACCAAACAAGGAAAGTGAACTTATCAATTATTGTCAACATATAAAAAATAAAGAATGAAGTGGACACATTAGACATTTCTCAATGTTTCTGTTCTACTAAAGGTCTAAAGTAAATCTACAATTTTCTGTTTTTTTTGTTTATTTCTGCGTCTGCAAACGTTTTGACCTCTGACTTCCACATTATATTTTCGATTCGTTTGTTTGCGCACTGAAAGTCATTTCCGGTGTATCGTGTGAGTGTGAATGGGCCTCAGCTGTAGTATTGTTAGTAACTGAAGACTAAACACCATCCGTTGCCGTAATTGTAGCCCTTGGTTATGTTGTCATACCAGGTATTAGTTACCATAATAAACCTACCTTTTATTTTGTCTATACACCCACTCCCTCTTTATCCTGACGTCTTCCCCCCCCTCTCTCTCTTAATAATCAATTATTATTATTATATGTTACGTTGAAAGAGTTAGTTTATCGATAACCAGGACATTCCATTTCACTTCTGCTTGACGTAGTGTTTAGAAGAAACACTAAAACGGTGCAATGCTTTTTCATTTTCCCATTTTAAAAAGATTAAGTGCATTAGGAAATAAATACAGCCCCCGACCCCCACACTCGACAGACAATTAGATAGATGGATGGAGAGATAGATAGATAAATACTTCTTCTTCTTATATAATACAGACGTTACTTCAAAAAAGAAGATGATTACGTCCTACGCGTCATGCATTTAGTCATGCATATTAACCAATGACTTAAATTCTGCCAAGTCACTGGTTTTCCTGGCTAGCTCAGGCAACCCATTCCATGCTCTAATAGCACTAGGGAAGAAGGAGTATTTGTACAAATTTGTCCTAGCATATGGGATGAGGAATGTGCTTTTATTTTTGTGTCTTTCTGAGTATTTTATTAAATTTTGTTTTTGTATTTGAAGATTATGGTTCAGTGTTTTATGTATAATTGCTACTTTACTTTTGAGTCTTATGTCTTATTTAACTAAAGGTGTTACTCTAGTCAAGTGTGAGTATTCGTTTGTTATGAATCTCACTGCTCTATTTTGTGTCTGTTCCAGTTTCCTAATGTTTTCTTGAGTTGGGGGGGGGGGGGGGGGTCCCAATCAGAGAATGCAAATTCTATTATTGGCCTAACCAAGGTTAAATAACATTTTAGTTTAATGTTCTTATTTCATTTATAGAAATTTCTTTTAATAAATCCTAATGCTTTGTTTGATTTTTTTGTAGTTTCATCAATATGGGGATTCCATGTCAGTTTTTCATTTATTATAACGCCTAGGTATTTTGCGTTTTTAGTTTGTGTTACTGGTTTACCATGAATAAGATAAGTGGAATTAATTTGTTTTAGCTTTTTTGTTACTCTTAACAACTGTCATTTTTCTGGGTGGAAAAACATGCTCCAATTTGATTCCCATTTCTGTAATTCATCTAATTCTCTTTGTAAAATTTCTGTATCTTGTGTTGTTTTTACTGTTCTATATATTAATATTGTGCAATCATCTGCGAATAATCTGACTTTTGTTCCTGAACTAATGCAATTTGTTAAATCGTTTATGTAAATTAAAAATAGTAGTGGACCTAAGACTGTTCCTTGAGGTACACCTGACTTTACTGTTACTGAATAGATAGACAGATGAATAGATGGATGGATTGATGGATAGATAGATAGATAGTACCATTATCTATTAAGCGTCACCAAACAGCTCTGTGTTCGGTAGGGAATGTCACTATTTTAAGGTGAGCTGCCTTGATGTATCAATTAGCATTCAAATTGTCAGATATATTGTGACCAGTTGGTCACGGATTTCCCATCAAGCACCTCCAATGTACTGGAACAGATTTGTTTGCACGAGATGCAGTGTTTTATGGCAAAGTCAATTATTAGTTGACCTCTCTTGCCGAGTTGCCTCCCTTGTTGGCCAGATCTATATCCCAAGCAAACATTGAGACTTTGAGAATGAGTGATTGTATATATTTGTATTGCCCCCTCACTCTCATGTGTCTGGGTTTCTCCAACTCTCTGGTCGGGGGGAACAATGAACTTTTCTATAAAATTATGGCAGGTCATTTGGTTAGAGTGTGCCGCTAGACAAACAACTAACATGGATCACAAAGTATAATGAGCGTCCATAGATGAAGCTTTCTCTGGCACTGTCAGTGGCGTAGCAGCTATGGTTAAAGAGTTCATGAACACTACTAAGCCCTTTAAAAAAGTTTAATTTTTTTTTTTATAAATTCTGCTACTTGGTTTGTGATTTGTTTGTTGTTTTATAGTCTACCTCTTATACTTCTTTTTTGTTTTTTGTTTAGTACATAGACTGATAGATATTGTGAAATTCGATTTGCCTTCCGTCACAATCTACCTGAAGATGTTTGGTGGGGTTACATCTCTTAAACATAGGCACACGGTGACTTTGCTACGATAATGGGGATGTCTATGGAATATGCACTCATTTACGACTAATTTTTGCTTTGGTTTTGTTTATTTTAGGTGAGATTTTAACGTAAAACCATCACTTGCCTCAGTGCAGCCTAAGGGGTTTTGGTTTAAAGTCCTCCTCCAGAGGGTTTTCATGTTAACCCTCCCCCCTCTTCTATAAAACAAAAAATAATACAAACGACAGTCACCAAAGTCCATGAGCGTTGCCAAGGGGGATTTTGAGTTTAAAACCCCCTCCGAAATTTTCTCTTTGATGAACCCCCACTTCAATATAAGACTAAAGCATACACCAGTCACTAGATACTATGAGCGTAGCCAAGAGGTGTTTTGTGTGTTTAAAAACCCACTCCAGAGGTCTTTAAGTTAAACATCCCTCCTTCAGTGAAGTCCAGTAGGGCGTCGGCGCCGTAGGCGCCATTATCCCCTTGGTGGTTAGAAAGGCTTTTATCCAACTACCAGACCTGGACATGGGGCTCTTCACCCCTGTCCTGTCTGAGGGCTCCCAAGGGTAGACGGTCATATCGGTTGACTGGGCTAGACCGGGCCGTGCCGTGTATACAGCGCTCCGTCCCCGTTCCTGCGCCCCACTTGCTACAAATGGCCGAGAGCAGAGCTAACTGCGGGGAGCTTGTCTCATATTCCTATACTGTAACCGCCACAGTTCCGTGCAGAGACCGCCACTCCAGCCACGGGTCTCTGATGACGGACCCTTTGTGGAACCCTCCAGAGGGTTTGAGTTTAAAACCCCCATTCAGTTTAAAGCTAAAAAAAACCTCTTCAATATAAATTTAAAGCAAATTACAATCACAAAATTCTTTGAGCTTAGCCAAGAGCTTAACCTCCCTTCTCCCGAAGACTGTAAGTTAAAACCTCGTTCCAGATGGTTTTGAGTAAAAATAAAACCCCTAAAGATAGCTTTAGGGTTTAAAAAGCCCTCTTAAATATTATTCCAAGGCAAACTACAGTTACAAAATTCTATGACCGTAGCTAAAGGGATTCTGAGGTTGTTTAAAAAAAACGACCTGCAGAGTTTTTTTAATTTTAAATACCCCAACGGATGGTTTTGACGATAACACTTACCTTTTTGATATAAAATCTAAAACAAACTAGTCACCAAATTACATGAGCTTATCCAAGAGGGGTTACAAATTTGTACCAGTCACTGGGCTTCATTAATAAAGTGAAGTGAAAAGAAAATTAGTTTTTCAAATAATTTTTTTAATAGCTGGATAATGCAGTGTAGATACCTTAGAATATGCATTTTTTTAAATACCTGAAATAGTTCTTGGTGGCGGGGCTTTGCCCCGGACCCGGCTGGTATATAATGTGTGAACGTGTGTGTGTGACTTAATGTGTGAGCTTGCGTGTGACGTAATGTGTGAGCTTGTGTATGTGACTTAATATGTGAGTTTGTGTGTGTGTGACGTAATGTGTGAGCTTGTGTATGTGACTTAATATGTGAGTTTGTGTGTGTGTGACGTAATGTGTGAGCTTGTGTGTGTTGTGTGATTTAATGTGTGAGTTTGTCTGTGTGACTTAATGTATGAGTTTGTGTATTTGAAGTAATAAGTGAGCTGGTGTGTGTGTAACGTAATGTGTGAGCTTGTGTGTGACGTAATATGTGAGCTTGTGTGTGTGACGTAATGTGTGAGCTTGTGTGTGACGTAATGTGTGAGCTTGTGTGTTTGACGTAATGCGTGAGCTTGTCTGTGTGACTTAATGTGTGAGTTTGTGTGTGTGACATAATGTGTGAGCTTGTGTGTTTGACGTAATGCGTGAGCTTGTCTGTGTGACTTAATGTGTGAGCTTGTGTGTGTGACATAATGTGTGAGCTTGTGTGTGACGTAATGTGTGAGTTTGTGCGTGTGACGTAATGTGTGAGCTTGTGTGTGTGACATGAGATGTAATCTCCACTGACAGAACAAGCTCTACCACTTCCTTTATGAACTTGTTTCCAACAACAAACTCTCTAAATAAAACTCACAATCTTGTTGTCTTTGTAGAACACATTCACTGTCATGGCACAAACAAGATTAGACGCAAGAAGCCGCTAACTGGATGATAATATAAGATTAGGATTGATCTTTCTAAGAAATCAATATTAAATATGTGTTCTTTGAGATCTCTCTCTCTTTAGTATCTCTAATATCAAACTATTTTATCAAAAGAGAATCTGCTATAGATCTAAGTATAAATATAGAAAGCAAATTGAAACACATTTAACTAGAAACAGGTAACATAATAAGAATATAAATAAATAACAAGTCATTCTATAGGTAGCTGACATGTAGTGTGGTAATGTCTCTCAGTAATTAATGGATGATTAATTATCGAAAAAAGAAAAACAAAATTCCCACCTTCCCGACAAGATAAAAAAAACAAAAAAAAACTGCTTACGCTTATGCATAAATCTACTTAAAGTAAGATTCTAATTTGGTGATACAGATTCAGACTTTAGAACATTAGAAGACCTTAGTCTAGACTCTAGATCCCAAAAATCTACTGCATTACCCCAAACTTATTATTAAAAACGGTTTTTACTAAAATTGCATTTTATATGCTTACATATTTTTATAATAAGACGCTTTAGGTAAACCATAGATGTTTTTACACTTGTTTTATCAAGATGATTATGATGATAAAATTGCATTTTCATAGGTTAAAGCAGTGATGCTCAACCTGATTTGAACTGCGGGCCATTATAAATTTCGACACGAGTGTTGCAGGCCACATCAACAAAAAGGTAAAATATGTAATCAAAATTCACCTAAAACCATTTGAAACTATTGGATCTAGTTCTTACATTAATTATTGGGATATTTAAAGTCAATCATTTTCTACACGTCTAAAAATATAGCTTCATTTCTACTTAAAATGAGAGCAACATTGTAGCTACCTTTACCACCAACTATTTTCTTGTCTCTTTTTGGTAAATATTTCCATCGATCTCCCAATCTCTAGGCATAGTTTCACTAATCATCTATACGCGGCTCAAACCAAGAAGGCCTTCATATTTTTTTATAATACCACTGTATATGTTTTTTTTTTTTTTTTTAAACATCCAGACTTTCTTTACAAACAAAATATGTTGACTTATTACCATGTTCCACAAAAAAAAAGATCCATTCATTTTTCCAGGTAGATTCTACATTCAGAGTTCCATTTCACAAACTCCTACTCGTTAAAGGTCATGGTGACCAATCCATCAAAGAAAAACGTGAGGGCCCTAACAAAGGTAAAATTACATTTTCAACTTTTTTGAAAAGGGGGGAGGGAGAATTAATTACTTTTGTGCCGACCTTTCGGCTGGCCTGATAGAATCACCCCGATGGCCGGTTCTGGCCCGCGGGCAGTACTTTGGGCATTACTGGGTTAAAGCTTTTGATATTTATATTTTATGAAAAAAAAAATATACAAAAACATTTTTTTAGATAAGAAATGTTTGAAGCTTTAAAAGGCTGAATAGCCCAACATATAACAAATGGATTTAATAACTGTTTTTGAGAACAATATTAGAACTACTAAGAGAAATGATTAGAGCCTATGTAAGTTTCACTATATTTTTTTATATTCTTCTCTCAATAACTACTTAAACACAAGGCTAGCAGTCAATTGTTATGTCATGTTCATGTAAAATTGTACTTATTTTTCTTCATTTGTTAAAATGTTAACTTTTACTTCTTTTCGGTGGCCCTGGATTTCTTTCGCTTGCCAACCTTTTGATCTAACAGTACTTCAACCGATCAAATTTGAAATCACTCTCTTTCCTCCCCCCCCAAAAAAAAATTGAGAAGTCTACTTACATCTTATTAATTTATCTATGTGTCATCGCAATGTAAACAAGTTATTTTGGAAGCTTTGAATCTAGAAGGCGCGATAGTATTTCAGTATCATCGTTTGAAGTTACTTCGTTTTGATTCATTTTATCAAATGTATACCTAAATTTAGCAAAATATTTATAGCACGGAATGTACACAAATAAATACATAAAGAATTTTTTGTAAGGGCACTTCAAATATCTTTCGCATTAGACATAAAGATCAAGTGTGTAACATCATGGACTATAAATATAGTGTTTGGTAACATTACATACTTTACAGAAGAGATTCTGAAATTTTGGCTCGCAATCTTCTGGCAGAAGATGCAGAAAATAAAACAATCGTTACTAATACTATACTTATTTTTATTAGATTTTTTTAAAACATTAAATTTCTCAGAAACAGCATTTGAATGTGGCATATGGGACGGCCGGCCTGGGCCTCGCTTTGAAAGAGACTCAGTCATGACGTTGTCTTTATTTATAATCGCTAACGGAGCTAAGATCCTTTCTTGCGATGCTAAGGCTTAGGAGAAACATTGAGAAAAGTTTAGAAGTGGGCACCAAATTGGCACCCATCATGTTTTTGTCATTACAAATGCCGTTTTCATTTAGCCAGGGATTGAGTTACTACCAAATGACACAAGGGCATCTCATCCATTGAACTAAAACCAAAACATGCGCCAAAAGAGAAAAACGTTAAAGAGCCTCCTTTGTTTTTAAAAGACAGAACAAACAAAAACATGAAATAAGATATTCCGACAGACTTTTATAAAGAATACAATGAACTTTAAAACACTGCAGTCAACAGCTCAAGAGTTCTGACTCAGCCTCACAGTATGCTAGCGTATCCTATGTACAATTTGTATACGAATTTATTACTTATGTTAATAATATATACTAATTATTTATATTTCAACCTATTTTTAGATTATTTCGCCCCCCCCCCCCTAGTATGTTGGCCGATTTGGTGTGGTCGGGAGGGGGCGATGGTATCAATCCCGCCCCCCCCATACACTTTCGAGTGGGCTGGGCGGTCCAATTTATTTCTAGAAATCACAGCTTGCTAACAGAATCAATTAAATATCTATATGATTAAAACTTGTTATTGATATTTTAACCGATCTTTATATTATGTCGTTCCCTGTTTGCCGATTGGGAGGGGGGGAGCGAATACCTCTACTGCCCTTCCCACCTACTTTTATGGAGAAATCATAGTTTCTGAACCAAATTAATTCAATTAATATATAAATTTTATATTATGTCATCCCTTTCTGGTATCTTGGTTGATTCGGTGGGGTTGGGGGAGGGCGATTGCATGTACTGCCCTCCCCACTCTAGCCCTCTGAGTGGAGGGGGGGGCGGTCCTATTTTTATGGAGAATCATAGTTTGTGAACAAAATTAGTTGAGTCGCCCCACCGCTATTCTTTAATGCCAAATGCAATCTTTAGCGGAAATTATTAAAGGAGCGAGGATCAATCGTTTTCACTCTACCGCCTCTCCCATTTCCAGACAAAGTTTATGTAATTTCACATGAATTTATAATAATTATGTTAAGAAAGCTAGAATTCAAACGAATTGTTCAGTATAAGAGTCATGATTGAGATGTAGTGCTAAACCCGAATAAACACTTCCTAGTCCCTTTTCCCAACCTCTACCCAATCTGATATTTTGCTAGTTCAATAAATTTGGGACTAGAACTCACAATTTATACTTACATTTTCTTGAATATTATTTATCGAATAATTCTTTTTTCGACGGCGATTCTCAAAGCCAAAAACTAAATATATGGGTTCTCTTATCTTTTCAAGGACAAAATCGGTTTTATTTGCAATGTCTTAAGGGCCTATTAATATTACAATACTTTTCAAGTACCACATTATTCGGAAGGTCCTTTTTTAATAGTATGAATAATGAGCCTTTGGTCAGGAGAATGCATTTCTTCTGCGAAGAATGCAAGAAATCTTTTTTGGCATCGGAACCCCACTGATGAATAATGAGCTGTAGATGTCAGGAGAATACGTTTCTGCAGTGAAGAAAGCAAGAAAACGCTTTTGGCGTCGGGGCTTTGCCCCGAGCCTCACTTGGAAACCTCATAGCGCTGCCCCAGTTCTTTTGAGGTTGAGAAATGATGCTTTTTTTTATTCTTATATATATATATATATATATATATATATATATATATATATATATATATGTGTGTGTGTGTGTGTGTTTGTGTGTGTTGTACGCACGCTTATGCATAGCGTTAGGGTGTACTGGACGTTAGGGTTAGGGTTTGAAAAAAAATCGCCCCCCCCCCCTCCAAAGTTCTGGATCCGCCAGTGTCTGGATGTACTCGGTTGTACTGGTGCACGTAACAATAATAATGACTAGAGATTTAGTAATGAAATCTATTTTAAAGTAATTATAATTATCTTTTTGTTTCTTCATCTCAGTTGAGATGCAGGGCCAGATTTAGGGCAGGGCAGGTGGTCCAACTGACTCCACAAGAGAGAGGCCTCCACAAAAGAGGTTTAAAAATCTAAACAAACGTATTCGGGTCAGCAACTTTTTACGCTGATTTTGTTTTTTCACATAAGCCCTTTTATTTGTTTTCACATAAGCCCCTATATTTGTTTTCACATAAGCCCCTATATTTTTTTCGCATTTTTACCGAACTTATTGTATATCTTACGGTTGGCAACTTTGTTGTGATTAACTAAATAGAATGCTGATCTTGTTGAACAATGAGTGCATATAATGATTTTTAGACTATAACATAATAATACAACGTCGTCGGCGAAGTCCAAGTCTGTCATTCGACTCTGTTCACGCCATGGAATACTAAAGGCAGTCTGATTCAGTTGTTCTTTTTTTAATGCAGCAACTAGACTGACTGTATGGGTATAGAATCTGGACGAATTTTTCTGGGATGCCGTAGTCTCTGATAGAAACTATCAAATGATTTCTTAAAATCTACGAAACTGATCGTTAACCGTTGTTGGTACTCGAGAGTTTGTTCTATGATATTTCGTTTAACGAAAATCTGCTTCGCACATGTTCTGTCTCTTCGGAGGCCTATTTTTTCTTCTCTGAACCTCTCGTCTACAGTATCAACAGAACAATGCTGAAAACTTTGCCAGTTGAGAAAGAAGAGTTTGGCGTGTGGTCAGCGACCTCTCCCTGTAGAACGTCAATTGTTACAGAAACGGCCAACTTGAAACATAAAGATATTTTGACATGCGTTGAGGGAGGCCAAAACACGTTGACGGTGTTGGACCAAACCCAACAGGACGTCCAATGCCCGATACATGGCAATCCTTCAATGCAAAGAAACCCAACCCTAAAAGTTACATGGAGCATAAGAACCCTGAATCAATGCGATGAACTGCCCCAACTTTTTTAAAGAGTTTGACACATACCGGTTGGACATCTTTGGAATCTGTGAGATGCGGTGGACATCAAATGGACTTCTTCCTCGCTCTCCTTTTTATGTTGGAGCGTTCAGATGACTAGATCAATATATGAGATGAACTGCGCAGTGGTTTCCATATCAGGGAGCTCTCCATATAGTTTTCTTTCTATTGCAGTGGACAATAACCAAAGATTCCAAGACCATAATATACTCAGGACACTTTTCGGAACATGCTGGTGATGTAAGCAGGGTCGCGCTAATTGGTTTGAAGCCGTATTATTACAGCTCGACTCCAAGCAAACCAAATCAAAACTACTACTATACAAATATATGTCCCTACAGAAGATGCAGAAGATACCATCAAAGATAATTTATATAATCAACTTCTAACCACACTTGATAAAACGTCAAGCAATGACCTAATTCTACTGATGAGAGACCTTAAGGCCAAGATCAATCCCAACCGAACTGGCTTTGAATACGTAATGGGACCATATGGCTCTGCAGAAAACATCAGTGATAATGGTGAGCGTTTGATTTATCTTTGCGCATCCAACAGCCTTTCATTAGGAAACACATATTTTAGACACAAACAAATACACAAACTTTTAACATGGCGATCACCAAATGGAGAAACCTTCAACGAGATAGATTACATTTGCATCTACAAGCGATGGAGATCATATCTATTAGAAGAGCGGACCCGCAGAGGAGCGAATATAAGCTCAGACCACTATCTTGTCCTCGGCAAATGTAGCTTCATCTAAAACGCCAACCGAAACGAGCCCCACGACCCCGACTATGGAACGTTGACAAGCTCAAAGACTGAAATAGTGTATAACATTACACACAAGGCTAGAGACCAATGACCAGTATTAACATCTCACACCAGAAAAAATAAAGAGCAATGCCCTGTCATAACATTTCGTGCACTTTAGTCCAACACGACATAAACACATTTATCTTTGAGGATTCCAAATTCAAAATTTTTGTTTAAAAATATAATTTCGTTTGGTGAGACTCCGATCCTAGCGACCAACAAATTAGCTTTCAGTAGATATCGCAATGCATAAATCGAGACACAGAGATACCTTACATATGACTCGGCATCCTAAAAAGGTTCATGGTTGAACAATAACATTGAAACTTGAAATGCACTCAGGGTCGAGAACTTCGTTGTTTTTTTTTGTGCTCTTATGAGGAATTTTTAAAATGTTGTATGAATGTCTCAGGTACTATTACTTGGAAATGTAATCTCAAATATATATATAATAATTAAAAAAAACAACATCTTCAGGCTTTGATGAAAGGAAAGAAATGTGTACTGTTAGCAATACTGCGGATAATGGTAAACTATCAAAGTAATACAAATTACTCTTTTTTATTTTTAGATCATCTAAATATCCTGCCCTCTTCTGTAAAGCTGAGAAGTTATTGTATCAACAATCAAACGCTTTTCTTACTAAGACAGTCTTATCTTATTACTGGATAACACTTAATTCAATGATATGTATAGTCTAGCTTGTTCTAAAGAAATTGTTGCAATATAATCTGTTAATGTCAGTCTATCTGCGTGTGTGTGTGTACTTGAATGGTTGAACGATTTCATTGTATTCCTGCATCATAGTTCTACCTAAGAAAAATGTCTTGAGTGTCACGTGGCACTGATGTCATATCCTCTATTGTTTAAATTATTCTTCCGGGTTGTATATTCTTTTTACAAGAGGTGGCACAATGCATTCTTACCACACTCTTTCTGGGTTTTTTTCTACGAGAAATACCTCGAATACCAACAGAACCTTTTCCATGTCTTTATTGACTTTATAAAAGCTTTCGACAGAGGCATGGGGCACAGTAGGCGAAAATGGTAAAAATACAATGTACATGAAAACATAATAATAGTTATTCAAAACCTCCACAAACAGGCCACTAGTGCAGTGTACTTCAGCAACAACCTTAGAGACTGGTGTAAAACTCTTTCCAATATCTTTTTTAAAAGGATGATGGAAGATGCTCCCGTGGGGTTAGGAAAGTTCTGTAAGCATTGGAGGGATAAAAATTATTAACTTGCTCTTCGCGGATGACATGATGGCCTAGCAGGGACAGAAGAAGAACTAGCTGACTTGGTGATGCGCTTAGACAAGACTTCCGTAGCATATAGTATACAAATCAATGCCGAAAAAAAGTAAAATTATGACCAATAGCCAAAAGGGTTTTAAAAGGGACAACAGTGGTGGCGAAAAGCTGACAAGTGTCAGCAGCTTTAAATGCTTTGGAGCTGTTGTCTCTGGTGCGCTCCCTGGTCACGGTCACATTTTTATATGCATGCATGTGGACGCTGACTGCAGTTCTCGAGAAGAGGATCTTAGCCATGGAACTGAGATGCTTCAGACAGATCCTAGGTGTCCCTTACAAAGACCGCATAACGAGTGAAGAAATTAGAAACATGATTAATACAACAATTAGACCCCACGATGACCTGCTAACCATTAAAAAAACGTAAATTCAAACTCTATGGCCACATCAGAAGGTCTTCAGGGCTCGCAAAAACCTTCCTTCAGGGAACAGTACCAGGAATAGAAGAAGAAGAGGAAACGATGGGACTAGAACATCAAAGAGGGAACAGTCCTCTCAGTGATTGAAATTTTATACAAGGCAAAGGACAGAGAGGAATGGAGAAAGCCGTTTGACAGATCTTGTGTGGTGCCCCAACAATTCAACAGATTAAGGTATAGGTGCAGGTATCTAGCTGTACTTAGCTGTAATTATCTGAATCTAGCTAACATAATAGCTATCTCAGATATTTGATAACCTATAATGTGTTTTATCTATCAGGTTCTCGACTAATGATCTTTTCTGTTATGGAGACAAAGAAATCCTTCAAAAAAAAAAAAGAAAAGATCAGAAGTTTTTGTTTTTTTTAACGTATTGAAATCTTTCAGTTTCCATTCCAGCAGCTTGAATTCCAGCTCTGGGCTTGATCGAAGTCTATTGCTTGAAATAGCTGAGTCTGTCTTTCTCCGACTCCTACATTAGGATGATTTCCCATTAATTCGTAACCTATTAACAAACTATAAGCTCCTCCCTCCCACACTTGATCTGGTTTGGTTTCAACAGCATCAGGTGACAGTCATTGGAGAACCTCCAGAATAAAAACATTTTGATGTCGTGCAAAGTATTTTGTTCTTGTACGTATGACTAACTAGATTGACATGAAGATGAATCTTTCATTTTCCCTTGTATTATAGATCTAAATACATCGTTTATAATCATGTTCATTATCGACAGTAATCCATCTTTTGAATATTAAAGTTAATTATCGACATCTTTCATATTCACGATCATTATCGATATAAATCCATCTTTCATGTTCATGTTCATTATCGACATAAATCCATTTTTCACTATCACTACTAGCTCCACTATCACTACTAGCTCCACTATCAATACTAGCTCCACTATCAATACTAGCTCCGACATAAAAAGATTTCAGTCTTATAACATTACTAAACATTGTATCGTTGGATATTCTCTTCCTGGTACAGACATTTTGCGGTTGTGATTTATCTCGTGTAAACTCTTACAATTCTAATTTCAGTGCTAAGACAACGTGATAATTATTATATGATTCATGAAATGGGGCTAATCTTTCTTTACATTAGACCAGTGTTTCCCAAACTTTTGACCTATGTGTGCCCCTTTTTGTGATTTTTGTAATGCTGAGTACCCCCTCGCACCCCCCGCCACACTTAAATTTATTAACAAAACATAAAAAATGGGTATTTTAAAAAATCAGCATAGTTATTGAAGTGCAACGCGAACCCCCATCCCAAGTCTTCCCGTACCCCTGGGGGTACGCGTTCCTCACTTCGGTAAACACTACAGTAGACAAAGAGAAAATGCAAGTAACTTACTGATTAGCTGTATAGTAAGTGTATAGTATACCATTTCAACCTTTTTTTATTCTCCTTCATGACCTGACATACGTAGAGAAACTGTGCACAATTAACAAAAAGTATGTCAACAATTTTATTTTCGTTTCAAGACTGCATATTAATAATTATTTTAATTTTGTGTTGCATCCAAAGTTTTATTGTTTGAGGATATTTGCCTTGAAGTTATTTTTTCATCCTTAGCAAAAAAATGCAAATTTCACACCTTGAATTGCGTCGACAAAATTTGGAATAAAAAATGTTTAGTAATTTTTTTAAAGGGGAGGAGTCAAACGAAATGTTAAGCAAAAAAAAGTTGGTTTGGATGTGAATCATGAGAGTAAAAAGAGATAACATATCTATTTCCAAACTTTGAATGAATTATCCGCTTAGCGAAAAGGAATCTCTCTGCTTATTATTTCTAGCTATTCCTGGACGACTTGGCGCTACTTTTAGCACCTAATTCATTCCGCAGACTTAAGAATGTCTCTATCAAAGCTTGCCCATTTCTAAAAATAGTAGCACTTCTAAACCCATCTTATCTTCAATTACATACTCTCCAAACCCAGTTCTGGATCTATATATTTTTTTAATGTTCTATCTTCGGACTACTTTTTTATTTTATTAACTGCGTACAAATAAATTTTTTCTGATTGGTTAGTTGGTCCATTTTCTCCCCTAGCCGTTTCTCGCTTCACGCTGCACTTTTCTCCTCTTCAGGTTACTAGCCACTCTTGTCCTAGCCGATGATAATGGCGCAAATGAAATTACGTTGGAAACTGAACTACTTAAAGGTTCTTTGCTAAGGTACTTTGTTATCTACGCAGTCAGTACAATCACTTCAAGTTATTTCCCTTGTGTGATGTTCTTTTTTTTCTCTCGCCAGGAAAAAACAAACAAATCGCAGGTGATGAAATGTTTCGTTGGCAGTCCCAGAATTCCCTCAAGTTTTGAGTAACTGCCATGAGATGTCAACTGGATGAATAGAGTTCTGATTTGAAAAGAATGTTCAGTTTTTAATCTTGACCTGAGATGTCAACTAGACGAATAGACATCTGATTTGAAAAGAATGTTCAGTTTTTAATCTTGACATGAGATGTCAACTAGACGAATAGATTTCTGATTTGAAAAGAATGTTCAATTGTTAATAGTGACATGATTTCACCTTTCATATATTACTACAGCGTTTCTCAAATTGTATATTGCGCTCCATTTTGGGCGCAAAATGCTAATAACTGTGGTAGAATGCAGTCATATTTTTCAAAAGGAGATTGGTATTTAACATTGCATTAATAAATACATACGTGAGAAATAATCAATTAAAACAACATCTAAAAACATCAATCAATAAAAAAAAACAACTACTATTTAAAGAGAACCTTTCACCTTGGCTTATAGGGTCCCTAATATATCGTGTGACAAGTAATACAAGAGATGTTTGCTGCAAGAGAAACTCAAAATATTCTATGACATAAGACATTTCTACTTCGCCGCCAACGCTTTTCTTCATGTCGAACGGTCGAATTCTCATGAGCCTCACGTCATCGTTCTGTTGACGTCCTTTTAGTGTTCAAACCAGTTCACTTGTTGTTACCTGCCGTTGACTTGTAGCACCAAACTGCTGGTAGACAATCAAACATTTGTAGGCTTAATGTATCTGAACTAATAAAACGTTAAATAACTTGAATGACGTCCTTTTGTGAAGAAAACTAAATAGAACTTTTATTATAATATAAACAAAAAGTCTGTCTTAACTCATAACAAATGACGACAATGCCACCTATGTTGCATCATTCACAACCAATCGCTAACCTCTTCTCCCCGTCACCATAGAAACACACATTCCATAACATAAGAAGATAATTTGACGATGATCAAAGTTCAAACTCTTGACACTATGTTACATGATCTTACATATTGATATAATTCTAACCCTGCACAGGCGCTTGTAGTGATCTAAAACGCACAATTTGATTACCAACTATGGACAAAATATTTTCAGACTAGATTTCAGCCTTAGTGGAAAGAAAAATTTCACGCCTTGGAATAGAACTTGGGTTGATCCGTCTAAAGCAACACGCCTTGGAATAGAACATGGGTTGATCCACCTAAAGCAGCACAAGAAGTATCGCTAGAGTAACTGTTTAGAAAGATAAGAGACAATGTGAAGAAGTTGTCTAAAGAGACTGTGAGAGCATATCCCCAGCGGCTGAAAGACATTCCTGTTGCTTTGTGAAGGCACCGGCCTTGAGACACTATGAAGGTTAGAGAACGACACGATATCTGAGCCTTCTGGGCTAATAAAGACATGGGCGGTGACGGTAATGGGCATTGGGAGAAATAAAGTGGACAAGATTCCACCCAGTCACATATACAGACAGACGGAGTGAGTTAATATAAGCTGTGTAAAAAAACTAAAAAGATCTTTGGTTTTCAGAGCATGCATCTTGGCCAGTGGCGTAGTTTAGGATTTGGGAGATGGGAGGCTTGACTTCTATAGGGGCCTCTGCATTTTGGCATTCGAAATCATGACATGAGACAATGGCGTAATGTTTAATAAAAAAGATAATTTCGGACACTCAAATCCCCCACCCTAGCTACGCCTTTGATCTTGGCCCTAACTTTTTATTCAGAAGATGAAGCTGCTGACGAAACGTACTTTGAATAACTCTTGCATCAATTCTTAAAACTGTTCCTTGTTGCCGTATTGCATTTATATTAAGTAAACCTCTTTCTCATTATGATGGATGTTGGTTTTCTGGCTCTGTCACGTTGTCTTGTGCTAATGTTTGTTTACTCCTGTTTAAAATTACCAAATGTTTAAATCTACGAGAAGTGTTGACCTCAAGTAATTCATTAGTTTGAGTCGCAAGAAGTTTCTTTCACTAGATTCCACAATCCCCTATTGCATAATGCCGTTTTTTTTATCGCGCATACGATAGGCGTTTTCTATATTGAATGACACCCAAAATGACAATTTTTGTCTATATATTTCTGGAGATTTGTATGAGTTTACTAAGGATTTTAATAATTTCCGGATGTTTCCAGGACTTTTTCGTATATTTTGCACTTTCAGGACATTTCCAGGAGCTCCTGGTAAATCGAGAGGAGGCTGGGGGAAATTTGTTATAAGTTATAAAATGGTTTAATTTATTATAGACCTAGAATTAGCGCAGGTCTTATAAAAGTGCGAGGCCCACTACGGTCGCATTGGTTGCAGTGGCCTAAGGCCGGCCCTACAAAATATCGGAGTATACTACGCCGCCGGTCGACTAGTAAAATTTAGTTTAAAAAACAACTGAGTAGGCGTCGCTGTGGCCGAATTGTAAAGCGCTTGGATTTCGAGGGTTTGAATCCTGGTAAAGACTGGTATTTTTTTCTGGAATCTTGAGGCACCTTTCAGTCCAGAAAGCTCTAATGGGTTCTGACTCAGGGGCCCAGATAAACGAGCCATGGCTTAAAAGACAACACTGAAAGGAGCGTAGAGCGATAATAAACACACTTTATTATATTGTTACGAATGAGCAGTGACAGGTAGAGGTCACTATGTGTGACCCCGGCGAGATGACACAGCACTGAGTGTTCTCTGGAATCTATGCGTGTAAACAAAGACAGGATGTGACGCGCCCTCACGTGTTATTCCAGGGGACAAACAGATCTACGAAGGGGGCTGTGTTATAAATGAACAGTGACAGTTAGAGGTCACTACGTGTGACCTCGGCGAGATGACACTGCAGCAGGTGTTCTCTGGAATCGACATGTATAAACAACAACAGGATGTGATGTTTCCTCCCGTGTTGTTCCAGAGGATACCGCAAGTGTTTTTGCAATATTGGACAAGCGATTAGGGACTATATAAGCCAGAGAGTTAATGTGAAAAGAGTCAGTACAGTCGTCGTTACTGTTGTCTACTGTGCGAGACAGTAGAAGAGAGTGGACTTGAGCCGTTACAGTCGATACAGTTGATGTAAAACGTATACGCTACATGTTACAGTGACGAATTGTTATAGTTAATAGTCAATAAAGTTATATAAAGCTGAAAGTTGAGTCGTCAAGTTCTTTGCAGTGTTTTTATTTGTGTGTCTACTAGTACATTTAGCCAGAAGATTCAGAAATGCGTAACAATATTATAACTATAGTCGTAGCCAGTGAGTACTGGCAAGTAAAATTGATTGAAATACGAATCATGTTTTAAATTTAATTGTGAATATTTGCATAAAAATGAATAAAACAACAATTCTTATAACTTGTTTTAGACCGCTACCAATCCCCTTGAAATGTTTCTTAGGTTTTAATTAGTCTATTCACAGAATTAATGTGTTGGATATTACATAATGAGAGGTGATAAGCTTTACACAAACATTCATTCAGATGATGTAAAACAAGTGCTATTTTGTTATCCCCCTCCCTTTCCTATGTGCTACATGCTAGACCCTTTGATGTGTTACTTTGTAGCTGCCACAAGTCAGACGATCCAATGAGACCAGCGCGGAATAAGTTATCAATGAGCTCAGCTTCGGCCTAATTTTTTGTATTTTATATCAAAGCATTTCTTGGCGCCCGACCACACGCCCCCTACTCCCCCGTTCATGTTTCAAGTATTTGAACAGGTGCATAAACAGAATGTTACGGTGATGACACCGCATCGGTGGTCGCAGCCCGCGGCCGGCGCGCTATCTTTAGATACACTTCACGCCATCGCGTGCTATATTTAGCCTTGACATTCATCATATTGTCAAAGTGACATGTTACTTACATAGTCCCCCACCCCACCCCCAGGGGAAGATGATAGTTGGGGAAACGTAATACTTGTACTAAAGGCGAAGGGTAAAAGAATGTGGAGTGGGGGGAGAGATTGGCGAAACTGAAGGGTGAGTGTTTGACTGCTCACTCCCTGATAGAAACTTTAGATGATCTCTCGTGATCTGTTACTGAGTTCCCCCACCAACCCCGTAACAACCTCCCCCCCTGTCTTCTCATCTCCCGCCATCGTCTCAGTTCCATTCTGTCTAGAAGTACTCACATTCTTTGCATAGATTAGAGACATTCTGGAAACCGATGACAAGTGTTGAGCGATCCGAAGAATTTCTTTCTCTTTTGAATTAGAGATAGTTTTGTTTTGTTGATAGCAAATGAAAGGCGGTCAAGCACAGCTTGAAACAAATCATATCCTCCTAGCCTATAATAATGCACCCGCACTACTCACATTGAGTACATGTAACTAATAAAAGTACTTACAGATATTTTTTTGAAGCCTTGTTCTTGCCATGGAATAGTTGGTAAGGAGAAACATCACTATTTGCAACTTGGTGGCAGTTTTGGTGACTTTCCATTATTGATTTAGAATAGATGACTACTTGTAGATCTAGATCTAGTTTTAAAAGTGTGCAACCCAATATCATTAACTACAGTCTTTACATTCTAAATTGTAGTCATTTTCTTCTCGCACACACACACGCTTACATACAGATGTAAAAATACTTTTGATAATCGCACTGATCTAAGGATCATGGACGTAGCCAGGGTTCAACCCCCCCCCCCCCAATGAAATATTCCACCGCAGGGGGGATAGGAATTAAGTGACTGATTTTTGGCTTTTATTTTAGGTTAGAATTTAACACTAAACCATCACTTGCTACACCGCAGCCAAGGGGGTTTTGAGTCAAATCCCTCTTTTCTATAAAACAAACCAAAAAAAAAAAAGAATGCAAACGACAATTCCCAAATTCCAAGAGCATAGGTAAGAAAGATTTTGATTTTAAAACCTCCTCCGAAATTTACGATGAAACCCCCTCTTCCATATAAGCCTATCCATACATTAGTCACCACATTCTATGAGCGTAGCCAAGAGGTTTTTTTTTTGTTTAAACCCTCCCCCTTAAAAATATGTGAGCGTAGCCAAGAGGGGTTAGGAGTTTAAACCCATTTCAGCGAGGTTTGAAGCTAAAAAAAAACAACCTCTTCAATATAAAAAAGCAAATTATACACTCAAAATTCTATGAGGTAGCCAAACCAGGGAGGGGGGGGCGGGGTTGAGTTTAAACATTTTAAAAAGTTTAAAACCCCCTCCTGATGGATTTGAGTTTCAAATACAGAGAGTTTTGAGGCTGAATACCTCTCTCTTCATTTTTATTCATAAGCAAACTACATTGACCAAATTTTATGAGCGTAGCTAAGGGGGTTTTGAATTTTTTAAAATTTAAAAACAACTCCACAGATTTTTTAGTTGAACCCCCCCCCCCCCCAAAAAAAAAAATTTTGACGATAAAACTTCCCTTTTCGATATAAAATCTAAAGCAAACTACAGTAATCTAATTCCTATAGCGTAGCCAAGAGAGGTTACAAATTTCTACCAGTGGCTGGGCTCCATCACTAAAGTGCAGTGAATAGTCAACTGCCAAAATTGAAAAAGACTAAATGTGGCTCAACATAAATGGCTAAGAAGGATTTTAGGATTCAATTATAGTGATCGGGCCTCAATCAAGGAAATCATATGCCGAACTAGGAGTCGACCCTTTAGTAAGGTTGTGACAGAGCCTCGCATGAGGTTTGCGGGGCATGTTCTCCGACAAAATGAATTACGCATAATAAGAGTTGCGATGACATGGAGGCCATTACGAGGAAAGCGCTAATAAGGACATTCTAGTACAACTTGACACACTTTCATGGAGAACCTCAGAGCTGGTGGGAAGAGGATTCAGACATTGCAAGTGACAGATTTTCGTTGAAGAAGCTTGCCGCCCAATACGCCGAACGACGCGGGAGAATCTGAGTCAATAAGAATAGCACATAAGGTTTTTGAAATGAAAGTTTTTAATAGTAGGATAATGCAATGTAGATACCTCAGAATATGCATTTTGTTGGCTTTCAATATCGGAAATAGTGCTTGGCGGCTCCGCCCCTCGCTAAGCGCTGGGGGAGCTCGCAACCCTCTTCCAGACCACCTTACTGGCAATGGCGGGGAGTCTACAATTTTTCCACTAACTCCAGGAAGAACCTATTCTAGGGTACAATAAGCGTCTTCCGAAAGAATAAAGGGTCAGAATTTAACAAAGATTAATTATGTACACGCACTCACGCACACACACACACATATTTTTTTTGCGTGGTAAATTCCCCCCCCCCCCCCGAAACCACCACTCCCCCGAAAAAAAATCCTTGCTACGACCATGCTAAAGATAATACCTTACATTCACTCTGACAATTATCAACACCAAATAAACATTAGTTGTCCTCGGCTTACGTGAAGTAAGAAGAGGTTAAATTTCCGTATTTTATCGTCCACAGCAAGTCGAAAAATTCAAATGTATATTGTAGATCTTATAAATTACAGGCGTTCTTAAAAACAGACATATGCAAATCCATGTGTCATTTTAGTCATTCATGTTAATTAGAAACATATGCACTGGTAAGTCATTTGATTTTCGTGGCTAATTCAAGCAACCCGTTCCGTGCTCTAAAGGCACTAGGAAAAAACATCTACAACTTTGTCTAAGACTAATTTAAACGAAATTCTTTAATCTGTATTCTTCTTACTATAGATCAATTCATGCTTTGGATGGTTACAAATTGAAAAAGTTCAGTTTAGCGTCCTTGACATAGTAAGAATACACAATGGATGAACATGTTCATATGTGGCCAATACATGAACATGTCCATAAGTGGTTAATAGATAAACATGTTCATATGTGGCCAAGCATTCTCTCAGAAATAAACAAAAAAAAACTAAAATGTATCTTTAAATATAATGACACTGACCAGTTTAAATCACGATATAGTTTTGAAATTGTTAATTTTTTATTTAACTCGGTATGATAACTGCCCCCTCAGATCGTCAGACTTTGAGTCCCCCTCAGATGTCCAGTATTGGAACTGGACGCCATCATCAGACTTTGATAGCACGAAGACGAGACACATGAAATCAAAATCAAATCATTTGAAGGTAATCGACTACACTACTTTGATCTGAATGTCCCGGGATCAGGACTCGATCCGATACAGACGCATTTGATCCGCTTAGTTTTATTTATCGTCTCTTGTGTTTCATGATATCGATTACGAACTAATTATTAATAAACAACGGAAATGAATGTGGGCCCACGGAGTTTCTAAAAGTGTACCTGACAGTTGCAGTTTGTTTTCGCCGACATCCAATATATCTCTGCTCGGTGTGCATGGGTTAATGGTGAATGGTCTCAGGGCCTTTCATTTATAAAAGAGAGAGAATTTATTATGGGGGGGAATTCTAATGGAGCAGTACAATATAAAACAGTCAAATGTGTCGTGTCAGGTGATGGGAAGCTTATCAATGGGTGAAGTCTAGGGCTATCTCTTCATGGTCTGGACAACAAATCGAGTATAGCGATCACTCTCCATAATGTGAACATGATCTCGAGTTTAGAGCTCACTCTTCATGACAAGATCGAGTTTAGTGCTCACTCTTCATGAGAAGATATCGAGTCTAGTGTTCACTGTTCGTGAGAAGATATCAAGGCTAGGGCTCACGCTTCATTAGAAGATATTGAGTATAATGCTCACTCTTCATGAGAAGATATCGAGTCTAGTGCTCATTCTTCATGAGAAGATATCGAGTCTAGTGCTCACTCTTCGTGAGAGGATATCGAGTCTAGGGCTCACTCTTCATGACAAGATATCAAGTCTAGTGCTCACTCTTCGTGAGAAGATATCGAGTCTAGAGCTCACTCTTTATGAGAAGATATTGAGTCTAGAGCTCACTCTTCATGAGAAGATATCGAGTCTAGAGCTCACTCTTCATGAGAAGATATCGAGTCTAGTACTTTTAAAAGATATATTTTGAGAAATTGGGTTAGGATTAGGGGTGATTTGGGTGACCTCCCCTTGACGCAGGTAAAGTCAAACAAATGAGGACAAAACCAGCACCGAGCACTGGTCGTTGGCGTCATGCGTCTGGCGATCATCTCCTTCGGACTGGTCATTACCTGTGACACCTATCCCGCTCCCTCTCTTCCAGGCACATTTCACTCCTTGTATATACATTTCCTCCGCCCCTTCCCTCTCTCGGGGGTAAGACGATAATCTGTTTCTAGCACTCCTCTTGACATCACAAAGTGCGAATTTATAATCTTAATCTTTAATTCCGAGAGCGGCCCAAGGTTTAGTAAAGAAAATTATGTGAAACACAAACACACATTAACATGCAGTAAATTGATTAATTAACTTGTTATAGTTCACATTATATAAGTTTTGTTAGCAGATATAAAAAAATAATTACTCAAATAACTTATATATAATGTACAAAAACTACTAATGTTTTTCGTTTAAAAATGGGTTAACAAATGTATAATAAACAGATTTTTTCACTATATTTTACCAAGATAAACAAAGTTTACATTCAACGCCTCCCTCCTTCTCTCAGGAAAAAAAAAAGTCTTAATAGCTTTGACTATTTCAAACACGCATACTGTGAAGTATGGCAGCCTGGTCTTGTGTAATATTAGTGATTTAACAATAATTAACTAACAAACTTAAATACCAAAAATAATGGACAAAAATATACATTGTTGAGTACATGAAAAAATACGTTCGACACAAACACACATACAAAACAAAGATATGTATGTTTTTTGTTTTTTTTTTAAATAATACAATGAACGCAAATAATGTGACCAAAATATTTCGCGCCAAAACGTTGCATGCGCCAAAATGTCTGCACCAAAACGTCCGCACCAAAACGGCTGCTCCAATACGTCTGCTTCGATAGTAATTTCAATAATATAAGCAGAAACTGAGTAAACCAAGGTGTAAATCTACTTAGTGTATGCTTGAGATCCAGACTTAGAAGACAGTGTAGCTAAATGTTCCTGAACGTCTATTAATTTATTAAACTCTTCATGAATAGGGTCTACATGTGGTAATACCGCATTGTCTAGTCCTCTAGCCAAAATTAAATAATTTGCATAAATATATTTTTTAAACAATTATTACGGTCCAACTAGTTTTCCCAGTTGTGGCCAATAAGCTTGTAATTTTTATTGCCCAAAAGATAGACAAATTTCAAGGAAAATCTTAAGATCCGTTTTCGAATTCCGTGCCCAGGTTTCACCCAGGTTTCGCCCATGAATAGGCAAACTGAATAGAGGAATTCTTATTACTATATGCTTCAAATGAAGGAGCTTTGAAATTTTATTCTGTATTTGATGAACAGAGCACAAATTTAATTTTGTTTATTTTTAAATACTTTGCTTTATAGAGGCTAGTTACTTATCCTGTACACTGGAGACACCTACAAATTAACTTGCTATTTATGAATGTGCCTCTATGTAGAAACATGTTGCAGAACGCTGTGAGTGCAGATAGTGAGAATCTAGCAACATTTGTGACCAGTTCAAACTGTGCATCAAGAACATATTGTTTTACAACACAACAATAACAAAAGTCTACACTCAAGACCAAGATCATGTTACAGAGCTCTCGATGTAGCCTACCCTAGGTTACTAAGATATGTAAAAGATAGATCTGTATGATGCGACAGTTACACAACAAAAGTTTAACTGACCTTTTTATTTGTCAAGCAAAAAAAGTTTTTTTGTTTTTCAATGTATGAAATATTATGCATGAGGTGTGATAGTCATCTGAGGGGGAGAAACTAAGAGATTTTCACACTAATTTTAGTGGAATATTCCGTTTCTGCTGTGAAATGAAAAAATAACTTTCTTGTATTTCTACAGTTTTAATATATGTGATACTATCTCATTACAGTAAACCTCGTCAGGCAGTAGAAGACAGCGAAAAGAAAACTTATATCGATCCCAGACCGACAACGACATTGAGTTTAAAGTGACATCACCTTTAGGTTACAGATGGGCTCTTTGTCCTCGTGAATTACTTTGTCCTCTGTATTACTTTGTCCTCTGTATTACTTTGTCTTCATGTATTACTTTAACTTCGTGTATTACTTTGTCCTCGTGAATTACTTTGTCCTCGTGTATTACTTTGTCCTCATGTATTACTTTGTCCTCGTGTATTACTTTGTCCTCGTGTATTACTTTGTCCTCGTGTATTACTTTGTCCTCGTGTATTACTTTGTCCTCATGTATTACTTTGTCCTCGTGTATTACTTTGTCCTCGTGTATTACTTTGTCATCGTGTATTACTTTGTCCTCGTGTATTACTTTGTCCTCGTGTATTACTTTGTCCTCTGTATTACTTTGTCTTCATGTATTACTTTAACTTCGTGTATTACTTTGTCCTCGTGAATTACTTTGTCCTCGTGTATTACTTTGTCCTCGTGTATTACTTTGTCCTCGTGTATTACTTTGTCCTCGTGTATTACTTTGTAATCATGTATTACTTTGTCCTCGTGTATTACTTTGTCCTCATGTATTACTTTGTCCTCATGTATTACTTTGTCCTCGTGTATTACTTTGTCCTCGTGTATTACTTTGTAATCATGTATTACTTTGTCCTCAAGTATTACTTTGTCCTCATGTATTACTTTGTCCTCATGTATTACTTTGTCCTCGTGTATTACTTTGTCCTCATGTATTACTTTGTCCTCATGTATTACTTTGTCCTCGTGTATTACTTTGTCCTCATGTATTACTTTGTCCTCGTGTATTACTTTGTCCTCGTGTATTACTTTGTCCTCGTGTATTACTTTGTCCTCGTGTATTACTTTGTCCTCGTGTTTTACTTTGTCCTCGTGTATTACTTTGTCCTCGTGCATTTCTTTGTCCTCGTGAATTACCTTGTACTCTTGTATTACTTTGTCCTCGTGCATTACTTTGTCCTCGTGCATTACTTTGTCCTAGTGTATTACTTTGTCCTCGTGTATTACTTTGTCCTCGTGTATTACTTTGTCCTCGTGCATTACTTTGTCCTCGTGTATTACTTTGTCCTCGTGTATTACTTTGTCCTAATGTATTACTTTGTCCTCGTGTATTACTTTTTCCTCGTGTATTACTTTGTCCTCGTGCATTACTTTGTCCTCGTGCATTACTTTGTCCTCGTGCATTACTTTGTCCTCGTGTATTACTTTGTCCTCGTGTATTATTTTCTCCTCACGTATTACTTTGTACTCGTGTATTACTTTGTCCTCGTGTATTTCTTTGTCCTCGTGTGATTCTTTGTCCTCGTGTATTACTTTGTCCTCGTGTATTACTTTGTCCTTGTGTATTACTTTGTCCTCGTGTATTACTTTGTCCTCTTGTATTACTTTGTCCTCGTATATTACTTTGTCCTCGTATATTACTTTGTTCTCGTGTATAACGTTGTCCTTGTGTATTACTTTGTCGTCGTGTATTACTTTGTCCTCGTGAATTACTTTGTTCTCGTGAATTACTTTGTCCTCGTGTATTACTTTGTCCTCGTGTATTATTTTCTCCTCACGTATTACTTTGTACTCGTGTATTACTTTGTCCTCGTGTATTATTTTGTCCTCGTGTGATTCTTTGTCCTCGTGTATTACTTTGTCCTCGTGTATTACTTTGTCCTTGTGTATTACTTTGTCCTCGTGTATTACTTTGTCCTCGTATATTACTTTGTCCTCGTATATTACTTTGTTCTCGTGTATAACGTTGTCCTTGTATATTACTTTGTCCTCGTGTATTACTTTGTCCTCGTGTATAACTTTGTCCTCGTATATTACTTTGTATTCGTGTATTACTTTGTCGTCGTGTATTACTTTGTCCTCGTGAATTACTTTGTTCTCGTGAATTACTTTGTCTTCGTGTATTACTTTGTCCTCGTGTATTACTTTGTCCTCGTGTATTAATTTGTCCTCGTGTATTACTTTGTCCTCGTGTATTACTTTGTCCTCGTGAATTACCTTATCCTCATGTATTACATTAACTTCGTGTATTACTTTGTCCCCGTGTATTACTTTGTCCTCGTGAATTACTTTGTCCTCGTGTATTACTTTAACTTCGTGTATTACTTTGTCCTCTGTATTACTTTGTCTTCATGTATTAATTTAACTTCGAGTATTACTTTGTCCACGTGTATTACTTTGTCCTCGTGTATTACTTTGTACTTGTGTATTACTTTGTCCTCGTGTATTACTTTGTCCTCGTGTATTACTTTGTCTTCATGTATTACTTTAACTTCATGTATTACTTTGTCCTGGTGAATTACTTTGTCCTCGTTTATTACTTTGGCCTCGTGTATTACTTTGTCCTCGTGTATTACTGTGTCCTCCTGTATTACTTTGTCCTCATGTATTACTTTGTCCTCGTGTATTACTGTGTCCTCGTAAATTACTGTGTCCTCGTAAATTACTTTGTCCTCGCAAATTACTTTGTCCTCGCGTATTACTTTGTCCACGTGTATTACTTTTCCCTAATGTATTACTTTTTCCTCATGTATTACTTTGTCCTCGTGTGTTACTTTGTCCTCGTGTATTACTTTGTCCACGTGTATTACTTTTCCCTAATGTATTACTTTTTCCTCATGTATTACTTTGTCGTCGTGTATTACTTTGTCCTCGTGTATTACTTTGTCCTCATGTATTACTTTCTCCTCGTGAATTACCTTGTACTCTTGTATTACCTTAACTTCGAGTATTACTTTGTCCTCTTGTATTACTTTGTCCTCGTGTATTACTTTGTCCTCGTATACTACTTTGTCCTCGTGTATAACTTTGTCCTTGTGTATTACTTTGTCCTCGTGTATTACTTTGTCCTCGTGAATTACCTTATCCTCATGTATAACCTTAACTTCGTGTATTACTTTCTTCCGTGTATTACTTTGTCCTCGTGTATTACTTTCTCCTCGTGAATTACTTTTTCCTCGTGTATTACTTTGTCCTCGTGCCTTACTTTGTCCTCGTGAATTACCTTGTACTCTTGTATTACCTTAACTTCGAGTATTACTTTGTCCTCGTGTATTACTTTGTCGTCGTGTATTACTTTGTCCTCGTGTATTATTTTCTCCTCACGTATTACTTTGTACTCGGGTATTACTTTGTCCTCGTGTATTACTTTGTCCTCGTGTATTACTTTGTCCTCGTGTATTACTTTGTCCTTGTGTATTACTTTGTCCTCGTGCATTACTTTGTCCTTGTGTATTACTTTTTCCTAGTTAATTACTTTGTCCTCGTGAATCCCTGTCCTCGTGTATTACTTTGTCCTCGTGTATTACTTTGTCCTCTTGTATTACTTTGTCCTCGTATATTACTTTGTCCTCGTATATTACTTTGTTCTCGTGTATAACGTTGTCCTTGTGTATTTCTTTGTCCTCGTGTATTACTTTGTCCTCGTGAATTACTTTGTTCTCGTGAATTACTTTGTCCTCGTGTATTACTTTGTCCTCGTGTATTACTTTGTCGTCGTGTATTACTTTGTCCTTAAGTATTACTTTGTCCTTGTGTATTACTTTCTCCTCTTGAATTACTTTGTCCTCGTGTATTACTTTGTCCACGTGCATTACTTTGTCCTCGTGAATTACCTTGTACTCTTGTATTACCTTAACTTCGAGTATTACTTTGTCCTCATGTATTACTTTGTACTCGTGTATTACTTTGTACTCGTGAATCCCTGTCCTCGTGTATTACTTTGTCCTCGTGTATTCCTTTGTCCTCTTTTATTACTTTGTCCTTGTGTATTACTTTGTCCTCGTGTATTCCTTTGTCCACTTTTATTACTTTGTCCTCGTGTATTACTTTAACTTCGTGTATTCCTTTGTCCTGTTTTATTACTTTGTCCACTTTTATTACTTTGTCCTCGTGTATTACTTTGTCCTCGTGTATTACTTTGTCCTCGTGTATTACTTTGTCCTCTTGTATTACTTTGTCCTCTTGTATTACTTTGTCCTCGTGAATTACTTTGTCCTCGTGTTTTATTCTGTCCTCGTGTATTACTTTAACTTCGTGTATTATTTTGTGCTCGTTAAAATGATGTGGTAGTAAAATAAATTCTAGAACAACATTAGAACAAATTTTGAGAACTCATTCTACCGTGAGAGATTTTCTTCCTTGCAATGTCATTAGTATAAGATAAAGTAGATCAGTGTATCTCAATCTGAAGTAGTTATATCCCGTGAATAAGTGCCGAAACTAATTATTATGTTCTTTCATAAATAATAATATAAAACCTCTGCGATAATAAACGTATTGAAGACATCCCATTTAGAAAGATCACAAATAATTTGTTCCACTTAGATCTATATTAGTTTATCTCGTTTTTACAAGAGATTATTGATTGTTGAGATCTTTAAAACATGTTGTTTTTTTTAAAATGTGACATTTGTAATAGTTGTTAAAATAAGTCATAAGGTCACAGATCATTTCATGGTAGGTTTATGATACTTACTGAAATAACAACACCTTAATCACGTTTCAGAAATATGTTTATTTTTCTACAATCAAAGCTAATGAACAAGTTGTCAATAAACAAATCTATAGCTAGCTCGTAACATTTCATGTGAAATAAATTTGAGTTGCAGTCATTTATTTATCAAGTGAATTAATACAAAAATACATTAAGTGACGAAATAAAATTCTTCAAAGACTGAACTGTTTGCTGAAATGTTACATACTCATTCTTACTTAACTATTAGCAACGACACCTAGACCTCTACTTCAACAATTCATTGTAAGATACCTTTTTTTTTCTTTCTTTTTAGACTTAAAAAAAATAATTTAACACTTTGTTATTTCAGACTCATTCCGGATCATACAATAAAATCTCAAATGTTAAAGAAATAATAACTGGATCAGTCTAGACCAGTGGTTCCCAAACTTTTTTGTCTCGTAGACCCCTTGCCATGTTTTCCGGTTTTCGGTAGACCCCCTGCTTAACTATTATTTTAATTTTGTAAATGTAACAACTCAATTTTTTTTACTGTTTTTAAACTGTATTTATGTGAATAAAAGTAAAACAAATTATAATGAAGCACATGTTAATTGGTATATATACAAATTAAAACGAAGCAAAATAAAATTTAATAAATAAGTTTCACATGAAAGTATGAAGCAAAAAAAAAATAGTACAGAGCACATCAGTGGGAAGGATGGGCCTGATGCTTTGATACTAAAATATCAATGTTGGGCTTCAATTTCGTTAGGCTTAATCTTAAATCTCCTCTGTTAGTGATGTCCAGTTTGTTTCTTTTATTTAGTAGAAGATTGGTAACAGTGCTGAACCCTCTTTCCACAAGATATGAAGATGGAAAAGCAATTAGAAACTTTCTGACGATATTCCATAATATGGGATACGTATCGGGTATATCTTTTTGAAGCCAAAAGAGCTGATATCCTTTTTTAAATTGTACTTTCAGTTCTTCATTAGTACTTATTCCTAGAAGTTCTTCTTGCAATGCTACATCATCCTCTTCTATAATATCAACATATGGATCGATAATCCACTGAGGTATTACCATATTCAGAATATCCTCAAATCTAATTTGAAAATCAGAATATAGGGAATTCAAATGCTCAACATAAATGAAAACGTCCTCTTCCTGACATTTTGTGTGTTCTAAATTTGGAAATTGGGAAAATTCGCCACGACCAATGTTTTGCTTCAATAATTTTATTCTTGCAAGAAAAGCTGAGATTATGGACTTTGTTTTGATCAAATTCAGGTTATCCCCTTGTAGCTGCAAGTTAACTTCATTAAATTTCTGAAATAAGTCTGTCAAATAGGCAATGTCCGATTTCCGCTTAATTAAATTTTGTTTTAATATTAAATCTTTATCATGCAAGAATTCTGAAACAGTGTCAAAAAGAGAAAAAAAATCTAGTCAGACATAAGCTTTTAGACAGCCATCGAACTTGGTGTGAAGGAGCAGTTGGTGAAAGTTCTTGTCTTTTTCTTCACACAATTGAGCAAATAATCGAGTATTCAAAGCGTTAGCTCGGATTCGATTAACAGCAGTAATGATAAACTGAAGAGATTCATGCAATCTGACACTGAGATTTTTAGCAACTAAATGTTGTCTATGGATAACGCAGTGTATTGCTAACACGCCGGGTACATTTTATATTAAAAGGCTCACAAATCCTCGGTAGCGTCCAACCATTGCAGGTGCTCCATCTGTTGCTACTGATATTATATTTCCTAAAGGGATCTCTTTTTCTTTAAAGTAGTCCTTCAAAGCTTTCAGTATTGATTCGCCTTTTGTGTCAATGGCCAAAGTTTTTGCAAATAGAAGTTTTTCGTGGATTTCTTGATCCATAATAAAACGAACATATGCCAACAATAATGCTTCATTACTAGGCAAGGTTGACTCGTTCAGCTGTATAGAGAAGCATGTAGTTTCCAAATATTTACACAAGAAGTTTTCAGTGTCATAACTCATTTCATCTATTCGTCTTTGAACTGTTTTGTTACTTAAAGGAATTATTTTAATGATATCAGAAGCAGGCTTGTGTAAAACAGTTTGTAAGACTTCTGCAACGGCTGGCAAAATCAATTTTTCACCTACAGTGTGAGGTTTTCTGGATTTCGCTATCAGTAAAGAAATATTGTAAAATGCTCGTAAACCATCATCTTCTCTTTGTGATGTCGAAGTGAATATTTTGTATACCACATAAGATACCGCCGTCCTTCTCACTCCCCCTTTTACCAACAGGTCCATAAAAGTGCTAGGCTCATAGTATAACAAAAATTGAAATAGTGCTAAACAAAAACAATTGGTACAATGTATTATTGTTGGCCTAGATCTATTACCGATGTAATGACATGGTGACTGATCCAGACTCATGGCTACAAAGACGCTCAAGTTAAAGTTTGTTTGTTTGTTTGTTTGCTTGTTTGTTTGTTTGCCTGTTTGTTTGTTTGTTTGTTTGAAGCTTTTTTTTTCATTTTTCTTGTATGTTGTTGTTGTTCATTCAGGTTCCTTTAAAAGAATCTCTTCCGTCTGCACCAACAAAGAAGTATCATGTAGATGTAAACATTATAACAACATTATTTAGACTAACAAACTTCATCAAGAATTACTCTAACTGTAATGAGTGCTGCGCCTTGGTCATACAAATGAAATGGACACAATCATTTAAATATGAACTAGAGAAATTCATGGTTACATTTATAGATTTACAACCACAAGCGCTAACACATACACAGTGTAGTAATATTTGATGGAATTGAAAGCATAAAAAAATAATAACATTTTGTCTGTCAAAAAGCTTGTCTTTGAGCTCGAAGGTCAAGGAGTGCCTGAGGTCATCTGCAGATAAGCTATTGGCTTGTCGATAATTACATTTTAATTAGCAGGAAGATGTTATACAGGCTATCAATTTGTTTAATTATATGTCATTAATAGGATTATGAAATATCCCTGAGACTTGCCACAACCATCGCTGTCGGGTCTGTCTATTTCAATAGCAGGAGAATAAAAGTTGAATGAAGAAAATATATTTTCAGTTCAAGTGACACTCTTTTTGTGTAGCCTCTCTCTCTGTCCGTCCGTCACGTTTATATCACACATACATTAGTTCGGGTGCAAAGGCAACTTTTTTCTTTCCGGAAAGCGAACCTTTTAATTTTGTAAAATTTAATATGCAAGTACTATTTTTTAAATGAATACATAAAACACTTTTAAAATAAAATAAAATAAAACTTTATAAATGTATTCTGGCTACAAATAGACCTCTAAACCTAGAATTAAAAAAAATAGAAATTAAATTTATTATCCGTTAGAAATCTCATAATCGATAATAGTAAGTAAAAAAACAATATCATATTATTATTTGAAATTTGCTATGTTGTTCAGCTTGTTGTCAAGTAAAAAACAACGCCAAATGATTCTTCGAAATAAACTGCAATGTTTCTTTAGATTTTAGAAAATCAAAACAAGAACATGGCTTCAATGGGTGGATTCGATGAAGGCCACAAACTCATCACACAAACTCTTTTTGTAATCTTGGTTTTTCAAGCAGCTCTTATTTTAAACTACGCTAACGCTGTTTTGTTTTTAAAATCTATAATAAATGCATTTAATCTCTTTTGGGCGTTAGATAGGGGGATAGATATATCGAACAAAAAAGTCACTACCCAGTACATGGCTGCCTGTTTTTTTTTAAAACCTATCTCAAACATATTTTCCTGCAACTTTCACTATAGCATTTACCTCTGACTCTAAGTCTAAGTGGATCCAAATGTAATGTTGTAAGCCTAAGGTACTCAAATACAAAACAATTGATTGGCTCAAGATGAGTCTGCCGTCTCGAACTAATAATCTCTTTTATGTTTAAATCAATAGTTCCTCCCTGCTACTCACTCTGTCTAGCCTCCCACCAATTTTTCTCCCCCCCCCCCCCCAACCTGTTTTGACATTTGCTTCCACAGATGTCTTTGAGCTTTCCCGTATCGTCTGGTCGTTAACTCGGTCCTGGGTGAAGGTACAAACTTTACACCGTGCCAAATATCTACCCTCATAACAGAGCTATTCTTGTACAGCTGGTTGTCAAATTTAGATAGTCACTAGCACCACCATATGTCAAGTTGCCTGGCATAAAAAATGTTTCCGATGTTTTGTCTGGACATTTACGCGAAGGAGGTTTTTATAAATATATATAAAATCAGTAGATATCAGTTCATATTACAATAGGTTGTGGTGACAGATATCATGAGGTGCAACCTAAGCGATAGAGTGTCCAAAAAAAATGTGCTCCCACTAAAAAAGGAGCTTACACAGTTGATATTGGTATCGAGTCTCCAGTATTACCGCTAGTTAGTTGTCAGTTTGTACTGAAATGAATTTAGAGTCATCGATTAAAAGTCTAATACTTTCTCCTTGTTATTAATTATTTGATGCTACTAATAGAATAGCTTTAAAAATGTGATTCTGCGGAGCTAAAATGAGGACAAAATCATCGTATACGTTTTAAAAACGTGGCTTATCAAAACTTCTTTATTTTGTACACCGGATACACCAAAAAGCTGGGTATTCGTAGTTTTCCAGACATTTATAAAAATCTCCAATAAATGTCCACATCCCATTGAATCTATTCTCTGCGGCTTCTACACTGTTAGCAGAAGTATGAAGGAGCAGTCGCCACTGACCGAAAATGGACATCACAAGTTTACAAAATTAACACTTTAATATTCCTTCATCTTTCCCCATGCATTCTATTATGTGGTTGATCTCCTTTGATCATTTCTTTCCCACTTGGTCGCCTCGTCTTCCACTGCAACAAAAACTTAGACGCGAAGCGACAAAACGAAACACACCTTTTTTTTTTCCGTCACGTGGGACCAGACTTACAAAATGCGCCACTCATAAAAATTGATTTGACAGCCAAGACTAACATTATCGGTTGAACTCTATTTGTTTTTATATATTCTGGTCAACACAGTGCACCCTGGCTGTAGGATCACACTTATCAGTACAAACACTTGGACAGGACACCTGCCCCTAAGGTGGATGACCGAAAATGGCGGATCCAGGGGGGGTGGGCGGTAGGGGCGATCGCCCCCCCCCCCACTCGGCCAACTCCCCCCCGAAGGAAGGAATTTTAGTATAGAAATCACACAATTCGTATACGAATTTATTACTTATCTTAATAATATATATTCATTATTTATATTTCAACCTATTTTTAGATTATTTCACCCCCCCTCTAGTATGTTGGCCGAGTTGGTAGGATGGGGAGGTGGCGATGGCATCAATTCCGCCCTTCCCCCCCCATAAACTTTCGAGCGGGAGGGGCGGTCCTGTTTATTTGTAGAAATCACAGCTTGTTAACAGAATCAATAAATATTTATGTAATTTAAACTTGTTATTGATATTTAAACTATCTTTATATTATGTCGTTCCCTCATGTGCCGATTGGGTGGGTTTGGGGGGGGGGGGGGCGAATACATCTACTACCCTTTCCACCTAAACTTTAAGGGGGGGGGCGGTCTTACTTTTATTTAGAAATCATAGTTTGTGAACAAAATTGAATCACTATATACTTTTAATATTATGTCGCTACACTTCTGGTATCTTAGCCGATTTAATGAGGTGGGGGGGGGGTTGCTTCTACTGCCCTCCCCACTCTAGCCCTCTGAGTGGGGGGGCGGTTCTATTTTTATGGAGAGATCATAGTTTTTGACCAAAATTAGTTGAATTCTATATAATATAAGCTACATATTGATGTTTTAACCCAGTTGTATATTATGTCACATACACATTCTGATCTCAAATTTTATCATTAGTAAATTTAAAATTGAAAAAGGGTTGTACCAGGTGGGAGAGGCGATTCATGCAATCGCCTTCCGACCATCGGACAAACCAATACCTTTTACTTTTTGTTAGAAATTACAAAATTTAAAAAAAATGTCACTAATACAATTTATATAAGCTATAAATTAAATTCTTTTATCGAGTCGCCCCACCCCTATTCTTTAATGCCGAAATGCAATCATTAACAGAAATTATAAAAAGGAGCGAGGATTAATCGTTTTCACTCTATCACCGCCTTCCCTTTCCAGACGAAAAGATGACGTTTTAAAACAGAAAAGTCAAATATGGCGACAGAGTTTATGTAATTGTAAACGAATTTATCTTAGTTATTTTAAGAAAGACAAATATTATTTTCCTAATCATCTTTTTCACCTTTACTCATACTGATATTTTTCTGTCGTATAAAAAAAATAACAAAAACCTATGGTCATACATTAAGTCTAAGAAAATGGAAACAACAGGCATAGCGCCATTAAAAGATGAACATAACATAATACATAATGATAATGAAACTAAAGCAAACATCCTAAACAAATACTTTGCATCAGCATTCTCAGCCAGAGGAGACAAAGACATATTTCTTAATTTGAACCAAGTAGACAACATAGAAGATTTAGTAGTACAAGAAAATGGAATTAAAAAACTATTAGCCAACACCAAACCAAATAAAGCGTCTGGACCTGATGGTATTCCAGCTAGATTACTCAAAGAACTAAGCAATGAGCTAGCCCCAGTGTTCAAAATACTCTTTCAAGCATCGCTTAACCAGGGCAGAGTACCAAAGGACTGGAAAGAAGCTAATGTCACCCCCCTATTTAAAAAAGGAGAAAAATCTGATCCAGGAAACTACAGACCAGTATCACTTACCAGCATCACATGTAAAATACTAGAACACATAATATGTAGCAATATCATAAACCACTTAGACAAACATAATGTCCTCACCCCATACCAACATGGCTTTAGGAAATATAGATCATGTGAAACACAACTAATAGGACTAATTGATGATTTTTCAAAAGGTTTAGATAATAGTGAACAAATAGATGCTATCTTACTAGATTTTTCCAAGGCTTTTGACAAAGTTCACCACCATAGTTTGCTTAAAAAATTAAAATATTTCGGCATTAACGGTCCACTGCATCAGTGGATTAAAGATTTTCTGATAGGGAGAGAACAAACTGTAATAATAAATGGCTCTAAATCAACACCAATAACAGTAAACTCAGGTGTACCTCAAGGAACAGTTTTGGGTCCACTACTATTTTTAATTTACATAAATGATTTACCAAATTGCATTAGTTCAGGAACAAAAGTCAGATTATTTGCAGACGATTGCATAATATATAGAACAATAAAAACAAAACAAGACACAGATATTTTACAAAGAGAATTAGATGAATTACAGAAATGGGAATCAAATTGGAGCATGTCTTTCCACCCAGAAAAATGTCAGTTGTTAAGAGTAACAAAAAAACTAAAACAAATTAATTCCACTTATCTTATTCATGGCAAACCAGTAACACAGACTAAAAACTCAAAATACCTAGGTGTTATAATAAATGAAAAACTGTCATGGAATCCACATATTGATGAAACTATAAAAAAATCCAACAAAGCATTAGGGTTTATTAAAAGAAATTTCTATAAATCAAATAAGAACATAAAACTAAAATGTTATTTAACCTTGGTTAGGCCAATAATAGAATATGCATCCACCGTGTGGGACCCCTCAACTCAAGAAAACATTAAGAAACTGGAACAAACACAAAATAGAGCAGTGAGATTCATAACAAACGAATATTCACATTTGACTAGGGTAACACCATTAGTAAAATCACTAAATTTAGAAAGCCTTCAGGACAGAAGACTCAAAAGTAAAGTAGCAATTATACATAAAACACTGAACCATAATCTTCAAATACAAAAACAAAATTTAATAAAATACTCTGAAAGACACAAAAATAAAGGCACATTCCTCGTCCCATATGCTAGGACAAATTTGTACAAATACTCCTTCTTCCCTAGTGCTATTAGAGCATGGAATGGGTTGCCTGAGCTAGCCAGAAAAACCAGTGACTTGGCAGAATTTAAGTCATTGGTTAATATGCATGACTAAATGCATGACGCGTAGGACGTAATCATCTTCTTTTTTGAAGTAACGTCTGTATTATATAAGATAAGATAAGATAAGAAGATAAGGACAAAACTCACAATTTATGCTTAAATCCTAAAAATGCAACAAAATTACAGTAAAATCTAATAAGTTCACTCAATTTCTCCTCCCACCTCCGAGATGTATTTTTTTAAAGCTTTGAATTATAGTTCTGTAAAAAAACAAAGTTACAAACATGCCTATTGAACAAAATGTATAACTTACAAATGAGATTTTTAATTTTTTTTTTAAATATTATTTTTCGAATAAATGTTGTTTTTTCGGCGGCGTTCCTCAAAGTCTAAATCTAAATCTGTGAAGTATCTTATCTTTTCAAGAAAAAATCGGTTGTATTTGCAATGTAGTAAGAGGCTGTAAAATCTTATTAGAATATTTTTCAAGTAAAACCTTATTCAAACTGGTCCTATCATAGTATGATGAATGATGAGCTGTAGATATCAAGAGAATGCGTTTCTGCAGTGAAGAATGTAAGAAAACGGCTGTGGCGACGGGGCTTCTAGCGCTCCCCCAAACCCCATAGCTGTCTAGTTTCGAAAAAAAAAACCCAGTCATGTTGAGTCCTTTCTGGACTCAACATGACTGTTTTTTTTTTTCGAATATTTTTTTTTCGGTGGCGATCCTCAAAGCCTCATTCTAAATATGTAGGGTATCTTATTTTTTTAAAGGAACAAATCGGTTGTATTTGCTATGTAGTAAGGGCATATAAATCCATATTAGAAGTTTTTTCAAGTAAAACATTATTCAAAGATCCTTTTAAATAGGATGAATAATGAGCTGTAGATGTCAGGAGAAAACGAAGCCCCGATCCCCACTGGTGGAGCTTCCAGCGCTACCCCAGACCCCATAGCTGTCTAGAGAAACATGACTATTTTTTTAGCTTATTTTTTAGGCGGAAGGTTGAGAAACATTGCTTTTTTTTAAAACATTCTAATATATATATAATAATATAATATATATATGCTGTACGTGCGTTTATGCTTAGGGTTAGGGTTTGGAAAAAAATCGCCCCCCCCCCCACTCCAAAGTTCTGGATCCGCTAGTGATGACCGCATACTAAAGGCAACCATAAAAAAATTCCCCTTGTATTCTATAGAAAAGGTCATCTGTTTCTGTGGCCAATGGTTAACAAGGGTGTCAAGTGGCTGCACAACGACGAACCGCCTTTACTTTTCCCAAACTAATGTCAGGTACCCATTAGAGCTGGGTGGACTCAGATTCTGAAATAAAAAATCCCAGACATCAGCAGGATTCGATCCCAGGACCCCCGGTTTTGAAGTCTTTCGATTCACCGCTCAGCCACCTCGCCTCCAAGCTAAGAGAAGGACGGCGTAATAGAGATACTATATAAAGATCCGTTCAGGCGTCATTGGCCCTCACTGGCATAGAGGAAAGCAGCTTGTCATCTGGTTGTCTGTTAAATCTGTCACCGCCACCCACTCATCCGAGTCATCCAGAGTCGATGCCATCTCGCTCAGAAGATACACTCAGAACCTGAGACATCAACCGCCCAAGGTAGCAACTCATCACAACGTACATTTCAGAGCCGCTGTTACCGACATTATAGATACTAATACTGCAGACAACAGGATCAATCACAAGCTAAAGAAATCAGCAATCTGGGATGAAAACTATCCATAAAGACATATAGTTTCATTTTTGTATTGTTCTTATTACTGATGTCATTTCATCACCGTAAATATTAATTAATACTTTTTATCTACAATTAAATATAATGTATTCTCGGCTTATTGTATATTAGGTAAGTTTCTCTTTTACGAGTAGGGACGAAATATGAAAAATAAAACCTTAATAAAAAAGAGCCATCTAAAATTAGCACATAGGGCGTCACGGCGGTTTCAGATTATTTCAGACTAAATGCTAACAACTATTCTATTTCCATGGCATTAGATTTGATATTTACGACGATGCTAAATAATCTAGCTATGATGAACACTTTGAAAAGTCGCTATTAAATATTTACTTGCAAACCTGCAAGGGAAACAATTTACTTTGGTTTCTTTAAGAAGTTCTCAATCTCTGATCTTCATTCTGTCCAAGTAATCTGATATGAGCTGATATTCCAGTGGATATTTGTTTGTTACATCAGACGTTTACAAATAAAACACAATGAAAAAACCTTTGCTGTTGGGCAATGACTCTGTAAGAGAGAAAGAAGCAATTAGAAACTTCTTCGGAATCGTTTCGTTGTCACCAATGAATTCTGTTTTCAATTGAAATAAATTTCATATGAGGGCAAATCTGTTCATAGAATAGTATGAGGTTACATCATCGTGATTCTGTATCTAACAGTGCACACTGACTTGAGCGTGTTCACAAAGATCTGTGACCACCTTCAGTCGCGAACCAACTATAGATCATGTCAAAGAAAGAGATGAACGTTTGGGCATTAGCTATGGTCAGAACGATATCACCCACACAGCAGTCCTACATGTATCCAAAGGAACTGAAAATGCCGATACAATTCGGGATCAGCGGCATCGCAGGCTCTGTCAAGGTGTAGCACTGTGTGCTGTAAGCTGCTCAAGGGAGCTGGAAACTGATTTTTCATCCGATTTGACTTTCGAAGCTTTCCCATGTATGGGTATAACTGCAAGGCAGCAGAGGTTTTCTTTCTCCTACTTGGGTAGCTAGCAAAGGCTAACGAGCCCTCCTGTCAGAAGCTTATAGGTTTAGGCGCCTTTGCCCCTTCTCCTGTAAGTGATAACATTTCGGCGGGACACAAAATTTGAGCTACACGTGAAGACAAGGAGTTGGACTGGTTGTCAATGGTTATTTGAGACGCATTGCGTTGGAAGCATTTTAAAGTTAGTGGAGTTCTTATCTACGGAACCGCAGAGTTCTACATTTGCAAAAAAAAAAATTCTTTGGGATTAAAGTGGTTAGTTGGTAATGCGGCTTGCTTTATTTTATAGCATAATGATTTTCTTTCTAAAATAATTAGTTTTTATATGACTTTAAACTTGGAATAGCGATTAAAAAATCTCTTTCAGTTGTCACCTTAGTGCTCTGCCACTCAGCCAGCACTTGACACTGTTCTTCATGTCGATACATTTTCCTTTAAATTTAAACTTTGGATTCTTTTACTGGTGTCAGCACTGAGAAACTACATTCAAGTGATTTTTTTTTTGTTTCTACATAAGTACGTGAAGTCAGAGACATTGGATGCACGTGTAACGCACGTATGCCTACGTAAAGTGAGAGGTACATCTAGTGCACCTACCTATGTATTGTGCTTTGACTTTCGTAAGGTCGTCTGCATCCTGAGCATGACTTAAAATGACGTCAATTCACTCTGTAAAAGCCTTTTAGGAGACATAGGATTAAGACCGGTTGGATAACGTAGACCTTTGTCTACAAACTTGGAATAACTTAACTTGCGTGATATAGATACATTTTTAATGGGTCAGTGCAGTGTATACGCTATAGTTTCCAACAAATGGAACAAACTGTAGAGCTTAAGCCGTGGTTTCGTAATACAGAAAAATTGACAATAGAAAAAGCGTTTGATCTTGGTGTACATAAACACATTTATCTAGTATCGATACCTCATATGATAAACTGAAAACAAAAATATTGTTCTTTATCAACATACCGCTGCCTTCCTTGGCTGAGAACTGCAGCCTTATAACCTTTTAAGTCGAGGGAAGGGTAGATAATTGGATAAGATCAAGATTTTCTTCTTTGAATTGCCTTACTTCAGAGTCTTTAGGGTACTTAAAAAGTTTGTTTTTTTTGTTTTTAATATTACACAGTTTTGAATTGTAGTAATTCTATATTAAATAAAATTTTATTTTATTATTACATTGCTAGAAGACATTCAATGTTTATTACGTTTTTTTGTTACATAAAGATCACACCACTCACAGACTTTATTACACTCCAGTAAACACCTACACATATAAGCACTCATCTATGCATTTAAAACAATTTCCCATCAGTACTCAGTCACACCTTCAGTGAGAGAAGCCACTCCCTCCCAGTTTGTTTGTCTAAGCAACGGCAAAACTTTATGGTTTTATTCTCGTTGTCCCCCCTCCAATAAACACACACACCCGTTCCTTCCTGACTATTGTGCACTAATAGCACCCAAACACAAAAGAAAGCAAGAGAACGTCCCTTTTTAATTTGCTTTTTCTTTTTTATTATCGAACGAATCCAAAGTGAACCTGGTCCTAGCAGCCTGTTAAACACAGTCATGTGATCCACTTAGAGAACGGTCAGTCTTTTATGCTTTTATGACGTGGGTGGAGATTTGGAAAAGCCCAATTTTTTTTATTTTTTTGGGGGGGTTCGTTTAGGATTTGTCACGTATTGGTCATGCGCATTATCGATTGCATCTGATTCTTGTCTTTACTCCGTAGAGTCCCATCATCCTCTCGCCTCTGTCACTCTCTCTTTTCTCTTCTCTCTTTTCCTTCTCTTTCTCTCTTCCACATAACTCTTTTTAACAAGAATAGACATGTTTTTTTTTCATTTATCTGACAGTTACATTCATATGTTTAACAAAAATAATGCTTTTTAAAAAAAATTAAAATTATGCCTTTCTCGATGATTCTTTCGTTCTTTCTATCTCTCCATCTCCTCCCTCTCTCTCTTTCTCTCTCTCTTTATTCTCTCTCTTTATTCTCTGTTTTTCTATCGTCTGTTTTATCTTTACATTTTCTCAACTTTTCTTGTGGAGGAATTAGGATTTAGAATTTTCTTTACATTTCTTTCTTCCACTTGACGCTGTTTGTATCTGTGCCTGACTCACGCCACCCTCTCTCTCTCCCTTTCTCTCTCTCTCTCTCTCTTACTGTCATTTGATTCTTCAATATTCACTTAAATTTAAAAACACGCACAGAAAAAAAAACTTAGACAAAACTCGTCATCAGATATAGAAATATGATTGTGTAGTAAAAATTCAAAGCAGGACATGTTGGCACAGCCGTTTTTAGCGGTTCCCGAAAGGGGAAAAGACGTTAATAGTTTTGTGTCTGTCCGTCTGTCCTTCCGTCCCGTTTAGATCTCAAAAACTAGAAGAGAAAATGAAAATCGGACATCATGATATTTTAGATCAAAGTTCTGATACAACGGCTACTTTTTTCTTTTCCGAAAATGAACCATCTAAGTTTTTAAATTATCAATGCAAGCAGATTTTCAAAAAAAATACACAATTTTTCAATAAAAAACTTATGAGGAGGTAAGTTTTTGAAAAAGGTCATGGACTTCTTCATTAATAAATCAAGCTTCATTCGTAGATTCGCGCATTGGTACAAAAAATTTGCATCTAAGGTCACAATGGAAAAGTATCAATAGATCATTATGAAATATATTTTCCATTTATTTAGAATTGAGAGTGGGACATGTCCTAACCGTATTCTCAGGTAGGACTCTGACTTATTAAATATTCAGGAAATAATCAAAAACTTTGTCAAAAGACAATTCGGTGGATGGGGATCTTATATAGAAAGAGTTTGGACAAAAAGTAAAGGAAAGATAACTCTCTTATTTCAGCAAGTCGGACTACAGCTACCCTACGAAAAAAAGAGGGAGTAGAACAAGTAGTATTCACACGTCACAAAATAGCAGGGCCGAACTTAACCGTTGTGACCAAGAAGTGTGAAAAGATCACTCTTTTTTATTTCTACCCCACGTAGTTTTAGCAGCGAAAAAAAAAGGGGGAGGAGGAGAACAAGTAATCGACTCTGTATTCACCCGTCACTAAATAGCAGGGCCAGACTCAACCATAGTGGGGCCCTATGCGAAACGGATTTCGCGGGGCTAAGTTTTGGTAGGAATACGGAGTTTATATTAGAAAAAAGATTCGTCTTTGCATTTTATTCATTCTTTACTACGTACAGAATTACTTGACGAGCCTTGCGTGTAGCGAAGTCATACAGTATATCATAAGAAAATTATTTCCTACATAGATCACGCTCTATAGCAATAATTACCAAATGTTTCAATCTAACTACGAGAATTGTTGACCTCAAGTAATTCTTCATTAGTTTGAGGCGCGAGAAGCTTATTTCACCAGATTCCACACCTTATATATTACAGACGTTACTTCAAAAAAAAAAAAAAAAAAAAAAAAAGACTTCATAATATAAATACAGTAACAGAGTAGAGTCAAATAAACTTTAGTATAAAATCTAAGTTTTTCTTAACTTATAGTCAGAATATATCGTGCCAAAACGTTCCTTCTGACAAAAACGTCTCGCGTCGAAACGGCCGCACCGGATCAAACTATTGTTAATGCAAAATTTTTACCAACATCACATCTCCATTGTCTTGGCTACAACCTGACAAGTTTACGACTTAAACATGAAAGGTGACCATCTGTTTGGTCCACTTCGTGTTGCAGTTTTTGTTATTGTTGTTGAAGTTTTGGTTAAAGCATCACTGTGTATTGACTTCATTAAAAAAATATAACTAAAACAATACCAAAGTGTATACTTATGAACGAATGAAAATTTCAGACCTTACTATCTAAGGGTCAGAAGATGTAAAGGTCTTCTGTTTCTGTAGAGCACAACGACAATCCGCCCATAACTTTTCCCCCACAAATGTCAAGTACCCATTGGGTGAACTCGAGAACGTCTGACAATGGTCGAAGCTGTTTGTCCAGGTATAAAGTCACAATCTTAGAAATATGTTAAGCATACATTCCAGTGGCTCGAAAAGTAGGTCAATACCAGGGTAAACGTTCATACATTCTGTTTCAGTGTTTGGCGCTAAACACCATCAAACCCCCGCCAAATACGAACTATTTGCAGATGGAGAACATCAACAAAACTCATGGAGTATCATGTCTTAATCCTCCTGGGATGTTTTGTTTGTCTTCTCTCTGAAATCTCAATAGTTCTGTCATTTCAGTGGTTTCATTTGTTCTAGATCTCCTTTGAAAGAGATTAAATGAAACCGTACAAAATAACGATGTATACACCTATGTAGTATAACATATAACAGATTCAGTTCTGTCTTTCTCATTTAATATTTATCCAAGGGAGTGTATATATTTTTAATAAAGATTATAAATTTAGAAATGTATCATGTCTTATAATGTACAGTCACTCTAGCAAAAAGTACACAGAACAAGTAAAACTTAACCAGACGTCTCGTGCTAGGCTCGATCCCATAGTGCGGGTAGGATTCATGAGGTTGCTACCAAATGTCTCGCATTTTAGGAGCTAGGCCTTGTCAGGACTGAGTTCTGGTCAGCCTGGGTCTCCTGTTTACTGTAGAGGAGAAGGGGGGGCAATTCAGGTTGTTGACTTCAAAACTGTTATTGTTTTGGGTTGTTTTGATTTGGTGAGATGTTTTTGTTGAAAATAATGTAACTCATAATAGGGCAGTGTGGTTTTGTTCCTAGTCCAGGACAGTTGGACTTTAGGATATAGATATAGTCGAAGTGTGGACTCTAATTATTTCTCTGTGTTGTCACTATTCAGTCTATGGAATATTAAGCTGATATATTTTAAATTGATACTGGATATTTCAAATGTCTGAACTGATTCTGTATTATAGTACAGATAATGTAATAAACATGTTATATGTCTGTGAGTTGGCATTCTGAATATTTGTTCTATCGTTGTATGTGTCGTTGTGGTATTGCCCAGGATTTGGGTACATTTAGTAATACACATATGTATATTAGAGAAGAAATGAGTCTTGACAGGCCTACTCTCGTTACTAAGTCGCAAAGCACTCTACATAAAAAGAATCCCAGGGACTTACTTAGAACTGTTACAGTATGTACGTCATTAAATTGACAATGTTGATACTTCAATGAATCGTTTGTACATCTATTTAGGATGGTTAATGGAATTTAACAGATTCAAGTCCCAAATCCTGATATTTAGCCTATGACATCCGGCATCAGGTAGGCCCAGCACCCTACTAAAACTTACCGTTTATAACTATGGTATTAATTGACTATTTAGGAAAACATACAGCCATGGTTTAAAATATGATCAAGAATAGTGTAAATGATAAATATCTAAAAATAAATCTCTATACTGTGAGAATAAGATGATGAAATACATTTATTTTAAAAGCATTATACACTAAGCTGAGAAACCTTAAGACAGCTTTAGAATTTGTCTGCGAAATATCAAACAATGTAAAGTATGTCTTCAGTCAAAGGGTTAAGAAAAAAAAAAGTAGTATTCCAAATAGTTTTGATGTTGAGCATGTTAACATTGGTAAGTCCAATAAGACTAAATAGCAGATATTTAATGGGCTATGTTGCCAAAGTATAAGATATATAGGTCAGTCGCTATTTGATCGACATTTCCCAAAATGGAATTACCAATTATATCCAGGTAGGTCGCATACCTAAATACTGTTACTATCCGGATGAGATGATCAATTGTCACTTCGTGACTGAAGTATCTAGTTGCAAGTCTAAATCTACCATATACTGTTATAAAAACAGTATTAATACATTTGAAGCCAATAAAACACAGTTCATTATTTTTATTTGTATTCATTGCAGAGTTCTGAAGAGATTATCTTTTCACTAGAGTTCTACATACTCAGTAAGCTCTGCTAGTCGAGATCGAGAGACACATCAAGACATATATGTCTATCATTTTTATAGGTCAGTGATCTGTAAAAAAATATTAAAGTTCCCCTATCTGACATTGTAATCAAAAGATAAACGGTTAATGAGCAGGGTGTCGTGTAGCCAGCACAACGACCAGCTACCTTTACTTTCCCCAACTAAAGTCAGGTACCCATTAGAATTGGGTGAAATCAGGAAAGAACTAAAATTCCGAAATTCGAAAGCCCAGTATTCACAAGAATCAGGCTCAGGACCACGGGTTTATGACACCGGATTCGGATGCTATGCGCTTAACCATTCAGCCATCGCACCCGGTGTGATCTGTGATTTCGTCTAAAAACGTGTACCGCAATTAACAAAAATAGATAAAAGATTGAGAATCAAGTTCTTAACAAAATATAATTCCTATTTTTAGCGGCCCCCGAAAGGGAAATAGCAGCTATTATTTTGTGTGGTCTGTCTGTCTGTCCCGTTTAGATCGCAGAAACTAGAAAAGATAGTGAAAATTCGCCATCATGATATTTTACATGGTTCAAAATTCTCAAATAAAATAAAATATGAATCAGTTTTATTTTCATAAAAATATACAATTTTTACAACTATTTACTATTAATATGTAAAAAAGAACAAACAAACACGGAAGACTGTACCACCATACACACAAATGTCCATGAATACTATTAATTATTAAACTATTAATTCTAGTATGATGTATTGGAGTTGAAATCAGTGGCGTCACTAGGGGTTGCGGGGTTGCGATACGCACCGGATGACACCCATTAGGGGGTGACACCCGAATGGAAAAAAAAATGAATATTGGCAAATACTAGAAAAAAAACGGAGTGAAAACAATTTAATATCGGCAAAAACTAGTCAATACAAAAAATAAATCTCTACATACCTGTATATACCCAAATATGTCTAGGTGGTGACCTGACAAAATAAAGCGGACAAAATAGCGCAGACAATATAGCGGAAAATTTCCCGACAAAATAGCGCAACACAAATGATGTGTATAAAAGTACCGGATTTATGTAAGTGAACCTCCTAGGCAGCATTAGAATATTTGATGAGATCTCTATCTTCTTGAAGTTTAATAGATCAACAAGTATACAATATTTGTTGAGATCTCCATCTTCTTGAAGTTTAAAAGATATAGAAGTATACAATATTTGTTGAGATCTCTATCTTCTTAAAGTTTAATAGACCTAGAAGTATGTCATATTTTCAGAGAAGGAGAGTACATATAATTTTATCTCATTCTCCTAAAAAATGTAACAAAGATGTTTTAAATGTGGTAATCCTGTTCAAGGGTTAGGTATGAAGATGTGTGTGTTACACTTGTGTGTCAGAGTATAATTAGAAATCTCTTTTATCTGCGGCATCTCTCTTTGATCAAACCAGGGCGAACTTAATCGTGTCAGGATTAGTTAAGCTGGCGATCACTTATCTCGCCAAAATGTATGTTTAATCTCATTTGTTCCACCTGCAAAAATCTAGATTACCCTTGACCAAATGTTGTAGGGATTTGTATGACTATTGGGAGGACAACTATATTGGTCGCCAGAGACGAAACCGCAGAGTGATTCAAAGATTTCCGATAGCATTGTGGAATGTTCAGAGATCGAGAACAGGACAATGTACCACAAACAAAAAATTAAGTGGAGGGATGGCACCATGCATTTCAACTGTCTATTGACGGTCATCACCCTAATGTGTAAACGTTAATCTCTCACTTCCTCAGAGAACAGGAGAACATTGAGAACAAGATTCTGAGGTACAACGCTGGAGAACGAAGTCTTGAAGCTATATTGCCAATGTACGAAACAAGTCAGTTATGGAATTTCTACATGTCATTGCCTTCAATTTAACTTTGTGAAAGCTTGTGTTTGTGTGTTTATTTATATAAATCTGACAGGTATCTTTGCCTGTTATCTAAGTACACTTTTGGAATGTAAATAAAATGATATATTTTGAAATTATTTATTTTAGCATATTATAATTTTTGCTTACTGTTTGCATATTTTTGGTTTTAAGATATCTAATGTGTTTACTGCAAAATGATTGAAAAATATCATTAAAACATAAAAAAAATTAGCTCTAATCATATTTTACGATATCTAAAGTATTTCTTTCAAAATGACTGAAATATATCTTTTCTGCGCGATTTTGTAGGCGCTATTTTGTTCGCTCTATTTTGTCCGCGTTATTTTGTCGGGGTACCTGTCTAGGTATATCTACTGTACAAATGTAAATCTATTTTATTTTAGGCCCTATTATACATACTTTATTTTCTTTGGTACAAATATCCAAAATGTTATGTGATAACAAAAGGGATGCAAAGGCAGTCTTTTTTCTAACAAAAAAATTGGTTGTATTTGCATAGTTATTTTATATTTTAGTATTGGTTAGGCAAAAGCGACTTTATTACCAAATTTTAAGAAATATTACATTATTAATTATGTGACGTCGTGTTATTATGAAGTAGAACTTTTCTACGTGAGCAGCAAGATCGATTCAAAAGGCTCTTTTAATGAAACTCTTCAAGTTCAACATGATTCTAGAGTCTACCCTCGGCTGTAGGAACTAATTTCTCCCGAACATCGTACCATTGACGTCTTTTGCGTGAACAGAACAGACCCGCTACAAGATATCTTTCTAAAGATGGAGATGATATTAGGACAACATGCCCATTATAAACTCACATAAACTACTGCAGATATGCTCAACCTGTTGGAGGGGGGGGCGCTCCCTCATGTTTAACATCATTTTTATGACAAAAACTAAAATTTTCACAGCAAGGCTTCTTACTTAACACGAAAATGATCTTAAGACATAAACCGTACGTGCGCTAAATGTACCTTGAACATCCCTCGTATAATAGTATTGGCCAATGGTGCTTCCATCTTGATTGGACTTCAAGAGACTTTTTTTTAAAAACTAGTATAACTAGTGCGCTCAGAACAAAATACTTCATTATCGGAATGTCCCACTCCGTTATAACTTAACGTTGACATTGGCTTTTCTTACTACGGAAAGAAAAATGCGTTAAAGACACAAGCTGAGAACGAAGGAAAACCCTTGGAGGAGCTAATGGCTCTTCAACAGACCACCTTGCTGGATGGATAGGGAACTTGATAGACTGATGCCTCTCTAATAACATCTCCAAAAAAAAAACACAACTTTTTTCGTTTACACAAAACAGTTTAATATTATCTACATAACACTATTAAAGAAAAAAAACGTTTAGCGGGCGGGGGGCCAACGGAAACGTTTGAGAAACACTGCTCATTTGCCTCGAATGTCTCTCTCACACTTCAGATGTGGCCCGTTCACCTCTTCCTAATTTAATTTTATTTGACCTGCAATCTTCTTACAAGTAGAAATTGTATAAGATAATAAGGCTTGTCTTCGAGTCCGAAGATTGGTGAGGAATGCAGTATTTTCCGTGGCTGCGCAGCCCCAGCTGTGAGCTACATATTTTGCCACATCCAGGTCAAGCATAACCATTGTCCGAAAGTGGTCGATTTAAATTTTCTTTTCGCCGTCTGCGTTTGTCCTCGGCAGCGGATATTTAATAGAATTGCCACTCATTTTATATTTGTGCAAAATCGATGAAAGTAGGTAATACGCTGACTGTATTGATTCAACAAAAAGAATTAATGATAGTTTTTATTGGGAAAAGTTTGGATAAAGCTGATGGCGGAGGGGGGGGGGGGGTGATACCCTAAGCTCACCGACCCTAGTGACTGGTTATAATCACAAAATGAGACAAAATACATTGGGGCTATGTGAACTTTATAGCTACGGATCTAAGTCGTAGACCTAAGAAATTTTAATGTTATTTTTAAATCTGATTTTGTAACTATTAATTTTCATAACACAATCATACTAAAACCTTTAATTTTTTCATACTTTTATAGTCATACATGTATTTATGTAGTTAGACCTTCTGTTAAAACTGGTTAGACCTACATACGTTACTTCAAGTTTAAATATAGCCTAACAAATACAAACAACAGAGAAAGTACTGTTACAATTTTTTGGTTACACCTGTCGTGGTACTGGTCTGAGCCTACTGGAGTTACAAACTTTACATTTTGGTACAGATTTTTTTTTCTACACCAGTCACAATGAGATTTACAGATTGATGATGTGATTTCAACTTAATAAAAATACATCTGTACAATGCAAAAAATATATAAAGAAAAACATTACTTCCGACTCTAAATCATGTATTGGTTTCCAGGAGAAGATAAGAGTGTAGCAATATTAACCATTATCGTGTGTGTGTGGGTGGGGAGAATAGTCTTCCCTTCATCTAGTTCAAGTCACACAATCTAAATGTCTTCATGTATTGAAATAAGAAACATAGAGCTTTTTTAAAGCTACATATTCAAATAACTTTTAAAGAATGAAAAATCTATCTACATCATGGGCGTAGCCGCGGGGGGGGGGGGGGGTGGGGGGTGGAATTTTGTAACTGATTTTTTGCTATGATTTAGTTTATGTTAAGGTGTTTATTTTAGGTGTGATTTTAATATGAAACCATCGCTTGCCCCAGCTCAGCCAAGAGGGTTTTGCGTTAAAATCCCCCCCCCTCTTCTATAAAACAAAAAAAATAATGTAAACGATTATCCTCAAATTCCAAGGGCATAGCTAAGGTAGGTTTTGATTTTAGAACCCCCTCTGAAATTTTTTTTAACGATAAGACCCCCTCTTCTGCTCACTGCTCTGTGTCTGTTCCAGTTTCTTAATGTTTTCTTGAGTTGAGGGGTCCCAAACAGAGGATGCATATTCTATTATTGGCCTAACCAAGGTTAAATAGCATTTTAGTTTTATGTTCTTATTTGAATTATAGAAATTTCTTTAAGCCCTAATGCTTTGTTTTTGGTAGTTTCATCAATATGTGGATTCCATGACAGTTTTTCATTTATTATAACACGTACGTATTTTGCGTTTTTAGTCTGTGTTACTGGTTTACCATGAATAAGATAAGTGGAATTAATTTGTTTTAGTTTTTTTTTGTTACTCTTAATAACTGACATTTTTCTGGGTGGAAAGACATGCTCCAATTTGAGTCCCATTTCTGTAATTCATCTAATTCTCTTTGTAAAATGTCTTTATCTTTGTTGTTTTTATAGTTCTATATATTATGCAATCGTCTGCAAATAATCTGACTTTTGTTCCTGAACTAATGCAATTTGGTAAATCATTTATGTAAATTAAAAATAGTAGTGGACCTTAGACTGTTACTTGAGGTATACCTGAGTTCAATGTTATTGGTGTTGATTTAGAGCCATTTATTATTACAGTATGTTCTCTCCCTATCAGAAAAATCTTTAATCCACTGATGCAATGGACCAGCAATGCCTAAATATTTTAATTTTTTAAGCAAACTATGGTAGTGAACTTTGTCAAAAGCTTTGGAAAAAATCTAATAAGATAGCATCAATTAGCTCACTATTATCTAAACCTTTTAAAAAATCATCAATTATTCCTATTAGTTGTGTTTCACATGATCTATATGTAAGCAAGATGTGTCACCCTGATCTCCAGATACAGTTTGCGGAATCTTTTGAACGCGATTATAAAAATATGTCTGAAAATACAGCAACTGAAAAATGGGAACACCTCAAGTCCACCATACAAAAGACTTCCCTGGAAATCTTTGGAAGAAAAATTACAAAACAAAATGATTGGTTCGACTCTAAAGCAGTTATTTTAGCACCTGTCATCAGAGCAAAGAGAGATGCACTCGCTACTTACAAGGCAAAACCTACCCAATGCTAAACCTGAAAAAAGCTAGAGCCAATGCACAGTGGACAGCAAGGATCTGTGCCAATGAATACTCGATAGAGCTCAGTGAAAGTATTCAGCTCGCAGCCCAAGTGGGCAACATAAGAGGGATGTACGAAGGAATCAAAAAGGCTCTCGGACCCTCCCAAAACAAGACAGCACCTCTGAAATCAACCACTGTGGAAATTATCACAGACAAGTGCCAACAAATGCACAGATGGGTTGAACATTACTCTGAGCTATACGCCACCACAATCTCAGTCTCTGACTCAGTTCTTAAGGCCATCATACAATTACCCACAATGAACGAGCTAGATGAAACACCCACCCTTTCAGAGCTCAACAAGGCCATAGACAACATTGCTGCCCGCAAAGCACCCGGATGTGATGGTATCCCCCCAGATCTTCTAAAACAATGCAAAACTACTCTAATCCAACCTATACACGAACTGCTTTGTAAATGTTGGCAAGAAGGTGCTGTGCCACAAGACCTGCGGGATGCTAAAATCATTACACTGTATAAGAACAAAGGTGACAGAAGCGACTGCAACAATTACAGGGGAATCTCCCTCTTAAGTATTGTAGGCAAAGTCTTTGCTCGAGTGATACTTCCCAGGCTACAAAATCTCGCTGATCGGGTCTATCCAGAATCAAAATGCGGCTTTCGCTCAGGGAGATCCACGATTGACATGATTTCCTCCATCCGCAAACTCCAGGAAAAGTGCAGAGAACAAAGGATGCCTTTGTACATTGCGTTTATTGACCTGACAAAGACATTCGATCTAGTTAGCATAGATGGCCTCTTTAAAATTTTACAGTTAATTCAAGCTACTAAATGTAATCATATCTTTCCGTCAAATTATGATGGGTACAGTGCAATTCAACGGTGCCAGCTCTGAAAGTTTCAATATAAACAGCGGAGTTAAACAAGGATGTATCCTGGCCCCAACCTTCTTTGGAATACTATTTTCACTGCTAATCCATAACGCGTTTGAAAAATCCACTGAAGGCATCTATCTCCATTCCAGATTTGATGGAAAACTTCTAAATATTGCCAGACTTAAGGCCCAAACTAAAATCATAGCCACCATCGTAAGAGATATGCTATTCGCGGATGACGCAGCGGTAGTGGCACACACGCAAGAGGAACTTCAGTCACTAATGTCCCCCTTCTCTCAGGCCTGTAAAGAATATGGCTTGACTATTAGCACGAAGAAAACAAATGTTATGGGACCACCTGCTACAGCACCACCCTCCATCCTCATAGACGATAACAAGCTGGACGCCGTAAACGAATTCTGCTATCTGGGATCCACAATTACAGATGACCTGTCTCTAGAAGAGGAAATGAAAAAACGCATAGGGAAGGCTGCCTCGACATTCGCTAGACTCAGACTAAGAGTTTGGGAAAACCATAAGCTAACTACGGTGACCAAAATGGAAGTCTACAAGGCAATCGTTATGAGTACACTGCTGTATGGCAGTGAATCATAGACCACCTACACAAAGCAAGAGAGAAAACTGAATTCGTTCCATTTGAGGTGTCTCCGTAGGATCTTGAATGTCACATGGAAAGAAAAAGTGTGCAATACTGAGATCCTTGCGCGATCAGGTATTCCCAGCATCTTTACAGTCCTAAGACAACGCCGTTTGCGCTGGCTTGGACATGTTCGCCGGATGGAGGAAAAGCGCATCCCGAAAGTCATCCTCTACGGTCAACTCGCGACTGGCACAAGAAAAACTGGTCGCCCCCACCTCCGTTACATAGATGTAATAAAACGTGACCTCAAATCAGTGAACATCAGTACTGACAATTGGGAAGACATAGCTCTAGACCGCAACAGGCGGAGAGAGACAGTGACCAAGAAAGCTATGGACAGTGAAAGTACATGGGTCTCAGCTCAGGAAGAAAAACGCACAATCCGAAAAACGGCCATCTCCTGTACCACCGAAGCAAATACCACCTTAACCTGCGCCATCTGTGGACGGGAGTGTCTCTCCAAAATAGGGCTCCATAGCCACATGAGGAAGTGCGCTCTGAGATGAACCATAGTCGTCCTACGACTGAAGGAGGCCAATGAATATTTCCTAAAGCCATTTTGGTATGGAGTAAGGACATCATGTTTGTCTAATTGGTTTATGATGTTGCTACATATTATGTGTTCTATGATTTTACTTGTGATGCTGGTAAGTGGTACTGGTCTGTAGTTTCCTGGGTCAGATTTTTCTCCTTTTTTAGGGGGGTGACATTAGCTTCTTTCCAGTCCCTTGGTACTCTGCCTTGGTTAAGAGATGCCTGAAATAGTATTTTGAACACTGTTGCTAGCTCATTGCTTAGTTCTTTGAGTAATCTAGCTGGAATACCATCAGGTCCAGATGCTTTATTCGATTTTCTTGTACTTCTATATCTCCTATTTTGTCTACTTGGTTCAAATTAAGTAATATGTCTTCGTCACCTGGGGCTGAGAATGCTTATGCAAAGTATTTATTTAGGATGTTAGCTTAGTTTCATTATCATTATGTGTTAAGTAATCTTCTTCTATTAATGGCGCTATGCCATTTTATTAGAGTTTTAGACCATAGGTTTTTGTTGTTATCCTTAGATATTACATTGTTAATATATTCACTCTGCAGCTGTCTGCTTACTTTTTGGGTTAGGTGTTTAATTTTAATATACTTTCATACACTCTTTCTGCTTTAGTTTCTTTAAATTTTCTATATAGTTTTATTTCTGTTTATAAAGTTTCTTTAATCTATTTTTAAACCAACATTTATGTATTGTATGTGTATTTAGTTGGTATATGATTTTCTATATTGTTTTTAAGATTGTTTTTAATGAAATTCCAGAGGTCATCGACTGGTTGATTAATGTCTTTTTCTGATAAGAATGTTTGTTGAAAGTTTTATGCAGCTTGGTGTAGTTGTATTAGGTTGTATTTGTTCCAGAATAAAATTTTTCTTTTGGATTTTATATTGGCTACAGCTTTTATCGAAATGTGCCTTTAAGACAACGAAAGGAAGGATATGACTTTAACTATGATTAGAGCGGCGACTGTGTTGATTAACACTTTGTTCTCTGAATAAGAAAAAAAAAGCCGAGGATCTTACAAAGAGATCCGTTTAATCCTCAATGTAGTTGATTATTAAGGTGTGTAACCTTGTAATCTAAGCTTACAATATTAATTCGCATTCAGTAGGTCTTCATAAAATCCTATTGACTTTTGGTTAAGTAAGTTACCTTGAGGTCCTATTGACTTTCGGTTCTTGTCACTAGCAGGAACAATTGTTCCTGAAGCATACAGTATTTCTACGCTTGAATAAATCATCCCTAATAAGCTGTATGGGCTCTTTCGCAGGTCTATAGAGGAAATGTAGTAATTATTGGCCACAATCAAGAAGTCGGGAGAATCTTTGTGCAGAGATCTTAAGTTTTATCGTCGTAGAGTTCACTCTAAGCTCTAATGTTTGCTTAGCAATCTGCACTAGTTATATAATTTAAACATTCGATCAATCCTCTTTGACTTCGTAACTATGTGTGGCGTATCCAAGTACATGCAAGATTACACATTTTTAAAAAATTTTTGGTTTTATATTCGCTTTTAAAAGAGGCTCCATTCATATCAATGTTCAAAGAGAGGTAATCATTCATTATTTTGTAGTAATTCTCTCTCGTATCTCCCTTTTAACATAGAGTAAAGTAAAAAGGAATTCGCCTATCAGATCTTGCGATTTATAATGCAGATGATATAAAGGTCATCTTTATGTGGCTATAGTTTTACGAGGATGTCATGTAGCCAGCACAATGACCAACTGCCTTTACTTTCCTCATTTAATGTCAGGTACCTATAAGAGCAGGGTGAAGAGCTGTGTTTGTCTCAAACTGGAAATGTTTGGTGCCTCATTATTCTCTTACGTTCTGTTCCACTTCTATGCATAGAGTAATGAATTCATGTTTTTTTGAAAGGAAACATTTTGGTATGTAAATGTATTAGTTAGTATGACAGAACTTATTTAACATAGCAATACATTTGTAACAAATATTTTTTTTTTACAAAAAATCTTATACGTTTGCATTAATGTGTTACAAATATGCCAAAGTGCTATCTCCCCTATTAAAAAACCTCCCGTGTTTGTTACTATTCATAGTGAATAGTTGTAAAATTGGTGTATTTTTATGAAAAAAAAACTGCTTGCATAGTTCATTTTAAAAATTAAATTTTTCAGTTTCGGAAAAGAAAAGAGTAGCCGTTGCATCAGAACTTTGAAAGGTCTATAATATCATGATGGATTTTCACTTTTCTAGTTTACGAGATCTAAACTGAACGGACGGACAGACAGACCACACAAAATTAATAGCGTCTTTAACCCTTTTGGGGCCCGCTAAAAAATCACACACTTTTATATTTGCAAATTATATTTACATTTCATTTGAATACTTATATTTTCAAGATCCATACCAATAGTTTACAAAGTAATTTCCCACAAAATATTTCATTCCTACTTCAATTAGACGATTTTGAAAAATGTGGACGCGTTCCAGGGTCAAGAAAAAACTGTATTACTGAGGAATTAACAGGGCCTGCTTTAGGTATAGGCAATATAGGCAACAGTCTAGGCCTCCTACTGGTGGGGGCCTCACACAGAACTAGAAAAAGAGTCTCACACATAGTATAGCACTATGACTCTATTTATGCTAGTCTAAGTCGTCTCTACTACGACATTGCGATAGAGCCTATATGAATTTCAGTAGTATTTTTTTCAGTTATTTCTTCTATTTAGATATAGACAGCCAGGTTTTATTTTTTTTATAATTCATTTGTGGTCACCAAATCACCTCGCCTAAGGCCTCCAAATATCTAAGGTCGGCCCTGGTAGTAAGTTTATCAGTCAAATAGAACGCTCTATCTACTCACTGTACAACCAAGTAGCTACTAGCTTAGAACAAAATATTTCTCCCATACTTGAACATCACGAATCAAAGAAATGTTTGTCGCGATCTTAAGGAGGTTGGCGTAACTGAGGTGACTCCTCCTCATAAGCGTTGTAAAGATCAACTCAGGCGCCATTTGGCCCTCACTTGCATAGATGAAAATAACTGGCATGTATATATAAAAGTAAATCCTAAGTGGAAACTTAGGGTGATTGAATCTATAGTAAAGGAAACATGAAATCAAGTCTAAGTGAATAGGCTTGTATTTCATATCTATCTATATCTATTATATAAAGCAGAATGTTTGGCGTATGTATGTATATATGTATGTATGTATGTATGTATGTCCCCGTATAAAAATCAAAACCGCTTGACCAATCTTGATAAAACTTGGCAGAAATGTTCCTTGGGTACCAACTTAGACCGTAGTGTATGTATTGTGACCCTAAAACAAACTTAAGACCCCTCAAAAATACAAAAGACAAACTCTATTACAGCAATAGTATTTTATGGATCTAGGCCATGTTTACAATGTTGACATGAGAAAAGATCAAAAGGATTTAGATCTAAATCTAATTTTAAGAAATACACTTTGCGCAAATAGTTTTTTTTTACTTTGACACATGAAAATACAAAATAAGGTCAATTGATTTCATTATATAATAAAATTAATCTTCAAATTTGTGTTTCAAAACCATTTTTTACATACATTAGTTCCTTATATCAGTGACTACTGATTTCCTGACGAACATTCTTTCATTAGACAATACCGTAATGTTACACATCTTTCCATTGCTAGATCTAAAACTCTAAGATGATAAAACTTCTCGTCGCACAGATAGTTTTATACTTTAATACATGAACATACTAATTATCGTCCATTTATTTCATATTTTGATCACATTAGCATTCAAATTTGTTTTTCTAAAGCATTTTTAATACATTCGTTTATGAAATGCTGCGAAGCCGAGTTGAGATAGGCCTAGATCTATATTCATTCATGAATCGCGCACTAAAAATTATTTCGTTTAATTGTTTACTTTATTATCCCATTCATTTAACAAATCGGGTCTGTCTGTGGCATTTTACGTCTCGAGAGACGATCTTTTCCCTTTGCAACTTCTTGTGTGACTAAAGAGGCCAATCCTTGATACACAGCTGCGATTGCAGGTTGGGCATATATAATCACCAGGCGCCGTTGCATTTTCACCCTTCTTTCTGCTTCTGTTGTGTATGACATTTGCAATCTTTGACCCTTCCTTTATGCTCTCTCTCCATGAGGATCTGTCCAGTGCCACCTCTTCCCAGTTGCCAGTGTCGATTTTGAAGAGCTTCATGTCGCGTTTGCATACATCCGTAAAACATAAAACAAATCGGGTAAACCCGTTATAATTGTACTATTAATCTATCGCTCTTTTCGTTTTTAATAGATATGTATGTATCAACTTCGGGTGAACCGATTTTCGCAAAACATTTTATTTTTGTAGCGAAAGAGAAAAAACTTGAAAGGATCATTAGCTAAGTTTAACATACATCTAAATCCAATCCACTAGATTAGTAAACACAAACTTAGACACGCAGGCCGCGGGTAAATGTCAGGCTAGTATATTAATAATTCTCTTCATGGATTAACGGTCTGGACACCAAAAACTAGCGCGTGTACTTTGAAAGTGCAGGGCCCACTGCGGCCGCATAGGTTTCAGTGGCCTAAGGCGGCCCTGCAAAAAAGCGATGTATGCTACGCCGTGAGTCGACTAGTTTAATATATTGTCCATATCTAGGGGTGGGTTAGTCTCATAAACAACTATAAACGATAAGAGAGACACTGTCCTTTCAAGATTCTTATATGGAAAATTCCATTCCCATTTCTCGTTATATAAATTTTACTGAAGGGATAAAGAAGTGTGTGTGCGTGTGTATGGAGTGTGTGAGGCGTTGTTGGGAAGTGTGTATGTGATACTCTATGTATTCAATGTCTACTTTTTAGCCAGCAGGAGAGTACATTGCAGTAAGAAAAAAGGTCTAGAAATGAGGTCAAAGTCATCACCAAAGGACGCTGAGTACCAGAACTAGAATGTCTAGGGAGGTCAAGAATGCTCAGTCAGGGGCCGTCAAAAAAAGTAGGTGTGCCATCTACCTTACTGCTCACACCCCCCTCAACTGGCTAAACTAGATGTTCATTGACAAAGCAAATAGGTTACTATGCAGGAAAAAAAAAGGGATGCTGCGGGGCAAGGTATAAGAACATTTTGGCGCCTGGTCATCCCGCATCCCCCGCAGGCTAAGTCCGTTTATAAAAACTCTATAGTAAATCTTACGATAGTCTTTTGGAGAGAGTTCGAGGCTCAATTCTCTAGATTAACACTACAAGAGATCATTTTATCATGAGAGCTCGTTACATGCTGGTGTCTACGAGTGCAAGAAAAGGCAAAGAAAAACATGGCATTCAAGTTCGGAAATCTTTTTTAAAACATTTAATGACCTTTAAACTTATTGCATTCTTCCTTTAAGTACACAATAATTCCAAAATAAAATGTTCATATAATGTTCATTAATTGAAATGATTCTAATACGTTTGACAGACTTTTTTATTTGTTCTGTTTATGGTAAACATTAAATTGTTGGTTTAGTTGCTCACGTTCGCTTACACAGTACAAGTGTGTGTCTGTCAATAGGTGGTGTCAATAGGTGGTTTCAATAGGTGATGTCAATAGGTGATGTCAATAGGTTGTAAACCTTAATGGTTCATACTAATTGCATCTATAAATGTATGAACCTTTGAGAAACTTATAGAATTTTTCAAAAGAACAGTAAACTTACAATTTCTGTGCCATCATAAGTAGACTCTAGAGTAGAAAGATTAAAGATCAATTTATTTAGTTTATTATCAAAGACAGCTGTGCAATGTAGGCCTATGCGAATAAAATTCAAACCATCACATTAGAAGACATGTATTGATGATGTAGTTAATTTGAACAATAGTCAGCCTGGTAATCAAAACAAACGCCAGCTCTGTAACACCAGGCACTTAAGTAGGCAAAGTTTTTTTTTTATCCTATTCACCATTTCACTGAGTCCATTGCAGTATTGCAATGCGGGTGTTGCGCCGCTTTGTGGTGAGTGGGCAGACAAGTTTCTGCAACCAGCGACCATGTTATAAATTGGGGGCTCTTCCTGCGTTCTCAAAGATTCATTCATAACTTAAAGAGCCCTAACTTTTTGGAAAGGAACTTTTAACTTTTAGAACCATTACAAATTGTTTAAAGTACAAAGATCTAAACAAAACTACTACTAATAATAATTAGAATAATAAAAGTTATAGTCTTAAAATACATTTCAATTAAAATTGTCTACATTGTAAACAAATTCTTTTCATATTACT